>HG993126.1:0-362500 GCA_905231855.2 Eristalis tenax
AATCGTTAATCAACCAAATGTCCCACTTTACACATAACCTGACATCCCCATACGTGCCTGTATTCACCAATGTAGATTATAACAGGACTTAGTATTAAAGAAATATTAAGACTTATTTATTAGATCGGCTGCCCATATGGCGGAGTAAGGTTTCTGTGTTCGTGGCGCGTACGGCATATCCGTTAACTGGTATCTGTCATGAGGTAGGACAGTCGTTATGATGTAAAGACACTTATATCTTGGCTCTAATTTACGATATGTACGGTGCTGCTAGGACTGTCATTCAAAATCAGCACAAGGTCTCCTTTGTTGTACCTTTTGGCGCTTCGATGCTTTAGGTCGTGTTGTTCCTAATGCTTACGTTGTGCTTGAGTTATTCTAAGTGCCCCTTCTCTGCGTATCTGGTCAAGATATTGTCGTTTTTGGGTAAGCTGTACGCCTGCTGCTAATGCGTCTTGTAGTCGATCTCTTGGAATGTATCCCAACATCATTTAGTGTGCAGTCCTTCCAATGGCTTCATTATAGGTGTTGTTTATTCCCCATTGCACGATTTTAATTTTCTGGTCCTACTAAGTCTCGTCTTCTATCGTTGCGAGTAATGCGTTGAGTATGGTTCGGTTGTATCGCTCGATCTGTCCGTCGTGGCGTTTTAAATTTTATTTAACATGCGTTATCGATCTACTTTTCGTAAACTCCTCAAATGCCTTCGAAGTAAATGATGTTCCCTGGTCTGTCAATAAACGTCTTGGTGTTCCGAACATTAAAAACGTTTCTGTCAAAAAATGTATTACTGGTTAAGTTTGCTTATTCGATAAGGCCTTTATTTGTTTAAACTTGGTGAAAGAGTCAACAAGTACGATGACATAAGCATTACCCTTAATGGATTTGATAAACGGGCCCAAATGTATCAAATGGTACCTCTTTTTTTCGATAGGATACAATTCTCCTCTAGGTTGTGTAGTTTTCTTTGCCTAGGCGCACTCCACACATACCTTAATGTATTTTCTTACAAACTGGGTGATTCGTGGGAGCCAGTATCTTTCCTGAATATGTTTTATGGTTTTCTGATCCGAGAAATGTCCGAGTTAATCATGACTATACCTTAAAACTCGATTTCGAACCCCTTTTGGAAGAAATAGCTTGATCTGATTGTTGACCTTACGATATACTCTTCCTTCTTGAAGGTCATAGTCCGTATGAACTTGTTGTTCTATTTCATTCTCCGGTTTTTTGTTTAGGACGGTTGATATTTTGGCTATTTCTTCATCTTGCAATTGCAAAGAATAGATCCAATTCTCGTCCGAAATATGAACTTGGAGTACATTCATTTCCACGACATCCGTTTCCTTTGCTGGCTCACTAGATGCATATTTGTCCCTTCTCCCTGCATCAATATACCAGCTAGTCGCTTGCTGCTTGCATCTGTATGCAACTCATGTTGTGCCCGGGGGTTAAAGAGTGCCAACACTGGTTGATTGATAAGAGATCGTTTCAGCTGTTCGAAAGACTTTTGTTGCTCCCTTCCCCAGGCAAATGTATGTAATGTATGTAAGTATGCTCATACAAATGTAACAAAATCGTGTTTTGGTTTGCATCATTTCGATTTGCGTCGCGACTTTCTGGCCCCAATTAGCGACGCAAACCGGGGTATTGGTGTATTCTCAACAATCATCTAACAACCCAAAGACCACTCTACACACACCAATGATATTACCAACACTACCCGAAGTTTCGACAATTACTACATTTCTACATTTATTGATGATTAAACAAAACAAAACGTAGAGAAATGTATCAATTTAGGTCTCAACAATCATCTATATAGTCAATACAGTACCAATATTTATATATACTCTGTGTGTGGTTTCTCACATTTCGTTTCAGCCCTCTCCAACTCTTCCCCAGCTGACGGGACTCCTTAGCTACTGTTCTGCGTTATTTACTTCTCGGAGAACTCACTGTTCTACCGTCTTGGGTTAGCGGGTTAAACTGCATCGCCTGTTTTGCTATGGATCTGTCGCCTTATCGAAGGGTATGACCAATGGCGTGCCACGTCCCTGAATAATCGCGCCTATAGGTTCCTGGCCCGTTCCCTGATGGAGTTGTTCGTTTGAGATACGGTTCTCCCATGAAATCCTTAGTATGTTTCGTAAGAGCTATCTCCACCCGAAATAACTGCCATAGCCAATAAGCGTATCAGAATACTGTCCGAAATCTCAACAATCGCATAAAATGTCTATGTGCAATCTATATTTACTAAAAACCTAATTAGCCTAGACGAATACATTAAAGCTAGAAAACAGTTATGTTACTCGTTGCATCAAGGTTCGTCTCGTTACTACATATTACCTATTAGTTGTAACTCGTCGCAACTATTACGTATTAGTCAACGTACAACTTTCCTATGGAGACATCTCTAGTTGCCGTTTCCTTTTCATTTCAGCTATACACACATCGATCACCACCTCCAGCACTATGTACTTACTGTTAGTCGTTAGGAAGTGCGGCCTAATTTGCAATAGAAAATACAATTATTATATCTTCCAAGGAGAAAGCACGCGTTGAGAGCATGACAGGAGAAGTTTTCATTCAAATTCATTTCATTTTCAATTTGTATGCGCAAGTATAAATATTGGATATATCTAAAATAGTACCTAGCTTATATGCCATTCCATCGTTTTGCAATATGCTTGACTCAACTGCTTCTTCTTATAGCTAATTTGTATTGTTATTTGCATTGTAATTTGTATTGCTCTTGTACACCAAACGAAATAGCTTTAGAATGAATTTAGATTAAAATATATTCGATCTATCGAGAACCTCATTGATATAACACCATCATAAAGCCTATTGCACAGCATATTGCATTTGTCCATCCGCATTCCTTTTGCTGATTGTACGTACATACATATGTCCCTAATATCTCCTAAAATTTTCATTGTGTACTAATACTCTAACAACAGAATTTTTTGAAGTCATATTCTTAAATTGAAACAAAATTTCTCAGATAAATTGACAACATAATTTTAATTTCAAAATAATATATGTACATACGTATTTATTTCGTTTGAAAGGATTGTCATTTTCAGCTAACAAATAAAAAATCGATACAGAAAATTAGAACGCTACATGTGTCGTTCTCTTCGTTCATTCAAATACATTGTTTGTTTGGACTAGTACAAGTAAATATTGCTTGATACGCTAAACGCGAAATAGTTTCCACTCCCACCTGATAACTCGCCTTCACATTGTTTCCTGAAGCAATCGCCGACAGGGAAGAAGTCCCAGCTCCTTTGCTGGTACATATTCCAGACATACGTTTCTTGACCAGTGTATTCAGTATCTGGTTTATTTATAAGATGCATCAAAAAGAACATATAGTTCGCTAAATTATGTTCTTTTTGAACATGGGTGTCAAAGCCATGTGGCACAATATCGAAATAATCTTTTCCAACACCGCATATAAAGCAATTAGATTCCATATTTTCTTTGACCGATTCCAATTGGTCTCGAAGCTCTCCAAAAGCATCAATGATTAAGCCTTGAATTATAGCCAGCAGTATTACAATGACAAAAAAGAAGAAAGTAATATCAAATATAATGCGGTAAACTTCATAATCGTCTCCGTCCGGATCTCCAATTTCATCACCGATTCCACCACCCGCATGTGCGCCTTTATATAGATGGAATACGAAACATGTGAGCATATCGTGACATTTTTTATCAATTTCTTCATCATGAGTATAGAATTTGCGGAAATAGTTGAAAGCAATTACAATGATATATATCGATTATAGTTAAAATCATCACTGTAAGCACTAACTTTTTTCTATTGTGTGTAACTGACTGTAATATAGTACGCAACGTTTTAAAGCCTACAGCAACGTCCAATAAATGAGCAGCGAAAAAAAAGTTATTGAAGTTTCCAAGAATGGAAAATGTGAAATACCATAATGAGTATAGCAAGGCGTTGTCTGTTATAGTAACACCAGCTTTCGCAACTTGATATCTCCAGACAATATTAAGGACATACTTTACGAATCCACCGCCTTGATTTTCTTGAGCTGTAAATGCGCTTTTTTGTATTCCAAGTAAATTTTATATAGAATCAAAATCATGTTTCACTGTACTTTCGTCTTACTTTCTTCTTCACAAATTTGTCCCAATAGTTAACTGGAAATGATTTGGTTGATATCACTAACTTATCCCAATGTGATTTAAGATGGTCGTCTTCTGGTTGCTCTGCAATAAAAATACCATTAAATTCCAACTGTCCTGCGATTTCCTTTTCTCTTTTGATATGCCTGTATCTACCACTAACATCACAGAGCACATGCCATGTCTGTTATTTCTGCAATTATAGCCAGAGGCCTTAACATAGTACTAAAGACATCTACACAGATACCCGTACCTTCCCCAAGCATCACTGAACATACCATTTCACTGTCTGTATTATCACCAATCGTTAATCAACCAAATGTCCCACTTTACACATAACCTGACATCCCCATACGTGCCTGTATTCACCAATGTAGATTATAACATGACTTAGTATTAAAGAAATATTAAGACTTATTTATTAGATCGGCTGCCCATATGGCGGAGTAAGGTTTCTGTGTTCGTGGCGCGTACGGCATATCCGTTAACTGGTATCTGTCATGAGGTAGGACAGTCGTTATGATGTAAAGACACTTATATATTGGCTCTAATTTACGATATGTACGGTGCTGCTAGGACTGTCATTCAAAATCAGCACAAGGTCTCCTTTGTTGTACCTTTTGGCGCTTCGATGCTTTAGGTCGTGTTGTTCCTAATGCTTACGTTGTGCTTGAGTTATTCTAAGTGCCCCTTCTCTGCGTATCTGGTCAAGATATTGTCGTTTTTGGGTAAGCTGTACGCCTGCTGCTAATGCGTCTTGTAGTCGATCTCTTGGAATGTATCCCAACATCATTTAGTGTGCAGTCCTTCCAATGGCTTCATTATAGGTGTTGTTTATTCCCCATTGCACGATTTTAATTTTCTGGTCCTACTAAGTCTCGTCTTCTGTCGTTGCGAGTAATGCGTTGAGTATGGTTCGGTTGTATCGCTCGATCTGTCCGTCGTGGCGTTTTAAATTTTATTTAACATGCGTTATCGATCTACTTTTCGTAAACTCATCAAATGCCTTCGAAGTAAATGATGTTCCCTGGTCTGTGAATAAACGTCTTGGTGTTCCGAACATTAAAAACGTTTCTGTCAAAAAATGTATTACTGGTTAAGTTTGCTTATTCGATAAGGCCTTTATTTGTTTAAACTTGGTGAAAGAGTCAACAAGTACGATGACATAAGCATTACCCTTAATGGATTTGATAAACGGGCCCAAATGTATCAAATGGTACCTCTTTTTTTCGATAGGATACAATTCTCCTCTAGGTTGTGTAGTTTTCTTTGCCTAGGCGCACTCCACACATACCTTAATGTATTTTCTTACAAACTGGGTGATTCGTGGGAGCCAGTATCTTTCCTGAATATGTTTTATGGTTTTCTGATCCGAGAAATGTCCGAGTTAATCATGACTATACCTTAAAACTCGATTTCGAACCCCTTTTGGAAGAAATAGCTTGATCTGATTGTTGACCTTACGATATACTCTTCCTTCTTGAAGGTCATAGTCCGTATGAACTTGTTGTTCTATTTCATTCTCCGGTTTTTTGTTTAGGACGGTTGATATTTTGGCTATTTCTTCATCTTGCAATTGCAAAGAATAGATCCAATTCTCGTCCGAAATATGAACTTGGAGTACATTCATTTCCACGACATCCGTTTCCTTTGCTGGCTCACTAGATGCATATTTGTCCCTTCTCCCTGCATCAATATACCAGCTAGTCGCTTGCTGCTTGCATCTGTATGCAACTCATGTTGTGCCCGGGGGTTAAAGAGTGCCAACACTGGTTGATTGATAAGAGATCGTTTCAGCTGTTCGAAAGACTTTTGTTGCTCCCTTCCCCAGGCAAATGTATGTAATGTATGTAAGTATGCTCATACAAATGTAACAAAATCGTGTTTTGGTTTGCATCATTTCGATTTGCGTCGCGACTTTCTGGCCCCAATTAGCGACGCAAACCGGGGTATTGGTGTATTCTCAACAATCATCTAACAACCCAAAGACCACTCTACACACACCAATGATATTACCAACACTATTCGAAGTTTCGACAATTACTACATTTCTACATTTATTGATGATTAAACAAAACAAAACGTAGAGAAATGTATCAATTTAGGTCTCAACAATCATCTATATAGTCAATACAGTACCAATATTTATATATACTCTGTGTGTGGTTTCTCACATTTCGTTTCAGCCCTCTCCAACTCTTCCCCAGCTGACGGGACTCCTTAGCTACTGTTCTGCGTTATTTACTTCTCGGAGGACTCACTGTTCTACCGTCTTGGGTTAGCGGGTTAAACTGCATCGCCTGTTTTGCTATGGATCTGTCGCCTTATCGAAGGGTATGACCAATGGCGTGGCACGTCCCTGAATAATCGCGCCTATTGGTTCCTGGCCCGTTCCCTGATGGAGTTGTTCGTTTGAGATACGGTTCTCCCATGAAATCCTTAGTATGTTTCGTAAGAGCTATCTCCACCCGAAATAACTGCCATAGCCAATAAGCGTATCAGAATACTGTCCGAAATCTCAACAATCGCATAAAATGTCTATGTGCAATCTATATTTACTAAAAACCTAATTAGCCTAGACGAATACATTAAAGCTAGAAAACAGTTATGTTACTCGTTGCATCAAGGTTCGTCTCGTTACTACATATTACCTATTAGTTGTAACTCGTCGCAACTATTACGTATTAGTCAACGTACAACTTTCCTATGGAGACATCTCTAGTTGCCGTTTCCTTTTCATTTCAGCTATACACACATCGATCACCACCTCCAGCACTATGTACTTACTGTTAGTCGTTAGGAAGTGCGGCCTAATTTGCAATAGAAAATACAATTATTATATCTTCCAAGGAGAAAGCACGCGTTGAGAGCATGACAGGAGAAGTTTTCATTCAAATTCATTTCATTTTCAATTTGTATGCGCAAGTATAAATATTGGATATATCTAAAATAGTACCTAGCTTATATGCCATTCCATCGTTTTGCAATATGCTTGACTCAACTGCTTCTTCTTATAGCTAATTTGTATTGTTATTTGCATTGTAATTTGTATTGCTCTTGTACACCAAACGAAATAGCTTTAGAATGAATTTAGATTAAAATATATTCGATCTATCGAGAACCTCATTGATATAACACCATCATAAAGCCTATTGCACAGCATATTGCATTTGTCCATCCGGATTCCTTTTGCTGATTGTACGTACATACATATGTCCCTAATATCTCCTAAAATTTTCATTGTGTACTAATACTCTAACAACAGAATTTTTTGAAGTCATATTCTTAAATTGAAACAAAATTTCTCAGATAAATTGACAACATAATTTTAATTTCAAAATAATATATGTACATACGTATTTATTTCGTTTGAAAGGATTGTCATTTTCAGCTAACAAATAAAAAATCGATACAGAAAATTAGAACGCTACATGTGTCGTTCTCTTCGTTCATTCAAATACATTGTTTGTTTGGACTAGTACAAGTAAATATTGCTTGATACGCTAAACGCGAAATAGTTTCCACTCCCACCTGATAACTCGCCTTCACATTGTTTCCTGAAGCAATCGCCGACAGGGAAGAAGTCCCAGCTCCTTTGCTGGTACATATTCCAGACATACGTTTCTTGACCAGTGTATTCAGTATCTGGTTTATTTATAAGATGCATCAAAAAGAACATATAGTTCGCTAAATTATGTTCTTTTTGAACATGGGTGTCAAAGCCATGTGGCACAATATCGAAATAATCTTTTCCAACACCGCATATAAAGCAATTAGATTCCATATTTTCTTTGACCGATTCCAATTGGTCTCGAAGCTCTCCAAAAGCATCAATGATTAAGCCTTGAATTATAGCCAGCAGTATTACAATGACAAAAAAGAAGAAAGTAATATCAAATATAATGCGGTAAACTTCATAATCGTCTCCGTCCGGATCTCCAATTTCATCACCGATTCCACCACCCGCATGTGCGCCTTTATATAGATGGAATACGAAACATGTGAGCATATCGTGACATTTTTTATCAATTTCTTCATCATGAGTATAGAATTTGCGGAAATAGTTGAAAGCAATTACAATGATATATATCGATTATAGTTAAAATCATCACTGTAAGCACTAACTTTTTTCTATTGTGTGTAACTGACTGTAATATAGTACGCAACGTTTTAAAGCCTACAGCAACGTCCAATAAATGAGCAGCGAAAAAAAAGTTATTGAAGTTTCCAAGAATGGAAAAATGTGAAATACCATAATGAGTATAGCAAGGCGTTGTCTGTTATAGTAACACCAGCTTTCGCAACTTGATATCTCCAGACAATATTAAGGACATACTTTACGAATCCACCGCCTTGATTTTCTTGAGCTGTAAATGCGCTTTTTTGTATTCCAAGTAAATTTTATATAGAATCAAAATCATGTTTCACTGTACTTTCGTCTTACTTTCTTCTTCACAAATTTGTCCCAATAGTTAACTGGAAATGATTTGGTTGATATCACTAACTTATCCCAATGTGATTTAAGATGGTCGTCTTCTGGTTGCTCTGCAATAAAAATACCATTAAATTCCAACTGTCCTGCGATTTCCTTTTCTCTTTTGATATGCCTGTATCTACCACTAACATCACAGAGCACATGCCATGTCTGTATTTTCACCAATCATAGCTAGAAGCCTATCATATCGAGGCATAGTATGCAATAAGATAATCAACCAAATGTCCCACTTTACACATAACCTGACATCCCCATACGTGCCTGTATTCACCAATGTAGATTATAACAGGACTTAGTATTAAAGAAATATTAAGACTTATTTATTCGATCGGCTGCCCATATGGCGGAGTAAGGTTTCTGTGTTCGTGGCGCGTACGGCATGTCCGTTAACTGGTATCTGTCATGAGGTAGGACAGTCGTTATGATGTAAAGGCACTTATATCTTGGCTCTAATTTACGATATGTACGGTGCTGCTAGGACTGTCATTCAAAATCAGCACAAGGTCTCCTTTGTTGTACCTTTTGGCGCTTCGATGCTTTAGGTCGTGTTGTTCCTAATGCTTACGTTGTGCTTGAGTTATTCTAAGTGCCCCTTCTCTGCGTATCTGGTCAAGATATTGTCGTTTTTGGGTAAGCTGTACGCCTGCTGCTAATGCGTCTTGTAGTCGATCTCTTGGAATGTATCCCAACATCATTTAGTGTGCAGTCCTTCCAATGGCTTCATTATAGGTGTTGTTTATTCCCCATTGCACGATTTTAATTTTCTGGTCCTACTAAGTCTCGTCTTCTATCGTTGCGAGTAATGCGTTGAGTATGGTTCGGTTGTATCGCTCGATCTGTCCGTCGTGGCGTTTTAAATTTTATTTAACATGCGTTATCGATCTACTTTTCGTAAACTCATCAAATGCCTTCGAAGTAAATGATGTTCCCTGGTCTGTGAATAAACGTCTTGGTGTTCCGAACATTAAAAACGTTTCTGTCAAAAAATGTATTACTGGTTAAGTTTGCTTATTCGATAAGGCCTTTATTTGTTTAAACTTGGTGAAAGAGTCAACAAGTACGATGACATAAGCATTACCCTTAATGGATTTGATAAACGGGCCCAAATGTATCAAATGGTACCTCTTTTTTTCGATAGGATACAATTCTCCTCTAGGTTGTGTAGTTTTCTTTGCCTAGGCGCACTCCACACATACCTTAATGTATTTTCTTACAAACTGGGTGATTCGTGGGAGCCAGTATCTTTCCTGAATATGTTTTATGGTTTTCTGATCCGAGAAATGTCCGAGTTAATCATGACTATACCTTAAAACTCGATTTCGAACCCCTTTTGGAAGAAATAGCTTGATCTGATTGTTGACCTTACGATATACTCTTCCTTCTTGAAGGTCATAGTCCGTATGAACTTGTTGTTCTATTTCATTCTCCGGTTTTTTGTTTAGGACGGTTGATATTTTGGCTATTTCTTCATCTTGCAATTGCAAAGAATAGATCCAATTCTCGTCCGAAATATGAACTTGGAGTACATTCATTTCCACGACATCCGTTTCCTTTGCTGGCTCACTAGATGCATATTTGTCCCTTCTCCCTGCATCAATATACCAGCTAGTCGCTTGCTGCTTGCATCTGTATGCAACTCATGTTGTGCCCGGGGGTTAAAGAGTGCCAACACTGGTTGATTGATAAGAGATCGTTTCAGCTGTTCGAAAGACTTTTGTTGCTCCCTTCCCCAGGCAAATGTATGTAATGTATGTAAGTATGCTCATACAAATGTAACAAAATCGTGTTTTGGTTTGCATCATTTCGATTTGCGTCGCGACTTTCTGGCCCCAATTAGCGACGCAAACCGGGGTATTGGTGTATTCTCAACAATCATCTAACAACCCAAAGACCACTCTACACACACCAATGATATTACCAACACTACCCGAAGTTTCGACAATTACTACATTTCTACATTTATTGATGATTAAACAAAACAAAACGTAGAGAAATGTATCAATTTAGGTCTCAACAATCATCTATATAGTCAATACAGTACCAATATTTATATATACTCTGTGTGTGGTTTCTCACATTTCGTTTCAGCCCTCTCCAACTCTTCCCCAGCTGACGGGACTCCTTAGCTACTGTTCTGCGTTATTTACTTCTCGGAGGACTCACTGTTCTACCGTCTTGGGTTAGCGGGTTAAACTGCATCGCCTGTTTTGCTATGGATCTGTCGCCTTATCGAAGGGTATGACCAATGGCGTGGCACGTCCCTGAATAATCGCGCCTATTGGTTCCTGGCCCGTTCCCTGATGGAGTTGTTCGTTTGAGATACGGTTCTCCCATGAAATCCTTAGTATGTTTCGTAAGAGCTATCTCCACCCGAAATAACTGCCATAGCCAATAAGCGTATCAGAATACTGTCCGAAATCTCAACAATCGCATAAAATGTCTATGTGCAATCTATATTTACTAAAAACCTAATTAGCCTAGACGAATACATTAAAGCTAGAAAACAGTTATGTTACTCGTTGCATCAAGGTTCGTCTCGTTACTACATATTACCTATTAGTTGTAACTCGTCGCAACTATTACGTATTAGTCAACGTACAACTTTCCTATGGAGACATCTCTAGTTGCCGTTTCCTTTTCATTTCAGCTATACACACATCGATCACCACCTCCAGCACTATGTACTTACTGTTAGTCGTTAGGAAGTGCGGCCTAATTTGCAATAGAAAATACAATTATTATATCTTCCAAGGAGAAAGCACGCGTTGAGAGCATGACAGGAGAAGTTTTCATTCAAATTCATTTCATTTTCAATTTGTATGCGCAAGTATAAATATTGGATATATCTAAAATAGTACCTAGCTTATATGCCATTCCATCGTTTTGCAATATGCTTGACTCAACTGCTTCTTCTTATAGCTAATTTGTATTGTTATTTGCATTGTAATTTGTATTGCTCTTGTACACCAAACGAAATAGCTTTAGAATGAATTTAGATTAAAATATATTCGATCTATCGAGAACCTCATTGATATAACACCATCATAAAGCCTATTGCACAGCATATTGCATTTGTCCATCCGCATTCCTTTTGCTGATTGTACGTACATACATATGTCCCTAATATCTCCTAAAATTTTCATTGTGTACTAATACTCTAA
The DNA here is from genome assembly GCA_905231855.2 of Eristalis tenax. Classification (NCBI taxonomy): domain Eukaryota; kingdom Metazoa; phylum Arthropoda; class Insecta; order Diptera; family Syrphidae; genus Eristalis; species Eristalis tenax. The sequence continues at coordinate 11,815 of HG993126.1, forward strand.
CAACAGAATTTTTTGAAGTCATATTCTTAAATTGAAACAAAATTTCTCAGATAAATTGACAACATAATTTTAATTTCAAAATAATATATGTACATACGTATTTATTTCGTTTGAAAGGATTGTCATTTTCAGCTAACAAATAAAAAATCGATACAGAAAATTAGAACGCTACATGTGTCGTTCTCTTCGTTCATTCAAATACATTGTTTGTTTGGACTAGTACAAGTAAATATTGCTTGATACGCTAAACGCGAAATAGTTTCCACTCCCACCTGATAACTCGCCTTCACATTGTTTCCTGAAGCAATCGCCGACAGGGAAGAAGTCCCAGCTCCTTTGCTGGTACATATTCCAGACATACGTTTCTTGACCAGTGTATTCAGTATCTGGTTTATTTATAAGATGCATCAAAAAGAACATATAGTTCGCTAAATTATGTTCTTTTTGAACATGGGTGTCAAAGCCATGTGGCACAATATCGAAATAATCTTTTCCAACACCGCATATAAAGCAATTAGATTCCATATTTTCTTTGACCGATTCCAATTGGTCTCGAAGCTCTCCAAAAGCATCAATGATTAAGCCTTGAATTATAGCCAGCAGTATTACAATGACAAAAAAGAAGAAAGTAATATCAAATATAATGCGGTAAACTTCATAATCGTCTCCGTCCGGATCTCCAATTTCATCACCGATTCCACCACCCGCATGTGCGCCTTTATATAGATTGAATACGAAACATGTGAGCATATCGTGACATTTTTTATCAATTTCTTCATCATGAGTATAGAATTTGCGGAAATAGTTGAAAGCAATTACAATGATATATATCGATTATAGTTAAAATCATCACTGTAAGCACTAACTTTTTTCTATTGTGTGTAACTGACTGTAATATAGTACGCAACGTTTTAAAGCCTACAGCAACGTCCAATAAATGAGCAGCGAAAAAAAAGTTATTGAAGTTTCCAAGAATGGAAAATGTGAAATACCATAATGAGTATAGCAAGGCGTTGTCTGTTATAGTAACACCAGCTTTCGCAACTTGATATCTCCAGACAATATTAAGGACATACTTTACGAATCCACCGCCTTGATTTTCTTGAGCTGTAAATGCGCTTTTTTGTATTCCAAGTAAATTTTATATAGAATCAAAATCATGTTTCACTGTACTTTCGTCTTACTTTCTTCTTCACAAATTTGTCCCAATAGTTAACTGGAAATGATTTGGTTGATATCACTAACTTATCCCAATGTGATTTAAGATGGTCGTCTTCTGGTTGCTCTGCAATAAAAATACCATTAAATTCCAACTGTCCTGCGATTTCCTTTTCTCTTTTGATATGCCTGTATCTACCACTAACATCACAGAGCACATGCCATGTCTGTATTTTCACCAATCATAGCTAGAAGCCTATCATATCGAGGCATAGTATGCAATAAGATAATCAACCAAATGTCCCACTTTACACATAACCTGACATCCCCATACGTGCCTGTATTCACCAATGTAGATTATAACAGGACTTAGTATTAAAGAAATATTAAGACTTATTTATTCGATCGGCTGCCCATATGGCGGAGTAAGGTTTCTGTGTTCGTGGCGCGTACGGCATGTCCGTTAACTGGTATCTGTCATGAGGTAGGACAGTCGTTATGATGTAAAGGCACTTATATCTTGGCTCTAATTTACGATATGTACGGTGCTGCTAGGACTGTCATTCAAAATCAGCACAAGGTCTCCTTTGTTGTACCTTTTGGCGCTTCGATGCTTTAGGTCGTGTTGTTCCTAATGCTTACGTTGTGCTTGAGTTATTCTAAGTGCCCCTTCTCTGCGTATCTGGTCAAGATATTGTCGTTTTTGGGTAAGCTGTACGCCTGCTGCTAATGCGTCTTGTAGTCGATCTCTTGGAATGTATCCCAACATCATTTAGTGTGCAGTCCTTCCAATGGCTTCATTATAGGTGTTGTTTATTCCCCATTGCACGATTTTAATTTTCTGGTCCTACTAAGTCTCGTCTTCTATCGTTGCGAGTAATGCGTTGAGTATGGTTCGGTTGTATCGCTCGATCTGTCCGTCGTGGCGTTTTAAATTTTATTTAACATGCGTTATCGATCTACTTTTCGTAAACTCATCAAATGCCTTCGAAGTAAATGATGTTCCCTGGTCTGTGAATAAACGTCTTGGTGTTCCGAACATTAAAAACGTTTCTGTCAAAAAATGTATTACTGGTTAAGTTTGCTTATTCGATAAGGCCTTTATTTGTTTAAACTTGGTGAAAGAGTCAACAAGTACGATGACATAAGCATTACCCTTAATGGATTTGATAAACGGGCCCAAATGTATCAAATGGTACCTCTTTTTTTCGATAGGATACAATTCTCCTCTAGGTTGTGTAGTTTTCTTTGCCTAGGCGCACTCCACACATACCTTAATGTATTTTCTTACAAACTGGGTGATTCGTGGGAGCCAGTATCTTTCCTGAATATGTTTTATGGTTTTCTGATCCGAGAAATGTCCGAGTTAATCATGACTATACCTTAAAACTCGATTTCGAACCCCTTTTGGAAGAAATAGCTTGATCTGATTGTTGACCTTACGATATACTCTTCCTTCTTGAAGGTCATAGTCCGTATGAACTTGTTGTTCTATTTCATTCTCCGGTTTTTTGTTTAGGACGGTTGATATTTTGGCTATTTCTTCATCTTGCAATTGCAAAGAATAGATCCAATTCTCGTCCGAAATATGAACTTGGAGTACATTCATTTCCACGACATCCGTTTCCTTTGCTGGCTCACTAGATGCATATTTGTCCCTTCTCCCTGCATCAATATACCAGCTAGTCGCTTGCTGCTTGCATCTGTATGCAACTCATGTTGTGCCCGGGGGTTAAAGAGTGCCAACACTGGTTGATTGATAAGAGATCGTTTCAGCTGTTCGAAAGACTTTTGTTGCTCCCTTCCCCAGGCAAATGTATGTAATGTATGTAAGTATGCTCATACAAATGTAACAAAATCGTGTTTTGGTTTGCATCATTTCGATTTGCGTCGCGACTTTCTGGCCCCAATTAGCGACGCAAACCGGGGTATTGGTGTATTCTCAACAATCATCTAACAACCCAAAGACCACTCTACACACACCAATGATATTACCAACACTACCCGAAGTTTCGACAATTACTACATTTCTACATTTATTGATGATTAAACAAAACAAAACGTAGAGAAATGTATCAATTTAGGTCTCAACAATCATCTATATAGTCAATACAGTACCAATATTTATATATACTCTGTGTGTGGTTTCTCACATTTCGTTTCAGCCCTCTCCAACTCTTCCCCAGCTGACGGGACTCCTTAGCTACTGTTCTGCGTTATTTACTTCTCGGAGGACTCACTGTTCTACCGTCTTGGGTTAGCGGGTTAAACTGCATCGCCTGTTTTGCTATGGATCTGTCGCCTTATCGAAGGGTATGACCAATGGCGTGCCACGTCCCTGAATAATCGCGCCTATAGGTTCCTGGCCCGTTCCCTGATGGAGTTGTTCGTTTGAGATACGGTTCTCCCATGAAATCCTTAGTATGTTTCGTAAGAGCTATCTCCACCCGAAATAACTGCCATAGCCAATAAGCGTATCAGAATACTGTCCGAAATCTCAACAATCGCATAAAATGTCTATGTGCAATCTATATTTACTAAAAACCTAATTAGCCTAGACGAATACATTAAAGCTAGAAAACAGTTATGTTACTCGTTGCATCAAGGTTCGTCTCGTTACTACATATTACCTATTAGTTGTAACTCGTCGCAACTATTACGTATTAGTCAACGTACAACTTTCCTATGGAGACATCTCTAGTTGCCGTTTCCTTTTCATTTCAGCTATACACACATCGATCACCACCTCCAGCACTATGTACTTACTGTTAGTCGTTAGGAAGTGCGGCCTAATTTGCAATAGAAAATACAATTATTATATCTTCCAAGGAGAAAGCACGCGTTGAGAGCATGACAGGAGAAGTTTTCATTCAAATTCATTTCATTTTCAATTTGTATGCGCAAGTATAAATATTGGATATATCTAAAATAGTACCTAGCTTATATGCCATTCCATCGTTTTGCAATATGCTTGACTCAACTGCTTCTTCTTATAGCTAATTTGTATTGTTATTTGCATTGTAATTTGTATTGCTCTTGTACACCAAACGAAATAGCTTTAGAATGAATTTAGATTAAAATATATTCGATCTATCGAGAACCTCATTGATATAACACCATCATAAAGCCTATTGCACAGCATATTGCATTTGTCCATCCGCATTCCTTTTGCTGATTGTACGTACATACATATGTCCCTAATATCTCCTAAAATTTTCATTGTGTACTAATACTCTAACAACAGAATTTTTTGAAGTCATATTCTTAAATTGAAACAAAATTTCTCAGATAAATTGACAACATAATTTTAATTTCAAAATAATATATGTACATACGTATTTATTTCGTTTGAAAGGATTGTCATTTTCAGCTAACAAATAAAAAATCGATACAGAAAATTAGAACGCTACATGTGTCGTTCTCTTCGTTCATTCAAATACATTGTTTGTTTGGACTAGTACAAGTAAATATTGCTTGATACGCTAAACGCGAAATAGTTTCCACTCCCACCTGATAACTCGCCTTCACATTGTTTCCTGAAGCAATCGCCGACAGGGAAGAAGTCCCAGCTCCTTTGCTGGTACATATTCCAGACATACGTTTCTTGACCAGTGTATTCAGTATCTGGTTTATTTATAAGATGCATCAAAAAGAACATATAGTTCGCTAAATTATGTTCTTTTTGAACATGGGTGTCAAAGCCATGTGGCACAATATCGAAATAATCTTTTCCAACACCGCATATAAAGCAATTAGATTCCATATTTTCTTTGACCGATTCCAATTGGTCTCGAAGCTCTCCAAAAGCATCAATGATTAAGCCTTGAATTATAGCCAGCAGTATTACAATGACAAAAAAGAAGAAAGTAATATCAAATATAATGCGGTAAACTTCATAATCGTCTCCGTCCGGATCTCCAATTTCATCACCGATTCCACCACCCGCATGTGCGCCTTTATATAGATGGAATACGAAACATGTGAGCATATCGTGACATTTTTTATCAATTTCTTCATCATGAGTATAGAATTTGCGGAAATAGTTGAAAGCAATTACAATGATATATATCGATTATAGTTAAAATCATCACTGTAAGCACTAACTTTTTTCTATTGTGTGTAACTGACTGTAATATAGTACGCAACGTTTTAAAGCCTACAGCAACGTCCAATAAATGAGCAGCGAAAAAAAAGTTATTGAAGTTTCCAAGAATGGAAAAATGTGAAATACCATAATGAGTATAGCAAGGCGTTGTCTGTTATAGTAACACCAGCTTTCGCAACTTGATATCTCCAGACAATATTAAGGACATACTTTACGAATCCACCGCCTTGATTTTCTTGAGCTGTAAATGCGCTTTTTTGTATTCCAAGTAAATTTTATATAGAATCAAAATCATGTTTCACTGTACTTTCGTCTTACTTTCTTCTTCACAAATTTGTCCCAATAGTTAACTGGAAATGATTTGGTTGATATCACTAACTTATCCCAATGTGATTTAAGATGGTCGTCTTCTGGTTGCTCTGCAATAAAAATACCATTAAATTCCAACTGTCCTGCGATTTCCTTTTCTCTTTTGATATGCCTGTATCTACCACTAACATCACAGAGCACATGCCATGTCTGTATTTTCACCAATCATAGCTAGAAGCCTATCATATCGAGGCATAGTATGCAATAAGATAATCAACCAAATGTCCCACTTTACACATAACCTGACATCCCCATACGTGCCTGTATTCACCAATGTAGATTATAACAGGACTTAGTATTAAAGAAATATTAAGACTTATTTATTAGATCGGCTGCCCATATGGCGGAGTAAGGTTTCTGTGTTCGTGGCGCGTACGGCATATCCGTTAACTGGTATCTGTCATGAGGTAGGACAGTCGTTATGATGTAAAGACACTTATATCTTGGCTCTAATTTACGATATGTACGGTGCTGCTAGGACTGTCATTCAAAATCAGCACAAGGTCTCCTTTGTTGTACCTTTTGGCGCTTCGATGCTTTAGGTCGTGTTGTTCCTAATGCTTACGTTGTGCTTGAGTTATTCTAAGTGCCCCTTCTCTGCGTATCTGGTCAAGATATTGTCGTTTTTGGGTAAGCTGTACGCCTGCTGCTAATGCGTCTTGTAGTCGATCTCTTGGAATGTATCCCAACATCATTTAGTGTGCAGTCCTTCCAATGGCTTCATTATAGGTGTTGTTTATTCCCCATTGCACGATTTTAATTTTCTGGTCCTACTAAGTCTCGTCTCCTATCGTTGCGAGTAATGCGTTGAGTATGGTTCGGTCGTATCGCTCGATCTGTCCGTCGTGGCGTTTTAAATTTTATTTAACATGCGTTATCGATCTACTTTTCGTAAACTCCTCAAATGCCTTCGAAGTAAATGATGTTCCCTGGTCTGTGAATAAACGTCTTGGTGTTCCGAACATTAAAAACGTTTCTGTCAAAAAATGTATTACTGGTTAAGTTTGCTTATTCGATAAGGCCTTTATTTGTTTAAACTTGGTGAAAGAGTCAACAAGTACGATGACATAAGCATTACCCTTAATGGATTTGATAAACGGGCCCAAATGATCTATATGTATTGTATCAAATGGTACCTCTTTTTTTCGATAGGATACAATTCTCCTCTAGGTTGTGTAGTTTTCTTTGCCTAGGCGCACTCCACACATACCTTAATGTATTTTCTTACAAACTGGGTGATTCGTGGGAGCCAGTATCTTTCCTGAATATGTTTTATGGTTTTCTGATCCGAGAAATGTCCGAGTTAATCATGACTATACCTTAAAACTCGATTTCGAACCCCTTTTGGAAGAAATAGCTTGATCTGATTGTTGACCTTACGATATACTCTTCCTTCTTGAAGGTCATAGTCCGTATGAACTTGTTGTTCTATTTCATTCTCCGGTTTTTTGTTTAGGACGGTTGATATTTTGGCTATTTCTTCATCTTGCAATTGCAAAGAATAGATCCAATTCTCGTCCGAAATATGAACTTGGAGTACATTCATTTCCACGACATCCGTTTCCTTTGCTGGCTCACTAGATGCATATTTGTCCCTTCTCCCTGCATCAATATACCAGCTAGTCGCTTGCTGCTTGCATCTGTATGCAACTCATGTTGTGCCCGGGGGTTAAAGAGTGCCAACACTGGTTGATTGATAAGAGATCGTTTCAGCTGTTCGAAAGACTTTTGTTGCTCCCTTCCCCAGGCAAATGTATGTAATGTATGTAAGTATGCTCATACAAATGTAACAAAATCGTGTTTTGGTTTGCATCATTTCGATTTGCGTCGCGACTTTCTGGCCCCAATTAGCGACGCAAACCGGGGTATTGGTGTATTCTCAACAATCATCTAACAACCCAAAGACCACTCTACACACACCAATGATATTACCAACACTACCCGAAGTTTCGACAATTACTACATTTCTACATTTATTGATGATTAAACAAAACAAAACGTAGAGAAATGTATCAATTTAGGTCTCAACAATCATCTATATAGTCAATACAGTACCAATATTTATATATACTCTGTGTGTGGTTTCTCACATTTCGTTTCAGCCCTCTCCAACTCTTCCCCAGCTGACGGGACTCCTTAGCTACTGTTCTGCGTTATTTACTTCTCGGAGGACTCACTGTTCTACCGTCTTGGGTTAGCGGGTTAAACTGCATCGCCTGTTTTGCTATGGATCTGTCGCCTTATCGAAGGGTATGACCAATGGCGTGCCACGTCCCTGAATAATCGCGCCTATAGGTTCCTGGCCCGTTCCCTGATGGAGTTGTTCGTTTGAGATACGGTTCTCCCATGAAATCCTTAGTATGTTTCGTAAGAGCTATCTCCACCCGAAATAACTGCCATAGCCAATAAGCGTATCAGAATACTGTCCGAAATCTCAACAATCGCATAAAATGTCTATGTGCAATCTATATTTACTAAAAACCTAATTAGCCTAGACGAATACATTAAAGCTAGAAAACAGTTATGTTACTCGTTGCATCAAGGTTCGTCTCGTTACTACATATTACCTATTAGTTGTAACTCGTCGCAACTATTACGTATTAGTCAACGTACAACTTTCCTATGGAGACATCTCTAGTTGCCGTTTCCTTTTCATTTCAGCTATACACACATCGATCACCACCTCCAGCACTATGTACTTACTGTTAGTCGTTAGGAAGTGCGGCCTAATTTGCAATAGAAAATACAATTATTATATCTTCCAAGGAGAAAGCACGCGTTGAGAGCATGACAGGAGAAGTTTTCATTCAAATTCATTTCATTTTCAATTTGTATGCGCAAGTATAAATATTGGATATATCTAAAATAGTACCTAGCTTATATGCCATTCCATCGTTTTGCAATATGCTTGACTCAAATGCTTCTTCTTATAGCTAATTTGTATTGTTATTTGCATTGTAATTTGTATTGCTCTTGTACACCAAACGAAATAGCTTTAGAATGAATTTAGATTAAAATATATTCGATCTATCGAGAACCTCATTGATATAACACCATCATAAAGCCTATTGCACAGCATATTGCATTTGTCCATCCGCATTCCTTTTGCTGATTGTACGTACATACATATGTCCCTAATATCTCCTAAAATTTTCATTGTGTACTAATACTCTAACAACAGAATTTTTTGAAGTCATATTCTTAAATTGAAACAAAATTTCTCAGATAAATTGACAACATAATTTTAATTTCAAAATAATATATGTACATACGTATTTATTTCGTTTGAAAGGATTGTCATTTTCAGCTAACAAATAAAAAATCGATACAGAAAATTAGAACGCTACATGTGTCGTTCTCTTCGTTCATTCAAATACATTGTTTGTTTGGACTAGTACAAGTAAATATTGCTTGATACGCTAAACGCGAAATAGTTTCCACTCCCACCTGATAACTCGCCTTCACATTGTTTCCTGAAGCAATCGCCGACAGGGAAGAAGTCCCAGCTCCTTTGCTGGTACATATTCCAGACATACGTTTCTTGACCAGTGTATTCAGTATCTGGTTTATTTATAAGATGCATCAAAAAGAACATATAGTTCGCTAAATTATGTTCTTTTTGAACATGGGTGTCAAAGCCATGTGGCACAATATCGAAATAATCTTTTCCAACACCGCATATAAAGCAATTAGATTCCATATTTTCTTTGACCGATTTCAATTGGTCTCGAAGCTCTCCAAAAGCATCAATGATTAAGCCTTGAATTATAGCCAGCAGTATTACAATGACAAAAAGGAAGAAAGTAATATCAAATATAATGCGGTAAACTTCATAATCGTCTCCGTCCGGATCTCCAATTTCATCACCGATTCCACCACCCGCATGTGCGCCTTTATATAGATGGAATACGAAACATGTGAGCATATCGTGACATTTTTTATCAATTTCTTCATCATGAGTATAGAATTTGCGGAAATAGTTGAAAGCAATTACAATGATATATATCGATTATAGTTAAAATCATCACTGTAAGCACTAACTTTTTTCTATTGTGTGTAACTGACTGTAATATAGTACGCAACGTTTTAAAGCCTACAGCAACGTCCAATAAATGAGCAGCGAAAAAAAAGTTATTGAAGTTTCCAAGAATGGAAAATGTGAAATACCATAATGAGTATAGCAAGGCGTTGTCTGTTATAGTAACACCAGCTTTCGCAACTTGATATCTCCAGACAATATTAAGGACATACTTTACGAATCCACCGCCTTGATTTTCTTGAGCTGTAAATGCGCTTTTTTGTATTCCAAGTAAATTTTATATAGAATCAAAATCATGTTTCACTGTACTTTCGTCTTACTTTCTTCTTCACAAATTTGTCCCAATAGTTAACTGGAAATGATTTGGTTGATATCACTAACTTATCCCAATGTGATTTAAGATGGTCGTCTTCTGGTTGCTCTGCAATAAAAATACCATTAAATTCCAACTGTCCTGCGATTTCCTTTTCTCTTTTGATATGCCTGTATCTACCACTAACATCACAGAGCACATGCCATGTCTGTTATTTCTGCAATTATAGCCAGAGGCCTTAACATAGTACTAAAGACATCTACACAGATACCCGTACCTTCCCCAAGCATCACTGAACATACCATTTCACTGTCTGTATTATCACCAATCGTTAATCAACCAAATGTCCCACTTTACACATAACCTGACATCCCCATACGTGCCTGTATTCACCAATGTAGATTATAACAGGACTTAGTATTAAAGAAATATTAAGACTTATTTATTAGATCGGCTGCCCATATGGCGGAGTAAGGTTTCTGTGTTCGTGGCGCGTACGGCATATCCGTTAACTGGTATCTGTCATGAGGTAGGACAGTCGTTATGATGTAAAGGCACTTATATCTTGGCTCTAATTTACGATATGTACGGTGCTGCTAGGACTGTCATTCAAAATCAGCACAAGGTCTCCTTTGTTGTACCTTTTGGCGCTTCGATGCTTTAGGTCGTGTTGTTCCTAATGCTTACGTTGTGCTTGAGTTATTCTAAGTGCCCCTTCTCTGCGTATCTGGTCAAGATATTGTCGTTTTTGGGTAAGCTGTACGCCTGCTGCTAATGCGTCTTGTAGTCGATCTCTTGGAATGTATCCCAACATCATTTAGTGTGCAGTCCTTCCAATGGCTTCATTATAGGTGTTGTTTATTCCCCATTGCACGATTTTAATTTTCTGGTCCTACTAAGTCTCGTCTTCTATCGTTGCGAGTAATGCGTTGAGTATGGTTCGGTTGTATCGCTCGATCTGTCCGTCGTGGCGTTTTAAATTTTATTTAACATGCGTTATCGATCTACTTTTCGTAAACTCATCAAATGCCTTCGAAGTAAATGATGTTCCCTGGTCTGTGAATAAACGTCTTGGTGTTCCGAACATTAAAAACGTTTCTGTCAAAAAATGTATTACTGGTTAAGTTTGCTTATTCGATAAGGCCTTTATTTGTTTAAACTTGGTGAAAGAGTCAACAAGTACGATGACATAAGCATTACCCTTAATGGATTTGATAAACGGGCCCAAATGTATCAAATGGTACCTCTTTTTTTCGATAGGATACAATTCTCCTCTAGGTTGTGTAGTTTTCTTTGCCTAGGCGCACTCCACACATACCTTAATGTATTTTCTTACAAACTGGGTGATTCGTGGGAGCCAGTATCTTTCCTGAATATGTTTTATGGTTTTCTGATCCGAGAAATGTCCGAGTTAATCATGACTACACCTTAAAACTCGATTTCGAACCCCTTTTGGAAGAAATAGCTTGATCTGATTGTTGACCTTACGATATACTCTTCCTTCTTGAAGGTCATAGTCCGTATGAACTTGTTGTTCTATTTCATTCTCCGGTTTTTTGTTTAGGACGGTTGATATTTTGGCTATTTCTTCATCTTGCAATTGCAAAGAATAGATCCAATTCTCGTCCGAAATATGAACTTGGAGTACATTCATTTCCACGACATCCGTTTCCTTTGCTGGCTCACTAGATGCATATTTGTCCCTTCTCCCTGCATCAATATACCAGCTAGTCGCTTGCTGCTTGCATCTGTATGCAACTCATGTTGTGCCCGGGGGTTAAAGAGTGCCAACACTGGTTGATTGATAAGAGATCGTTTCAGCTGTTCGAAAGACTTTTGTTGCTCCCTTCCCCAGGCAAATGTATGTAATGTATGTAAGTATGCTCATACAAATGTAACAAAATCGTGTTTTGGTTTGCATCATTTCGATTTGCGTCGCGACTTTCTGGCCCCAATTAGCGACGCAAACCGGGGTATTGGTGTATTCTCAACAATCATCTAACAACCCAAAGACCACTCTACACACACCAATGATATTACCAACACTACCCGAAGTTTCGACAATTACTACATTTCTACATTTATTGATGATTAAACAAAACAAAACGTAGAGAAATGTATCAATTTAGGTCTCAACAATCATCTATATAGTCAATACAGTACCAATATTTATATATACTCTGTGTGTGGTTTCTCACATTTCGTTTCAGCCCTCTCCAACTCTTCCCCAGCTGACGGGACTCCTTAGCTACTGTTCTGCGTTATTTACTTCTCGGAGAACTCACTGTTCTACCGTCTTGGGTTAGCGGGTTAAACTGCATCGCCTGTTTTGCTATGGATCTGTCGCCTTATCGAAGGGTATGACCAATGGCGTGCCACGTCCCTGAATAATCGCGCCTATAGGTTCCTGGCCCGTTCCCTGATGGAGTTGTTCGTTTGAGATACGGTTCTCCCATGAAATCCTTAGTATGTTTCGTAAGAGCTATCTCCACCCGAAATAACTGCCATAGCCAATAAGCGTATCAGAATACTGTCCGAAATCTCAACAATCGCATAAAATGTCTATGTGCAATCTATATTTACTAAAAACCTAATTAGCCTAGACGAATACATTAAAGCTAGAAAACAGTTATGTTACTCGTTGCATCAAGGTTCGTCTCGTTACTACATATTACCTATTAGTTGTAACTCGTCGCAACTATTACGTATTAGTCAACGTACAACTTTCCTATGGAGACATCTCTAGTTGCCGTTTCCTTTTCATTTCAGCTATACACACATCGATCACCACCTCCAGCACTATGTACTTACTGTTAGTCGTTAGGAAGTGCGGCCTAATTTGCAATAGAAAATACAATTATTATATCTTCCAAGGAGAAAGCACGCGTTGAGAGCATGACAGGAGAAGTTTTCATTCAAATTCATTTCATTTTCAATTTGTATGCGCAAGTATAAATATTGGATATATCTAAAATAGTACCTAGCTTATATGCCATTCCATCGTTTTGCAATATGCTTGACTCAACTGCTTCTTCTTATAGCTAATTTGTATTGTTATTTGCATTGTAATTTGTATTGCTCTTGTACACCAAACGAAATAGCTTTAGAATGAATTTAGATTAAAATATATTCGATCTATCGAGAACCTCATTGATATAACACCATCATAAAGCCTATTGCACAGCATATTGCATTTGTCCATCCGCATTCCTTTTGCTGATTGTACGTACATACATATGTCCCTAATATCTCCTAAAATTTTCATTGTGTACTAATACTCTAACAACAGAATTTTTTGAAGTCATATTCTTAAATTGAAACAAAATTTCTCAGATAAATTGACAACATAATTTTAATTTCAAAATAATATATGTACATACGTATTTATTTCGTTTGAAAGGATTGTCATTTTCAGCTAACAAATAAAAAATCGATACAGAAAATTAGAACGCTACATGTGTCGTTCTCTTCGTTCATTCAAATACATTGTTTGTTTGGACTAGTACAAGTAAATATTGCTTGATACGCTAAACGCGAAATAGTTTCCACTCCCACCTGATAACTCGCCTTCACATTGTTTCCTGAAGCAATCGCCGACAGGGAAGAAGTCCCAGCTCCTTTGCTGGTACATATTCCAGACATACGTTTCTTGACCAGTGTATTCAGTATCTGGTTTATTTATAAGATGCATCAAAAAGAACATATAGTTCGCTAAATTATGTTCTTTTTGAACATGGGTGTCAAAGCCATGTGGCACAATATCGAAATAATCTTTTCCAACACCGCATATAAAGCAATTAGATTCCATATTTTCTTTGACCGATTCCAATTGGTCTCGAAGCTCTCCAAAAGCATCAATGATTAAGCCTTGAATTATAGCCAGCAGTATTACAATGACAAAAAAGAAGAAAGTAATATCAAATATAATGCGGTAAACTTCATAATCGTCTCCGTCCGGATCTCCAATTTCATCACCGATTCCACCACCCGCATGTGCGCCTTTATATAGATGGAATACGAAACATGTGAGCATATCGTGACATTTTTTATCAATTTCTTCATCATGAGTATAGAATTTGCGGAAATAGTTGAAAGCAATTACAATGATATATATCGATTATAGTTAAAATCATCACTGTAAGCACTAACTTTTTTCTATTGTGTGTAACTGACTGTAATATAGTACGCAACGTTTTAAAGCCTACAGCAACGTCCAATAAATGAGCAGCGAAAAAAAAGTTATTGAAGTTTCCAAGAATGGAAAATGTGAAATACCATAATGAGTATAGCAAGGCGTTGTCTGTTATAGTAACACCAGCTTTCGCAACTTGATATCTCCAGACAATATTAAGGACATACTTTACGAATCCACCGCCTTGATTTTCTTGAGCTGTAAATGCGCTTTTTTGTATTCCAAGTAAATTTTATATAGAATCAAAATCATGTTTCACTGTACTTTCGTCTTACTTTCTTCTTCACAAATTTGTCCCAATAGTTAACTGGAAATGATTTGGTTGATATCACTAACTTATCCCAATGTGATTTAAGATGGTCGTCTTCTGGTTGCTCTGCAATAAAAATACCATTAAATTCCAACTGTCCTGCGATTTCCTTTTCTCTTTTGATATGCCTGTATCTACCACTAACATCACAGAGCACATGCCATGTCTGTTATTTCTGCAATTATAGCCAGAGGCCTTAACATAGTACTAAAGACATCTACACAGATACCCGTACCTTCCCCAAGCATCACTGAACATACCATTTCACTGTCTGTATTATCACCAATCGTTAATCAACCAAATGTCCCACTTTACACATAACCTGACATCCCCATACGTGCCTGTATTCACCAATGTAGATTATAACAGGACTTAGTATTAAAGAAATATTAAGACTTATTTATTAGATCGGCTGCCCATATGGCGGAGTAAGGTTTCTGTGTTCGTGGCGCGTACGGCATATCCGTTAACTGGTATCTGTCATGAGGTAGGACAGTCGTTATGATGTAAAGGCACTTATATCTTGGCTCTAATTTACGATATGTACGGTGCTGCTAGGACTGTCATTCAAAATCAGCACAAGGTCTCCTTTGTTGTACCTTTTGGCGCTTCGATGCTTTAGGTCGTGTTGTTCCTAATGCTTACGTTGTGCTTGAGTTATTCTAAGTGCCCCTTCTCTGCGTATCTGGTCAAGATATTGTCGTTTTTGGGTAAGCTGTACGCCTGCTGCTAATGCGTCTTGTAGTCGATCTCTTGGAATGTATCCCAACATCATTTAGTGTGCAGTCCTTCCAATGGCTTCATTATAGGTGTTGTTTATTCCCCATTGCACGATTTTAATTTTCTGGTCCTACTAAGTCTCGTCTTCTATCGTTGCGAGTAATGCGTTGAGTATGGTTCGGTTGTATCGCTCGATCTGTCCGTCGTGGCGTTTTAAATTTTATTTAACATGCGTTATCGATCTACTTTTCGTAAACTCATCAAATGCCTTCGAAGTAAATGATGTTCCCTGGTCTGTGAATAAACGTCTTGGTGTTCCGAACATTAAAAACGTTTCTGTCAAAAAATGTATTACTGGTTAAGTTTGCTTATTCGATAAGGCCTTTATTTGTTTAAACTTGGTGAAAGAGTCAACAAGTACGATGACATAAGCATTACCCTTAATGGATTTGATAAACGGGCCCAAATGTATCAAATGGTACCTCTTTTTTTCGATAGGATACAATTCTCCTCTAGGTTGTGTAGTTTTCTTTGCCTAGGCGCACTCCACACATACCTTAATGTATTTTCTTACAAACTGGGTGATTCGTGGGAGCCAGTATCTTTCCTGAATATGTTTTATGGTTTTCTGATCCGAGAAATGTCCGAGTTAATCATGACTACACCTTAAAACTCGATTTCGAACCCCTTTTGGAAGAAATAGCTTGATCTGATTGTTGACCTTACGATATACTCTTCCTTCTTGAAGGTCATAGTCCGTATGAACTTGTTGTTCTATTTCATTCTCCGGTTTTTTGTTTAGGACGGTTGATATTTTGGCTATTTCTTCATCTTGCAATTGCAAAGAATAGATCCAATTCTCGTCCGAAATATGAACTTGGAGTACATTCATTTCCACGACATCCGTTTCCTTTGCTGGCTCACTAGATGCATATTTGTCCCTTCTCCCTGCATCAATATACCAGCTAGTCGCTTGCTGCTTGCATCTGTATGCAACTCATGTTGTGCCCGGGGGTTAAAGAGTGCCAACACTGGTTGATTGATAAGAGATCGTTTCAGCTGTTCGAAAGACTTTTGTTGCTCCCTTCCCCAGGCAAATGTATGTAATGTATGTAAGTATGCTCATACAAATGTAACAAAATCGTGTTTTGGTTTGCATCATTTCGATTTGCGTCGCGACTTTCTGGCCCCAATTAGCGACGCAAACCGGGGTATTGGTGTATTCTCAACAATCATCTAACAACCCAAAGACCACTCTACACACACCAATGATATTACCAACACTATTCGAAGTTTCGACAATTACTACATTTCTACATTTATTGATGATTAAACAAAACAAAACGTAGAGAAATGTATCAATTTAGGTCTCAACAATCATCTATATAGTCAATACAGTACCAATATTTATATATACTCTGTGTGTGGTTTCTCACATTTCGTTTCAGCCCTCTCCAACTCTTCCCCAGCTGACGGGACTCCTTAGCTACTGTTCTGCGTTATTTACTTCTCGGAGGACTCACTGTTCTACCGTCTTGGGTTAGCGGGTTAAACTGCATCGCCTGTTTTGCTATGGATCTGTCGCCTTATCGAAGGGTATGACCAATGGCGTGGCACGTCCCTGAATAATCGCGCCTATTGGTTCCTGGCCCGTTCCCTGATGGAGTTGTTCGTTTGAGATACGGTTCTCCCATGAAATCCTTAGTATGTTTCGTAAGAGCTATCTCCACCCGAAATAACTGCCATAGCCAATAAGCGTATCAGAATACTGTCCGAAATCTCAACAATCGCATAAAATGTCTATGTGCAATCTATATTTACTAAAAACCTAATTAGCCTAGACGAATACATTAAAGCTAGAAAACAGTTATGTTACTCGTTGCATCAAGGTTCGTCTCGTTACTACATATTACCTATTAGTTGTAACTCGTCGCAACTATTACGTATTAGTCAACGTACAACTTTCCTATGGAGACATCTCTAGTTGCCGTTTCCTTTTCATTTCAGCTATACACACATCGATCACCACCTCCAGCACTATGTACTTACTGTTAGTCGTTAGGAAGTGCGGCCTAATTTGCAATAGAAAATACAATTATTATATCTTCCAAGGAGAAAGCACGCGTTGAGAGCATGACAGGAGAAGTTTTCATTCAAATTCATTTCATTTTCAATTTGTATGCGCAAGTATAAATATTGGATATATCTAAAATAGTACCTAGCTTATATGCCATTCCATCGTTTTGCAATATGCTTGACTCAACTGCTTCTTCTTATAGCTAATTTGTATTGTTATTTGCATTGTAATTTGTATTGCTCTTGTACACCAAACGAAATAGCTTTAGAATGAATTTAGATTAAAATATATTCGATCTATCGAGAACCTCATTGATATAACACCATCATAAAGCCTATTGCACAGCATATTGCATTTGTCCATCCGGATTCCTTTTGCTGATTGTACGTACATACATATGTCCCTAATATCTCCTAAAATTTTCATTGTGTACTAATACTCTAACAACAGAATTTTTTGAAGTCATATTCTTAAATTGAAACAAAATTTCTCAGATAAATTGACAACATAATTTTAATTTCAAAATAATATATGTACATACGTATTTATTTCGTTTGAAAGGATTGTCATTTTCAGCTAACAAATAAAAAATCGATACAGAAAATTAGAACGCTACATGTGTCGTTCTCTTCGTTCATTCAAATACATTGTTTGTTTGGACTAGTACAAGTAAATATTGCTTGATACGCTAAACGCGAAATAGTTTCCACTCCCACCTGATAACTCGCCTTCACATTGTTTCCTGAAGCAATCGCCGACAGGGAAGAAGTCCCAGCTCCTTTGCTGGTACATATTCCAGACATACGTTTCTTGACCAGTGTATTCAGTATCTGGTTTATTTATAAGATGCATCAAAAAGAACATATAGTTCGCTAAATTATGTTCTTTTTGAACATGGGTGTCAAAGCCATGTGGCACAATATCGAAATAATCTTTTCCAACACCGCATATAAAGCAATTAGATTCCATATTTTCTTTGACCGATTCCAATTGGTCTCGAAGCTCTCCAAAAGCATCAATGATTAAGCCTTGAATTATAGCCAGCAGTATTACAATGACAAAAAAGAAGAAAGTAATATCAAATATAATGCGGTAAACTTCATAATCGTCTCCGTCCGGATCTCCAATTTCATCACCGATTCCACCACCCGCATGTGCGCCTGTATATAGATGGAATACGAAACATGTGAGCATATCGTGACATTTTTTATCAATTTCTTCATCATGAGTATAGAATTTGCGGAAATAGTTGAAAGCAATTACAATGATATATATCGATTATAGTTAAAATCATCACTGTAAGCACTAACTTTTTTCTATTGTGTGTAACTGACTGTAATATAGTACGCAACGTTTTAAAGCCTACAGCAACGTCCAATAAATGAGCAGCGAAAAAAAAGTTATTGAAGTTTCCAAGAATGGAAAATGTGAAATACCATAATGAGTATAGCAAGGCGTTGTCTGTTATAGTAACACCAGCTTTCGCAACTTGATATCTCCAGACAATATTAAGGACATACTTTACGAATCCACCGCCTTGATTTTCTTGAGCTGTAAATGCGCTTTTTTGTATTCCAAGTAAATTTTATATAGAATCAAAATCATGTTTCACTGTACTTTCGTCTTACTTTCTTCTTCACAAATTTGTCCCAATAGTTAACTGGAAATGATTTGGTTGATATCACTAACTTATCCCAATGTGATTTAAGATGGTCGTCTTCTGGTTGCTCTGCAATAAAAATACCATTAAATTCCAACTGTCCTGCGATTTCCTTTTCTCTTTTGATATGCCTGTATCTACCACTAACATCACAGAGCACATGCCATGTCTGTATTTTCACCAATCATAGCTAGAAGCCTATCATATCGAGGCATAGTATGCAATAAGATAATCAACCAAATGTCCCACTTTACACATAACCTGACATCCCCATACGTGCCTGTATTCACCAATGTAGATTATAACAGGACTTAGTATTAAAGAAATATTAAGACTTATTTATTAGATCGGCTGCCCATATGGCGGAGTAAGGTTTCTGTGTTCGTGGCGCGTACGGCATATCCGTTAACTGGTATCTGTCATGAGGTAGGACAGTCGTTATGATGTAAAGACACTTATATCTTGGCTCTAATTTACGATATGTACGGTGCTGCTAGGACTGTCATTCAAAATCAGCACAAGGTCTCCTTTGTTGTACCTTTTGGCGCTTCGATGCTTTAGGTCGTGTTGTTCCTAATGCTTACGTTGTGCTTGAGTTATTCTAAGTGCCCCTTCTCTGCGTATCTGGTCAAGATATTGTCGTTTTTGGGTAAGCTGTACGCCTGCTGCTAATGCGTCTTGTAGTCGATCTCTTGGAATGTATCCCAACATCATTTAGTGTGCAGTCCTTCCAATGGCTTCATTATAGGTGTTGTTTATTCCCCATTGCACGATTTTAATTTTCTGGTCCTACTAAGTCTCGTCTCCTATCGTTGCGAGTAATGCGTTGAGTATGGTTCGGTCGTATCGCTCGATCTGTCCGTCGTGGCGTTTTAAATTTTATTTAACATGCGTTATCGATCTACTTTTCGTAAACTCCTCAAATGCCTTCGAAGTAAATGATGTTCCCTGGTCTGTGAATAAACGTCTTGGTGTTCCGAACATTAAAAACGTTTCTGTCAAAAAATGTATTACTGGTTAAGTTTGCTTATTCGATAAGGCCTTTATTTGTTTAAACTTGGTGAAAGAGTCAACAAGTACGATGACATAAGCATTACCCTTAATGGATTTGATAAACGGGCCCAAATGATCTATATGTATTGTATCAAATGGTACCTCTTTTTTTCGATAGGATACAATTCTCCTCTAGGTTGTGTAGTTTTCTTTGCCTAGGCGCACTCCACACATACCTTAATGTATTTTCTTACAAACTGGGTGATTCGTGGGAGCCAGTATCTTTCCTGAATATGTTTTATGGTTTTCTGATCCGAGAAATGTCCGAGTTAATCATGACTATACCTTAAAACTCGATTTCGAACCCCTTTTGGAAGAAATAGCTTGATCTGATTGTTGACCTTACGATATACTCTTCCTTCTTGAAGGTCATAGTCCGTATGAACTTGATGTTCTATTTCATTCTCCGGTTTTTTGTTTAGGACGGTTGATATTTTGGCTATTTCTTCATCTTGCAATTGCAAAGAATAGATCCAATTCTCGTCCGAAATATGAACTTGGAGTACATTCATTTCCACGACATCCGTTTCCTTTGCTGGCTCACTAGATGCATATTTGTCCCTTCTCCCTGCATCAATATACCAGCTAGTCGCTTGCTGCTTGCATCTGTATGCAACTCATGTTGTGCCCGGGGGTTAAAGAGTGCCAACACTGGTTGATTGATAAGAGATCGTTTCAGCTGTTCGAAAGACTTTTGTTGCTCCCTTCCCCAGGCAAATGTATGTAATGTATGTAAGTATGCTCATACAAATGTAACAAAATCGTGTTTTGGTTTGCATCATTTCGATTTGCGTCGCGACTTTCTGGCCCCAATTAGCGACGCAAACCGGGGTATTGGTGTATTCTCAACAATCATCTAACAACCCAAAGACCACTCTACACACACCAATGGTATTACCAACACTATTCGAAGTTTCGACAATTACTACATTTCTACATTTATTGATGATTAAACAAAACAAAACGTAGAGAAATGTATCAATTTAGGTCTCAACAATCATCTATATAGTCAATACAGTACCAATATTTATATATACTCTGTGTGTGGTTTCTCACATTTCGTTTCAGCCCTCTCCAACTCTTCCCCAGCTGACGGGACTCCTTAGCTACTGTTCTGCGTTATTTACTTCTCGGAGGACTCACTGTTCTACCGTCTTGGGTTAGCGGGTTAAACTGCATCGCCTGTTTTGCTATGGATCTGTCGCCTTATCGAAGGGTATGACCAATGGCGTGGCACGTCCCTGAATAATCGCGCCTATTGGTTCCTGGCCCGTTCCCTGATGGAGTTGTTCGTTTGAGATACGGTTCTCCCATGAAATCCTTAGTATGTTTCGTAAGAGCTATCTCCACCCGAAATAACTGCCATAGCCAATAAGCGTATCAGAATACTGTCCGAAATCTCAACAATCGCATAAAATGTCTATGTGCAATCTATATTTACTAAAAACCTAATTAGCCTAGACGAATACATTAAAGCTAGAAAACAGTTATGTTACTCGTTGCATCAAGGTTCGTCTCGTTACTACATATTACCTATTAGTTGTAACTCGTCGCAACTATTACGTATTAGTCAACGTACAACTTTCCTATGGAGACATCTCTAGTTGCCGTTTCCTTTTCATTTCAGCTATACACACATCGATCACCACCTCCAGCACTATGTACTTACTGTTAGTCGTTAGGAAGTGCGGCCTAATTTGCAATAGAAAATACAATTATTATATCTTCCAAGGAGAAAGCACGCGTTGAGAGCATGACAGGAGAAGTTTTCATTCAAATTCATTTCATTTTCAATTTGTATGCGCAAGTATAAATATTGGATATATCTAAAATAGTACCTAGCTTATATGCCATTCCATCGTTTTGCAATATGCTTGACTCAACTGCTTCTTCTTATAGCTAATTTGTATTGTTATTTGCATTGTAATTTGTATTGCTCTTGTACACCAAACGAAATAGCTTTAGAATGAATTTAGATTAAAATATATTCGATCTATCGAGAACCTCATTGATATAACACCATCATAAAGCCTATTGCACAGCATATTGCATTTGTCCATCCGCATTCCTTTTGCTGATTGTACGTACATACATATGTCCCTAATATCTCCTAAAATTTTCATTGTGTACTAATACTCTAACAACAGAATTTTTTGAAGTCATATTCTTAAATTGAAACAAAATTTCTCAGATAAATTGACAACATAATTTTAATTTCAAAATAATATATGTACATACGTATTTATTTCGTTTGAAAGGATTGTCATTTTCAGCTAACAAATAAAAAATCGATACAGAAAATTAGAACGCTACATGTGTCGTTCTCTTCGTTCATTCAAATACATTGTTTGTTTGGACTAGTACAAGTAAATATTGCTTGATACGCTAAACGCGAAATAGTTTCCACTCCCACCTGATAACTCGCCTTCACATTGTTTCCTGAAGCAATCGCCGACAGGGAAGAAGTCCCAGCTCCTTTGCTGGTACATATTCCAGACATACGTTTCTTGACCAGTGTATTCAGTATCTGGTTTATTTATAAGATGCATCAAAAAGAACATATAGTTCGCTAAATTATGTTCTTTTTGAACATGGGTGTCAAAGCCATGTGGCACAATATCGAAATAATCTTTTCCAACACCGCATATAAAGCAATTAGATTCCATATTTTCTTTGACCGATTTCAATTGGTCTCGAAGCTCTCCAAAAGCATCAATGATTAAGCCTTGAATTATAGCCAGCAGTATTACAATGACAAAAAAGAAGAAAGTAATATCAAATATAATGCGGTAAACTTCATAATCGTCTCCGTCCGGATCTCCAATTTCATCACCGATTCCACCACCCGCATGTGCGCCTTTATATAGATGGAATACGAAACATGTGAGCATATCGTGACATTTTTTATCAATTTCTTCATCATGAGTATAGAATTTGCGGAAATAGTTGAAAGCAATTACAATGATATATATCGATTATAGTTAAAATCATCACTGTAAGCACTAACTTTTTTCTATTGTGTGTAACTGACTGTAATATAGTACGCAACGTTTTAAAGCCTACAGCAACGTCCAATAAATGAGCAGCGAAAAAAAAGTTATTGAAGTTTCCAAGAATGGAAAATGTGAAATACCATAATGAGTATAGCAAGGCGTTGTCTGTTATAGTAACACCAGCTTTCGCAACTTGATATCTCCAGACAATATTAAGGACATACTTTACGAATCCACCGCCTTGATTTTCTTGAGCTGTAAATGCGCTTTTTTGTATTCCAAGTAAATTTTATATAGAATCAAAATCATGTTTCACTGTACTTTCGTCTTACTTTCTTCTTCACAAATTTGTCCCAATAGTTAACTGGAAATGATTTGGTTGATATCACTAACTTATCCCAATGTGATTTAAGATGGTCGTCTTCTGGTTGCTCTGCAATAAAAATACCATTAAATTCCAACTGTCCTGCGATTTCCTTTTCTCTTTTGATATGCCTGTATCTACCACTAACATCACAGAGCACATGCCATGTCTGTATTTTCACCAATCATAGCTAGAAGCCTATCATATCGAGGCATAGTATGCAATAAGATAATCAACCAAATGTCCCACTTTACACATAACCTGACATCCCCATACGTGCCTGTATTCACCAATGTAGATTATAACAGGACTTAGTATTAAAGAAATATTAAGACTTATTTATTCGATCGGCTGCCCATATGGCGGAGTAAGGTTTCTGTGTTCGTGGCGCGTACGGCATGTCCGTTAACTGGTATCTGTCATGAGGTAGGACAGTCGTTATGATGTAAAGGCACTTATATCTTGGCTCTAATTTACGATATGTACGGTGCTGCTAGGACTGTCATTCAAAATCAGCACAAGGTCTCCTTTGTTGTACCTTTTGGCGCTTCGATGCTTTAGGTCGTGTTGTTCCTAATGCTTACGTTGTGCTTGAGTTATTCTAAGTGCCCCTTCTCTGCGTATCTGGTCAAGATATTGTCGTTTTTGGGTAAGCTGTACGCCTGCTGCTAATGCGTCTTGTAGTCGATCTCTTGGAATGTATCCCAACATCATTTAGTGTGCAGTCCTTCCAATGGCTTCATTATAGGTGTTGTTTATTCCCCATTGCACGATTTTAATTTTCTGGTCCTACTAAGTCTCGTCTTCTTTCGTTGCGAGTAATGCGTTGAGTATGGTTCGGTTGTATCGCTCGATCTGTCCGTCGTGGCGTTTTAAATTTTATTTAACATGCGTTATCGATCTACTTTTCGTAAACTCCTCAAATGCCTTCGAAGTAAATGATGTTCCCTGGTCTGTGAATAAACGTCTTGGTGTTCCGAACATTAAAAACGTTTCTGTCAAAAAATGTATTACTGGTTAAGTTTGCTTATTCGATAAGGCCTTTATTTGTTTAAACTTGGTGAAAGAGTCAACAAGTACGATGACATAAGCATTACCCTTAATGGATTTGATAAACGGGCCCAAATGATCTATATGTATTGTATCAAATGGTACCTCTTTTTTTCGATAGGATACAATTCTCCTCTAGGTTGTGTAGTTTTCTTTGCCTAGGCGCACTCCACACATACCTTAATGTATTTTCTTACAAACTGGGTGATTCGTGGGAGCCAGTATCTTTCCTGAATATGTTTTATGGTTTTCTGATCCGAGAAATGTCCGAGTTAATCATGACTATACCTTAAAACTCGATTTCGAACCCCTTTTGGAAGAAATAGCTTGATCTGATTGTTGACCTTACGATATACTCTTCCTTCTTGAAGGTCATAGTCCGTATGAACTTGTTGTTCTATTTCATTCTCCGGTTTTTTGTTTAGGACGGTTGATATTTTGGCTATTTCTTCATCTTGCAATTGCAAAGAATAGATCCAATTCTCGTCCGAAATATGAACTTGGAGTACATTCATTTCCACGACATCCGTTTCCTTTGCTGGCTCACTAGATGCATATTTGTCCCTTCTCCCTGCATCAATATACCAGCTAGTCGCTTGCTGCTTGCATCTGTATGCAACTCATGTTGTGCCCGGGGGTTAAAGAGTGCCAACACTGGTTGATTGATAAGAGATCGTTTCAGCTGTTCGAAAGACTTTTGTTGCTCCCTTCCCCAGGCAAATGTATGTAATGTATGTAAGTATGCTCATACAAATGTAACAAAATCGTGTTTTGGTTTGCATCATTTCGATTTGCGTCGCGACTTTCTGGCCCCAATTAGCGACGCAAACCGGGGTATTGGTGTATTCTCAACAATCATCTAACAACCCAAAGACCACTCTACACACACCAATGATATTACCAACACTACCCGAAGTTTCGACAATTACTACATTTCTACATTTATTGATGATCAAACAAAACAAAACGTAGAGAAATGTATCAATTTAGGTCTCAACAATCATCTATATAGTCAATACAGTACCAATATTTATATATACTCTGTGTGTGGTTTCTCACATTTCGTTTCAGCCCTCTCCAACTCTTCCCCAGCTGACGGGACTCCTTAGCTACTGTTCTGCGTTATTTACTTCTCGGAGGACTCACTGTTCTACCGTCTTGGGTTAGCGGGTTAAACTGCATCGCCTGTTTTGCTATGGATCTGTCGCCTTATCGAAGGGTATGACCAATGGCGTGCCACGTCCCTGAATAATCGCGCCTATAGGTTCCTGGCCCGTTCCCTGATGGAGTTGTTCGTTTGAGATACGGTTCTCCCATGAAATCCTTAGTATGTTTCGTAAGAGCTATCTCCACCCGAAATAACTGCCATAGCCAATAAGCGTATCAGAATACTGTCCGAAATCTCAACAATCGCATAAAATGTCTATGTGCAATCTATATTTACTAAAAACCTAATTAGCCTAGACGAATACATTAAAGCTAGAAAACAGTTATGTTACTCGTTGCATCAAGGTTCGTCTCGTTACTACATATTACCTATTAGTTGTAACTCGTCGCAACTATTACGTATTAGTCAACGTACAACTTTCCTATGGAGACATCTCTAGTTGCCGTTTCCTTTTCATTTCAGCTATACACACATCGATCACCACCTCCAGCACTATGTACTTACTGTTAGTCGTTAGGAAGTGCGGCCTAATTTGCAATAGAAAATACAATTATTATATCTTCCAAGGAGAAAGCACGCGTTGAGAGCATGACAGGAGAAGTTTTCATTCAAATTCATTTCATTTTCAATTTGTATGCGCAAGTATAAATATTGGATATATCTAAAATAGTACCTAGCTTATATGCCATTCCATCGTTTTGCAATATGCTTGACTCAACTGCTTCTTCTTATAGCTAATTTGTATTGTTATTTGCATTGTAATTTGTATTGCTCTTGTACACCAAACGAAATAGCTTTAGAATGAATTTAGATTAAAATATATTCGATCTATCGAGAACCTCATTGATATAACACCATCATAAAGCCTATTGCACAGCATATTGCATTTGTCCATCCGCATTCCTTTTGCTGATTGTACGTACATACATATGTCCCTAATATCTCCTAAAATTTTCATTGTGTACTAATACTCTAACAACAGAATTTTTTGAAGTCATATTCTTAAATTGAAACAAAATTTCTCAGATAAATTGACAACATAATTTTAATTTCAAAATAATATATGTACATACGTATTTATTTCGTTTGAAAGGATTGTCATTTTCAGCTAACAAATAAAAAATCGATACAGAAAATTAGAACGCTACATGTGTCGTTCTCTTCGTTCATTCAAATACATTGTTTGTTTGGACTAGTACAAGTAAATATTGCTTGATACGCTAAACGCGAAATAGTTTCCACTCCCACCTGATAACTCGCCTTCACATTGTTTCCTGAAGCAATCGCCGACAGGGAAGAAGTCCCAGCTCCTTTGCTGGTACATATTCCAGACATACGTTTCTTGACCAGTGTATTCAGTATCTGGTTTATTTATAAGATGCATCAAAAAGAACATATAGTTCGCTAAATTATGTTCTTTTTGAACATGGGTGTCAAAGCCATGTGGCACAATATCGAAATAATCTTTTCCAACACCGCATATAAAGCAATTAGATTCCATATTTTCTTTGACCGATTTCAATTGGTCTCGAAGCTCTCCAAAAGCATCAATGATTAAGCCTTGAATTATAGCCAGCAGTATTACAATGACAAAAAAGAAGAAAGTAATATCAAATATAATGCGGTAAACTTCATAATCGTCTCCGTCCGGATCTCCAATTTCATCACCGATTCCACCACCCGCATGTGCGCCTTTATATAGATGGAATACGAAACATGTGAGCATATCGTGACATTTTTTATCAATTTCTTCATCATGAGTATAGAATTTGCGGAAATAGTTGAAAGCAATTACAATGATATATATCGATTATAGTTAAAATCATCACTGTAAGCACTAACTTTTTTCTATTGTGTGTAACTGACTGTAATATAGTACGCAACGTTTTAAAGCCTACAGCAACGTCCAATAAATGAGCAGCGAAAAAAAAGTTATTGAAGTTTCCAAGAATGGAAAATGTGAAATACCATAATGAGTATAGCAAGGCGTTGTCTGTTATAGTAACACCAGCTTTCGCAACTTGATATCTCCAGACAATATTAAGGACATACTTTACGAATCCACCGCCTTGATTTTCTTGAGCTGTAAATGCGCTTTTTTGTATTCCAAGTAAATTTTATATAGAATCAAAATCATGTTTCACTGTACTTTCGTCTTACTTTCTTCTTCACAAATTTGTCCCAATAGTTAACTGGAAATGATTTGGTTGATATCACTAACTTATCCCAATGTGATTTAAGATGGTCGTCTTCTGGTTGCTCTGCAATAAAAATACCATTAAATTCCAACTGTCCTGCGATTTCCTTTTCTCTTTTGATATGCCTGTATCTACCACTAACATCACAGAGCACATGCCATGTCTGTTATTTCTGCAATTATAGCTAGAGGCCTTAACATAGTACTAAAGACATCTACACAGATACCCGTACCTTCCCCAAGCATCACTGAACATACCATTTCACTGTCTGTATTATCACCAATCGTTAATCAACCAAATGTCCCACTTTACACATAACCTGACATCCCCATACGTGCCTGTATTCACCAATGTAGATTATAACAGGACTTAGTATTAAAGAAATATTAAGACTTATTTATTAGATCGGCTGCCCATATGGCGGAGTAAGGTTTCTGTGTTCGTGGCGCGTACGGCATATCCGTTAACTGGTATCTGTCATGAGGTAGGACAGTCGTTATGATGTAAAGGCACTTATATCTTGGCTCTAATTTACGATATGTACGGTGCTGCTAGGACTGTCATTCAAAATCAGCACAAGGTCTCCTTTGTTGTACCTTTTGGCGCTTCGATGCTTTAGGTCGTGTTGTTCCTAATGCTTACGTTGTGCTTGAGTTATTCTAAGTGCCCCTTCTCTGCGTATCTGGTCAAGATATTGTCGTTTTTGGGTAAGCTGTACGCCTGCTGCTAATGCGTCTTGTAGTCGATCTCTTGGAATGTATCCCAACATCATTTAGTGTGCAGTCCTTCCAATGGCTTCATTATAGGTGTTGTTTATTCCCCATTGCACGATTTTAATTTTCTGGTCCTACTAAGTCTCGTCTTCTATCGTTGCGAGTAATGCGTTGAGTATGGTTCGGTTGTATCGCTCGATCTGTCCGTCGTGGCGTTTTAAATTTTATTTAACATGCGTTATCGATCTACTTTTCGTAAACTCATCAAATGCCTTCGAAGTAAATGATGTTCCCTGGTCTGTGAATAAACGTCTTGGTGTTCCGAACATTAAAAACGTTTCTGTCAAAAAATGTATTACTGGTTAAGTTTGCTTATTCGATAAGGCCTTTATTTGTTTAAACTTGGTGAAAGAGTCAACAAGTACGATGACATAAGCATTACCCTTAATGGATTTGATAAACGGGCCCAAATGTATCAAATGGTACCTCTTTTTTTCGATAGGATACAATTCTCCTCTAGGTTGTGTAGTTTTCTTTGCCTAGGCGCACTCCACACATACCTTAATGTATTTTCTTACAAACTGGGTGATTCGTGGGAGCCAGTATCTTTCCTGAATATGTTTTATGGTTTTCTGATCCGAGAAATGTCCGAGTTAATCATGACTACACCTTAAAACTCGATTTCGAACCCCTTTTGGAAGAAATAGCTTGATCTGATTGTTGACCTTACGATATACTCTTCCTTCTTGAAGGTCATAGTCCGTATGAACTTGTTGTTCTATTTCATTCTCCGGTTTTTTGTTTAGGACGGTTGATATTTTGGCTATTTCTTCATCTTGCAATTGCAAAGAATAGATCCAATTCTCGTCCGAAATATGAACTTGGAGTACATTCATTTCCACGACATCCGTTTCCTTTGCTGGCTCACTAGATGCATATTTGTCCCTTCTCCCTGCATCAATATACCAGCTAGTCGCTTGCTGCTTGCATCTGTATGCAACTCATGTTGTGCCCGGGGGTTAAAGAGTGCCAACACTGGTTGATTGATAAGAGATCGTTTCAGCTGTTCGAAAGACTTTTGTTGCTCCCTTCCCCAGGCAAATGTATGTAATGTATGTAAGTATGCTCATACAAATGTAACAAAATCGTGTTTTGGTTTGCATCATTTCGATTTGCGTCGCGACTTTCTGGCCCCAATTAGCGACGCAAACCGGGGTATTGGTGTATTCTCAACAATCATCTAACAACCCAAAGACCACTCTACACACACCAATGATATTACCAACACTACCCGAAGTTTCGACAATTACTACATTTCTACATTTATTGATGATCAAACAAAACAAAACGTAGAGAAATGTATCAATTTAGGTCTCAACAATCATCTATATAGTCAATACAGTACCAATATTTATATATACTCTGTGTGTGGTTTCTCACATTTCGTTTCAGCCCTCTCCAACTCTTCCCCAGCTGACGGGACTCCTTAGCTACTGTTCTGCGTTATTTACTTCTCGGAGGACTCACTGTTCTACCGTCTTGGGTTAGCGGGTTAAACTGCATCGCCTGTTTTGCTATGGATCTGTCGCCTTATCGAAGGGTATGACCAATGGCGTGCCACGTCCCTGAATAATCGCGCCTATAGGTTCCTGGCCCGTTCCCTGATGGAGTTGTTCGTTTGAGATACGGTTCTCCCATGAAATCCTTAGTATGTTTCGTAAGAGCTATCTCCACCCGAAATAACTGCCATAGCCAATAAGCGTATCAGAATACTGTCCGAAATCTCAACAATCGCATAAAATGTCTATGTGCAATCTATATTTACTAAAAACCTAATTAGCCTAGACGAATACATTAAAGCTAGAAAACAGTTATGTTACTCGTTGCATCAAGGTTCGTCTCGTTACTACATATTACCTATTAGTTGTAACTCGTCGCAACTATTACGTATTAGTCAACGTACAACTTTCCTATGGAGACATCTCTAGTTGCCGTTTCCTTTTCATTTCAGCTATACACACATCGATCACCACCTCCAGCACTATGTACTTACTGTTAGTCGTTAGGAAGTGCGGCCTAATTTGCAATAGAAAATACAATTATTATATCTTCCAAGGAGAAAGCACGCGTTGAGAGCATGACAGGAGAAGTTTTCATTCAAATTCATTTCATTTTCAATTTGTATGCGCAAGTATAAATATTGGATATATCTAAAATAGTACCTAGCTTATATGCCATTCCATCGTTTTGCAATATGCTTGACTCAACTGCTTCTTCTTATAGCTAATTTGTATTGTTATTTGCATTGTAATTTGTATTGCTCTTGTACACCAAACGAAATAGCTTTAGAATGAATTTAGATTAAAATATATTCGATCTATCGAGAACCTCATTGATATAACACCATCATAAAGCCTATTGCACAGCATATTGCATTTGTCCATCCGCATTCCTTTTGCTGATTGTACGTACATACATATGTCCCTAATATCTCCTAAAATTTTCATTGTGTACTAATACTCTAACAACAGAATTTTTTGAAGTCATATTCTTAAATTGAAACAAAATTTCTCAGATAAATTGACAACATAATTTTAATTTCAAAATAATATATGTACATACGTATTTATTTCGTTTGAAAGGATTGTCATTTTCAGCTAACAAATAAAAAATCGATACAGAAAATTAGAACGCTACATGTGTCGTTCTCTTCGTTCATTCAAATACATTGTTTGTTTGGACTAGTACAAGTAAATATTGCTTGATACGCTAAACGCGAAATAGTTTCCACTCCCACCTGATAACTCGCCTTCACATTGTTTCCTGAAGCAATCGCCGACAGGGAAGAAGTCCCAGCTCCTTTGCTGGTACATATTCCAGACATACGTTTCTTGACCAGTGTATTCAGTATCTGGTTTATTTATAAGATGCATCAAAAAGAACATATAGTTCGCTAAATTATGTTCTTTTTGAACATGGGTGTCAAAGCCATGTGGCACAATATCGAAATAATCTTTTCCAACACCGCATATAAAGCAATTAGATTCCATATTTTCTTTGACCGATTTCAATTGGTCTCGAAGCTCTCCAAAAGCATCAATGATTAAGCCTTGAATTATAGCCAGCAGTATTACAATGACAAAAAAGAAGAAAGTAATATCAAATATAATGCGGTAAACTTCATAATCGTCTCCGTCCGGATCTCCAATTTCATCACCGATTCCACCACCCGCATGTGCGCCTTTATATAGATGGAATACGAAACATGTGAGCATATCGTGACATTTTTTATCAATTTCTTCATCATGAGTATAGAATTTGCGGAAATAGTTGAAAGCAATTACAATGATATATATCGATTATAGTTAAAATCATCACTGTAAGCACTAACTTTTTTCTATTGTGTGTAACTGACTGTAATATAGTACGCAACGTTTTAAAGCCTACAGCAACGTCCAATAAATGAGCAGCGAAAAAAAAGTTATTGAAGTTTCCAAGAATGGAAAATGTGAAATACCATAATGAGTATAGCAAGGCGTTGTCTGTTATAGTAACACCAGCTTTCGCAACTTGATATCTCCAGACAATATTAAGGACATACTTTACGAATCCACCGCCTTGATTTTCTTGAGCTGTAAATGCGCTTTTTTGTATTCCAAGTAAATTTTATATAGAATCAAAATCATGTTTCACTGTACTTTCGTCTTACTTTCTTCTTCACAAATTTGTCCCAATAGTTAACTGGAAATGATTTGGTTGATATCACTAACTTATCCCAATGTGATTTAAGATGGTCGTCTTCTGGTTGCTCTGCAATAAAAATACCATTAAATTCCAACTGTCCTGCGATTTCCTTTTCTCTTTTGATATGCCTGTATCTACCACTAACATCACAGAGCACATGCCATGTCTGTTATTTCTGCAATTATAGCTAGAGGCCTTAACATAGTACTAAAGACATCTACACAGATACCCGTACCTTCCCCAAGCATCACTGAACATACCATTTCACTGTCTGTATTATCACCAATCGTTAATCAACCAAATGTCCCACTTTACACATAACCTGACATCCCCATACGTGCCTGTATTCACCAATGTAGATTATAACAGGACTTAGTATTAAAGAAATATTAAGACTTATTTATTAGATCGGCTGCCCATATGGCGGAGTAAGGTTTCTGTGTTCGTGGCGCGTACGGCATATCCGTTAACTGGTATCTGTCATGAGGTAGGACAGTCGTTATGATGTAAAGGCACTTATATCTTGGCTCTAATTTACGATATGTACGGTGCTGCTAGGACTGTCATTCAAAATCAGCACAAGGTCTCCTTTGTTGTACCTTTTGGCGCTTCGATGCTTTAGGTCGTGTTGTTCCTAATGCTTACGTTGTGCTTGAGTTATTCTAAGTGCCCCTTCTCTGCGTATCTGGTCAAGATATTGTCGTTTTTGGGTAAGCTGTACGCCTGCTGCTAATGCGTCTTGTAGTCGATCTCTTGGAATGTATCCCAACATCATTTAGTGTGCAGTCCTTCCAATGGCTTCATTATAGGTGTTGTTTATTCCCCATTGCACGATTTTAATTTTCTGGTCCTACTAAGTCTCGTCTTCTATCGTTGCGAGTAATGCGTTGAGTATGGTTCGGTTGTATCGCTCGATCTGTCCGTCGTGGCGTTTTAAATTTTATTTAACATGCGTTATCGATCTACTTTTCGTAAACTCATCAAATGCCTTCGAAGTAAATGATGTTCCCTGGTCTGTGAATAAACGTCTTGGTGTTCCGAACATTAAAAACGTTTCTGTCAAAAAATGTATTACTGGTTAAGTTTGCTTATTCGATAAGGCCTTTATTTGTTTAAACTTGGTGAAAGAGTCAACAAGTACGATGACATAAGCATTACCCTTAATGGATTTGATAAACGGGCCCAAATGTATCAAATGGTACCTCTTTTTTTCGATAGGATACAATTCTCCTCTAGGTTGTGTAGTTTTCTTTGCCTAGGCGCACTCCACACATACCTTAATGTATTTTCTTACAAACTGGGTGATTCGTGGGAGCCAGTATCTTTCCTGAATATGTTTTATGGTTTTCTGATCCGAGAAATGTCCGAGTTAATCATGACTATACCTTAAAACTCGATTTCGAACCCCTTTTGGAAGAAATAGCTTGATCTGATTGTTGACCTTACGATATACTCTTCCTTCTTGAAGGTCATAGACCGTATGAACTTGTTGTTCTATTTCATTCTCCGGTTTTTTGTTTAGGACGGTTGATATTTTGGCTATTTCTTCATCTTGCAATTGCAAAGAATAGATCCAATTCTCGTCCGAAATATGAACTTGGAGTACATTCATTTCCACGACATCCGTTTCCTTTGCTGGCTCACTAGATGCATATTTGTCCCTTCTCCCTGCATCAATATACCAGCTAGTCGCTTGCTGCTTGCATCTGTATGCAACTCATGTTGTGCCCGGGGGTTAAAGAGTGCCAACACTGGTTGATTGATAAGAGATCGTTTCAGCTGTTCGAAAGACTTTTGTT
The DNA here is from genome assembly GCA_905231855.2 of Eristalis tenax. Taxonomy (NCBI): domain Eukaryota; kingdom Metazoa; phylum Arthropoda; class Insecta; order Diptera; family Syrphidae; genus Eristalis; species Eristalis tenax. The sequence continues at coordinate 45,840 of HG993126.1, forward strand.
GCTCCCTTCCCCAGGCAAATGTATGTAATGTATGTAAGTATGCTCATACAAATGTAACAAAATCGTGTTTTGGTTTGCATCATTTCGATTTGCGTCGCGACTTTCTGGCCCCAATTAGCGACGCAAACCGGGGTATTGGTGTATTCTCAACAATCATCTAACAACCCAAAGACCACTCTACACACACCAATGATATTACCAACACTATTCGAAGTTTCGACAATTACTACATTTCTACATTTATTGATGATTAAACAAAACAAAACGTAGAGAAATGTATCAATTTAGGTCTCAACAATCATCTATATAGTCAATACAGTACCAATATTTATATATACTCTGTGTGTGGTTTCTCACATTTCGTTTCAGCCCTCTCCAACTCTTCCCCAGCTGACGGGACTCCTTAGCTACTGTTCTGCGTTATTTACTTCTCGGAGGACTCACTGTTCTACCGTCTTGGGTTAGCGGGTTAAACTGCATCGCCTGTTTTGCTATGGATCTGTCGCCTTATCGAAGGGTATGACCAATGGCGTGGCACGTCCCTGAATAATCGCGCCTATTGGTTCCTGGCCCGTTCCCTGATGGAGTTGTTCGTTTGAGATACGGTTCTCCCATGAAATCCTTAGTATGTTTCGTAAGAGCTATCTCCACCCGAAATAACTGCCATAGCCAATAAGCGTATCAGAATACTGTCCGAAATCTCAACAATCGCATAAAATGTCTATGTGCAATCTATATTTACTAAAAACCTAATTAGCCTAGACGAATACATTAAAGCTAGAAAACAGTTATGTTACTCGTTGCATCAAGGTTCGTCTCGTTACTACATATTACCTATTAGTTGTAACTCGTCGCAACTATTACGTATTAGTCAACGTACAACTTTCCTATGGAGACATCTCTAGTTGCCGTTTCCTTTTCATTTCAGCTATACACACATCGATCACCACCTCCAGCACTATGTACTTACTGTTAGTCGTTAGGAAGTGCGGCCTAATTTGCAATAGAAAATACAATTATTATATCTTCCAAGGAGAAAGCACGCGTTGAGAGCATGACAGGAGAAGTTTTCATTCAAATTCATTTCATTTTCAATTTGTATGCGCAAGTATAAATATTGGATATATCTAAAATAGTACCTAGCTTATATGCCATTCCATCGTTTTGCAATATGCTTGACTCAACTGCTTCTTCTTATAGCTAATTTGTATTGTTATTTGCATTGTAATTTGTATTGCTCTTGTACACCAAACGAAATAGCTTTAGAATGAATTTAGATTAAAATATATTCGATCTATCGAGAACCTCATTGATATAACACCATCATAAAGCCTATTGCACAGCATATTGCATTTGTCCATCCGCATTCCTTTTGCTGATTGTACGTACATACATATGTCCCTAATATCTCCTAAAATTTTCATTGTGTACTAATACTCTAACAACAGAATTTTTTGAAGTCATATTCTTAAATTGAAACAAAATTTCTCAGATAAATTGACAACATAATTTTAATTTCAAAATAATATATGTACATACGTATTTATTTCGTTTGAAAGGATTGTCATTTTCAGCTAACAAATAAAAAATCGATACAGAAAATTAGAACGCTACATGTGTCGTTCTCTTCGTTCATTCAAATACATTGTTTGTTTGGACTAGTACAAGTAAATATTGCTTGATACGCTAAACGCGAAATAGTTTCCACTCCCACCTGATAACTCGCCTTCACATTGTTTCCTGAAGCAATCGCCGACAGGGAAGAAGTCCCAGCTCCTTTGCTGGTACATATTCCAGACATACGTTTCTTGACCAGTGTATTCAGTATCTGGTTTATTTATAAGATGCATCAAAAAGAACATATAGTTCGCTAAATTATGTTCTTTTTGAACATGGGTGTCAAAGCCATGTGGCACAATATCGAAATAATCTTTTCCAACACCGCATATAAAGCAATTAGATTCCATATTTTCTTTGACCGATTCCAATTGGTCTCGAAGCTCTCCAAAAGCATCAATGATTAAGCCTTGAATTATAGCCAGCAGTATTACAATGACAAAAAAGAAGAAAGTAATATCAAATATAATGCGGTAAACTTCATAATCGTCTCCGTCCGGATCTCCAATTTCATCACCGATTCCACCACCCGCATGTGCGCCTTTATATAGATGGAATACGAAACATGTGAGCATATCGTGACATTTTTTATCAATTTCTTCATCATGAGTATAGAATTTGCGGAAATAGTTGAAAGCAATTACAATGATATATATCGATTATAGTTAAAATCATCACTGTAAGCACTAACTTTTTTCTATTGTGTGTAACTGACTGTAATATAGTACGCAACGTTTTAAAGCCTACAGCAACGTCCAATAAATGAGCAGCGAAAAAAAAGTTATTGAAGTTTCCAAGAATGGAAAATGTGAAATACCATAATGAGTATAGCAAGGCGTTGTCTGTTATAGTAACACCAGCTTTCGCAACTTGATATCTCCAGACAATATTAAGGACATACTTTACGAATCCACCGCCTTGATTTTCTTGAGCTGTAAATGCGCTTTTTTGTATTCCAAGTAAATTTTATATAGAATCAAAATCATGTTTCACTGTACTTTCGTCTTACTTTCTTCTTCACAAATTTGTCCCAATAGTTAACTGGAAATGATTTGGTTGATATCACTAACTTATCCCAATGTGATTTAAGATGGTCGTCTTCTGGTTGCTCTGCAATAAAAATACCATTAAATTCCAACTGTCCTGCGATTTCCTTTTCTCTTTTGATATGCCTGTATCTACCACTAACATCACAGAGCACATGCCATGTCTGTTATTTCTGCAATTATAGCCAGAGGCCTTAACATAGTACTAAAGACATCTACACAGATACCCGTACCTTCCCCAAGCATCACTGAACATACCATTTCACTGTCTGTATTATCACCAATCGTTAATCAACCAAATGTCCCACTTTACACATAACCTGACATCCCCATACGTGCCTGTATTCACCAATGTAGATTATAACAGGACTTAGTATTAAAGAAATATTAAGACTTATTTATTAGATCGGCTGCCCATATGGCGGAGTAAGGTTTCTGTGTTCGTGGCGCGTACGGCATATCCGTTAACTGGTATCTGTCATGAGGTAGGACAGTCGTTATGATGTAAAGACACTTATATCTTGGCTCTAATTTACGATATGTACGGTGCTGCTAGGACTGTCATTCAAAATCAGCACAAGGTCTCCTTTGTTGTACCTTTTGGCGCTTCGATGCTTTAGGTCGTGTTGTTCCTAATGCTTACGTTGTGCTTGAGTTATTCTAAGTGCCCCTTCTCTGCGTATCTGGTCAAGATATTGTCGTTTTTGGGTAAGCTGTACGCCTGCTGCTAATGCGTCTTGTAGTCGATCTCTTGGAATGTATCCCAACATCATTTAGTGTGCAGTCCTTCCAATGGCTTCATTATAGGTGTTGTTTATTCCCCATTGCACGATTTTAATTTTCTGGTCCTACTAAGTCTCGTCTTCTTTCGTTGCGAGTAATGCGTTGAGTATGGTTCGGTTGTATCGCTCGATCTGTCCGTCGTGGCGTTTTAAATTTTATTTAACATGCGTTATCGATCTACTTTTCGTAAACTCATCAAATGCCTTCGAAGTAAATGATGTTCCCTGGTCTGTGAATAAACGTCTTGGTGTTCCGAACATTAAAAACGTTTCTGTCAAAAAATGTATTACTGGTTAAGTTTGCTTATTCGATAAGGCCTTTATTTGTTTAAACTTGGTGAAAGAGTCAACAAGTACGATGACATAAGCATTACCCTTAATGGATTTGATAAACGGGCCCAAATGTATCAAATGGTAACTCTTTTTTTCGATAGGATACAATTCTCCTCTAGGTTGTGTAGTTTTCTTTGCCTAGGCGCACTCCACACATACCTTAATGTATTTTCTTACAAACTGGGTGATTCGTGGGAGCCAGTATCTTTCCTGAATATGTTTTATGGTTTTCTGATCCGAGAAATGTCCGAGTTAATCATGACTACACCTTAAAACTCGATTTCGAACCCCTTTTGGAAGAAATAGCTTGATCTGATTGTTGACCTTACGATATACTCTTCCTTCTTGAAGGTCATAGTCCATATGAACTTGTTGTTCTATTTCATTCTCCGGTTTTTTGTTTAGGACGGTTGATATTTTGGCTATTTCTTCATCTTGCAATTGCAAAGAATAGATCCAATTCTCGTCCGAAATATGAACTTGGAGTACATTCATTTCCACGACATCCGTTTCCTTTGCTGGCTCACTAGATGCATATTTGTCCCTTCTCCCTGCATCAATATACCAGCTAGTCGCTTGCTGCTTGCATCTGTATGCAACTCATGTTGTGCCCGGGGGTTAAAGAGTGCCAACACTGGTTGATTGATAAGAGATCGTTTCAGCTGTTCGAAAGACTTTTGTTGCTCCCTTCCCCAGGCAAATGTATGTAATGTATGTAAGTATGCTCATACAAATGTAACAAAATCGTGTTTTGGTTTGCATCATTTCGATTTGCGTCGCGACTTTCTGGCCCCAATTAGCGACGCAAACCGGGGTATTGGTGTATTCTCAACAATCATCTAACAACCCAAAGACCACTCTACACACACCAATGATATTACCAACACTACCCGAAGTTTCGACAATTACTACATTTCTACATTTATTGATGATTAAACAAAACAAAACGTAGAGAAATGTATCAATTTAGGTCTCAACAATCATCTATATAGTCAATACAGTACCAATATTTATATATACTCTGTGTGTGGTTTCTCACATTTCGTTTCAGCCCTCTCCAACTCTTCCCCAGCTGACGGGACTCCTTAGCTACTGTTCTGCGTTATTTACTTCTCGGAGGACTCACTGTTCTACCGTCTTGGGTTAGCGGGTTAAACTGCATCGCCTGTTTTGCTATGGATCTGTCGCCTTATCGAAGGGTATGACCAATGGCGTGCCACGTCCCTGAATAATCGCGCCTATAGGTTCCTGGCCCGTTCCCTGATGGAGTTGTTCGTTTGAGATACGGTTCTCCCATGAAATCCTTAGTATGTTTCGTAAGAGCTATCTCCACCCGAAATAACTGCCATAGCCAATAAGCGTATCAGAATACTGTCCGAAATCTCAACAATCGCATAAAATGTCTATGTGCAATCTATATTTACTAAAAACCTAATTAGCCTAGACGAATACATTAAAGCTAGAAAACAGTTATGTTACTCGTTGCATCAAGGTTCGTCTCGTTACTACATATTACCTATTAGTTGTAACTCGTCGCAACTATTACGTATTAGTCAACGTACAACTTTCCTATGGAGACATCTCTAGTTGCCGTTTCCTTTTCATTTCAGCTATACACACATCGATCACCACCTCCAGCACTATGTACTTACTGTTAGTCGTTAGGAAGTGCGGCCTAATTTGCAATAGAAAATACAATTATTATATCTTCCAAGGAGAAAGCACGCGTTGAGAGCATGACAGGAGAAGTTTTCATTCAAATTCATTTCATTTTCAATTTGTATGCGCAAGTATAAATATTGGATATATCTAAAATAGTACCTAGCTTATATGCCATTCCATCGTTTTGCAATATGCTTGACTCAACTGCTTCTTCTTATAGCTAATTTGTATTGTTATTTGCATTGTAATTTGTATTGCTCTTGTACACCAAACGAAATAGCTTTAGAATGAATTTAGATTAAAATATATTCGATCTATCGAGAACCTCATTGATATAACACCATCATAAAGCCTATTGCACAGCATATTGCATTTGTCCATCCGCATTCCTTTTGCTGATTGTACGTACATACATATGTCCCTAATATCTCCTAAAATTTTCATTGTGTACTAATACTCTAACAACAGAATTTTTTGAAGTCATATTCTTAAATTGAAACAAAATTTCTCAGATAAATTGACAACATAATTTTAATTTCAAAATAATATATGTACATACGTATTTATTTCGTTTGAAAGGATTGTCATTTTCAGCTAACAAATAAAAAATCGATACAGAAAATTAGAACGCTACATGTGTCGTTCTCTTCGTTCATTCAAATACATTGTTTGTTTGGACTAGTACAAGTAAATATTGCTTGATACGCTAAACGCGAAATAGTTTCCACTCCCACCTGATAACTCGCCTTCACATTGTTTCCTGAAGCAATCGCCGACAGGGAAGAAGTCCCAGCTCCTTTGCTGGTACATATTCCAGACATACGTTTCTTGACCAGTGTATTCAGTATCTGGTTTATTTATAAGATGCATCAAAAAGAACATATAGTTCGCTAAATTATGTTCTTTTTGAACATGGGTGTCAAAGCCATGTGGCACAATATCGAAATAATCTTTTCCAACACCGCATATAAAGCAATTAGATTCCATATTTTCTTTGACCGATTCCAATTGGTCTCGAAGCTCTCCAAAAGCATCAATGATTAAGCCTTGAATTATAGCCAGCAGTATTACAATGACAAAAAAGAAGAAAGTAATATCAAATATAATGCGGTAAACTTCATAATCGTCTCCGTCCGGATCTCCAATTTCATCACCGATTCCACCACCCGCATGTGCGCCTTTATATAGATGGAATACGAAACATGTGAGCATATCGTGACATTTTTTATCAATTTCTTCATCATGAGTATAGAATTTGCGGAAATAGTTGAAAGCAATTACAATGATATATATCGATTATAGTTAAAATCATCACTGTAAGCACTAACTTTTTTCTATTGTGTGTAACTGACTGTAATATAGTACGCAACGTTTTAAAGCCTACAGCAACGTCCAATAAATGAGCAGCGAAAAAAAAGTTATTGAAGTTTCCAAGAATGGAAAATGTGAAATACCATAATGAGTATAGCAAGGCGTTGTCTGTTATAGTAACACCAGCTTTCGCAACTTGATATCTCCAGACAATATTAAGGACATACTTTACGAATCCACCGCCTTGATTTTCTTGAGCTGTAAATGCGCTTTTTTGTATTCCAAGTAAATTTTATATAGAATCAAAATCATGTTTCACTGTACTTTCGTCTTACTTTCTTCTTCACAAATTTGTCCCAATAGTTAACTGGAAATGATTTGGTTGATATCACTAACTTATCCCAATGTGATTTAAGATGGTCGTCTTCTGGTTGCTCTGCAATAAAAATACCATTAAATTCCAACTGTCCTGCGATTTCCTTTTCTCTTTTGATATGCCTGTATCTACCACTAACATCACAGAGCACATGCCATGTCTGTTATTTCTGCAATTATAGCCAGAGGCCTTAACATAGTACTAAAGACATCTACACAGATACCCGTACCTTCCCCAAGCATCACTGAACATACCATTTCACTGTCTGTATTATCACCAATCGTTAATCAACCAAATGTCCCACTTTACACATAACCTGACATCCCCATACGTGCCTGTATTCACCAATGTAGATTATAACAGGACTTAGTATTAAAGAAATATTAAGACTTATTTATTAGATCGGCTGCCCATATGGCGGAGTAAGGTTTCTGTGTTCGTGGCGCGTACGGCATATCCGTTAACTGGTATCTGTCATGAGGTAGGACAGTCGTTATGATGTAAAGGCACTTATATCTTGGCTCTAATTTACGATATGTACGGTGCTGCTAGGACTGTCATTCAAAATCAGCACAAGGTCTCCTTTGTTGTACCTTTTGGCGCTTCGATGCTTTAGGTCGTGTTGTTCCTAATGCTTACGTTGTGCTTGAGTTATTCTAAGTGCCCCTTCTCTGCGTATCTGGTCAAGATATTGTCGTTTTTGGGTAAGCTGTACGCCTGCTGCTAATGCGTCTTGTAGTCGATCTCTTGGAATGTATCCCAACATCATTTAGTGTGCAGTCCTTCCAATGGCTTCATTATAGGTGTTGTTTATTCCCCATTGCACGATTTTAATTTTCTGGTCCTACTAAGTCTCGTCTTCTATCGTTGCGAGTAATGCGTTGAGTATGGTTCGGTTGTATCGCTCGATCTGTCCGTCGTGGCGTTTTAAATTTTATTTAACATGCGTTATCGATCTACTTTTCGTAAACTCATCAAATGCCTTCGAAGTAAATGATGTTCCCTGGTCTGTGAATAAACGTCTTGGTGTTCCGAACATTAAAAACGTTTCTGTCAAAAAATGTATTACTGGTTAAGTTTGCTTATTCGATAAGGCCTTTATTTGTTTAAACTTGGTGAAAGAGTCAACAAGTACGATGACATAAGCATTACCCTTAATGGATTTGATAAACGGGCCCAAATGATCTATATGTATTGTATCAAATGGTACCTCTTTTTTTCGATAGGATACAATTCTCCTCTAGGTTGTGTAGTTTTCTTTGCCTAGGCGCACTCCACACATACCTTAATGTATTTTCTTACAAACTGGGTGATTCGTGGGAGCCAGTATCTTTCCTGAATATGTTTTATGGTTTTCTGATCCGAGAAATGTCCGAGTTAATCATGACTATACCTTAAAACTCGATTTCGAACCCCTTTTGGAAGAAATAGCTTGATCTGATTGTTGACCTTACGATATACTCTTCCTTCTTGAAGGTCATAGTCCGTATGAACTTGTTGTTCTATTTCATTCTCCGGTTTTTTGTTTAGGACGGTTGATATTTTGGCTATTTCTTCATCTTGCAATTGCAAAGAATAGATCCAATTCTCGTCCGAAATATGAACTTGGAGTACATTCATTTCCACGACATCCGTTTCCTTTGCTGGCTCACTAGATGCATATTTGTCCCTTCTCCCTGCATCAATATACCAGCTAGTCGCTTGCTGCTTGCATCTGTATGCAACTCATGTTGTGCCCGGGGGTTAAAGAGTGCCAACACTGGTTGATTGATAAGAGATCGTTTCAGCTGTTCGAAAGACTTTTGTTGCTCCCTTCCCCAGGCAAATGTATGTAATGTATGTAAGTATGCTCATACAAATGTAACAAAATCGTGTTTTGGTTTGCATCATTTCGATTTGCGTCGCGACTTTCTGGCCCCAATTAGCGACGCAAACCGGGGTATTGGTGTATTCTCAACAATCATCTAACAACCCAAAGACCACTCTACACACACCAATGATATTACCAACACTACCCGAAGTTTCGACAATTACTACATTTCTACATTTATTGATGATTAAACAAAACAAAACGTAGAGAAATGTATCAATTTAGGTCTCAACAATCATCTATATAGTCAATACAGTACCAATATTTATATATACTCTGTGTGTGGTTTCTCACATTTCGTTTCAGCCCTCTCCAACTCTTCCCCAGCTGACGGGACTCCTTAGCTACTGTTCTGCGTTATTTACTTCTCGGAGGACTCACTGTTCTACCGTCTTGGGTTAGCGGGTTAAACTGCATCGCCTGTTTTGCTATGGATCTGTCGCCTTATCGAAGGGTATGACCAATGGCGTGCCACGTCCCTGAATAATCGCGCCTATAGGTTCCTGGCCCGTTCCCTGATGGAGTTGTTCGTTTGAGATACGGTTCTCCCATGAAATCCTTAGTATGTTTCGTAAGAGCTATCTCCACCCGAAATAACTGCCATAGCCAATAAGCGTATCAGAATACTGTCCGAAATCTCAACAATCGCATAAAATGTCTATGTGCAATCTATATTTACTAAAAACCTAATTAGCCTAGACGAATACATTAAAGCTAGAAAACAGTTATGTTACTCGTTGCATCAAGGTTCGTCTCGTTACTACATATTACCTATTAGTTGTAACTCGTCGCAACTATTACGTATTAGTCAACGTACAACTTTCCTATGGAGACATCTCTAGTTGCCGTTTCCTTTTCATTTCAGCTATACACACATCGATCACCACCTCCAGCACTATGTACTTACTGTTAGTCGTTAGGAAGTGCGGCCTAATTTGCAATAGAAAATACAATTATTATATCTTCCAAGGAGAAAGCACGCGTTGAGAGCATGACAGGAGAAGTTTTCATTCAAATTCATTTCATTTTCAATTTGTATGCGCAAGTATAAATATTGGATATATCTAAAATAGTACCTAGCTTATATGCCATTCCATCGTTTTGCAATATGCTTGACTCAACTGCTTCTTCTTATAGCTAATTTGTATTGTTATTTGCATTGTAATTTGTATTGCTCTTGTACACCAAACGAAATAGCTTTAGAATGAATTTAGATTAAAATATATTCGATCTATCGAGAACCTCATTGATATAACACCATCATAAAGCCTATTGCACAGCATATTGCATTTGTCCATCCGCATTCCTTTTGCTGATTGTACGTACATACATATGTCCCTAATATCTCCTAAAATTTTCATTGTGTACTAATACTCTAACAACAGAATTTTTTGAAGTCATATTCTTAAATTGAAACAAAATTTCTCAGATAAATTGACAACATAATTTTAATTTCAAAATAATATATGTACATACGTATTTATTTCGTTTGAAAGGATTGTCATTTTCAGCTAACAAATAAAAAATCGATACAGAAAATTAGAACGCTACATGTGTCGTTCTCTTCGTTCATTCAAATACATTGTTTGTTTGGACTAGTACAAGTAAATATTGCTTGATACGCTAAACGCGAAATAGTTTCCACTCCCACCTGATAACTCGCCTTCACATTGTTTCCTGAAGCAATCGCCGACAGGGAAGAAGTCCCAGCTCCTTTGCTGGTACATATTCCAGACATACGTTTCTTGACCAGTGTATTCAGTATCTGGTTTATTTATAAGATGCATCAAAAAGAACATATAGTTCGCTAAATTATGTTCTTTTTGAACATGGGTGTCAAAGCCATGTGGCACAATATCGAAATAATCTTTTTCAACACCGCATATAAAGCAATTAGATTCCATATTTTCTTTGACCGATTCCAATTGGTCTCGAAGCTCTCCAAAAGCATCAATGATTAAGCCTTGAATTATAGCCAGCAGTATTACAATGACAAAAAAGAAGAAAGTAATATCAAATATAATGCGGTAAACTTCATAATCGTCTCCGTCCGGATCTCCAATTTCATCACCGATTCCACCACCCGCATGTGCGCCTTTATATAGATGGAATACGAAACATGTGAGCATATCGTGACATTTTTTATCAATTTCTTCATCATGAGTATAGAATTTGCGGAAATAGTTGAAAGCAATTACAATGATATATATCGATTATAGTTAAAATCATCACTGTAAGCACTAACTTTTTTCTATTGTGTGTAACTGACTGTAATATAGTACGCAACGTTTTAAAGCCTACAGCAACGTCCAATAAATGAGCAGCGAAAAAAAAGTTATTGAAGTTTCCAAGAATGGAAAATGTGAAATACCATAATGAGTATAGCAAGGCGTTGTCTGTTATAGTAACACCAGCTTTCGCAACTTGATATCTCCAGACAATATTAAGGACATACTTTACGAATCCACCGCCTTGATTTTCTTGAGCTGTAAATGCGCTTTTTTGTATTCCAAGTAAATTTTATATAGAATCAAAATCATGTTTCACTGTACTTTCGTCTTACTTTCTTCTTCACAAATTTGTCCCAATAGTTAACTGGAAATGATTTGGTTGATATCACTAACTTATCCCAATGTGATTTAAGATGGTCGTCTTCTGGTTGCTCTGCAATAAAAATACCATTAAATTCCAACTGTCCTGCGATTTCCTTTTCTCTTTTGATATGCCTGTATCTACCACTAACATCACAGAGCACATGCCATGTCTGTTATTTCTGCAATTATAGCCAGAGGCCTTAACATAGTACTAAAGACATCTACACAGATACCCGTACCTTCCCCAAGCATCACTGAACATACCATTTCACTGTCTGTATTATCACCAATCGTTAATCAACCAAATGTCCCACTTTACACATAACCTGACATCCCCATACGTGCCTGTATTCACCAATGTAGATTATAACAGGACTTAGTATTAAAGAAATATTAAGACTTATTTATTAGATCGGCTGCCCATATGGCGGAGTAAGGTTTCTGTGTTCGTGGCGCGTACGGCATATCCGTTAACTGGTATCTGTCATGAGGTAGGACAGTCGTTATGATGTAAAGACACTTATATCTTGGCTCTAATTTACGATATGTACGGTGCTGCTAGGACTGTCATTCAAAATCAGCACAAGGTCTCCTTTGTTGTACCTTTTGGCGCTTCGATGCTTTAGGTCGTGTTGTTCCTAATGCTTACGTTGTGCTTGAGTTATTCTAAGTGCCCCTTCTCTGCGTATCTGGTCAAGATATTGTCGTTTTTGGGTAAGCTGTACGCCTGCTGCTAATGCGTCTTGTAGTCGATCTCTTGGAATGTATCCCAACATCATTTAGTGTGCAGTCCTTCCAATGGCTTCATTATAGGTGTTGTTTATTCCCCATTGCACGATTTTAATTTTCTGGTCCTACTAAGTCTCGTCTTCTATCGTTGCGAGTAATGCGTTGAGTATGGTTCGGTTGTATCGCTCGATCTGTCCGTCGTGGCGTTTTAAATTTTATTTAACATGCGTTATCGATCTACTTTTCGTAAACTCATCAAATGCCTTCGAAGTAAATGATGTTCCCTGGTCTGTGAATAAACGTCTTGGTGTTCCGAACATTAAAAACGTTTCTGTCAAAAAATGTATTACTGGTTAAGTTTGCTTATTCGATAAGGCCTTTATTTGTTTAAACTTGGTGAAAGAGTCAACAAGTACGATGACATAAGCATTACCCTTAATGGACTTGATAAACGGGCCCAAATGTATCAAATGGTACCTCTTTTTTTCGATAGGATACAATTCTCCTCTAGGTTGTGTAGTTTTCTTTGCCTAGGCGCACTCCACACATACCTTAATGTATTTTCTTACAAACTGGGTGATTCGTGGGAGCCAGTATCTTTCCTGAATATGTTTTATGGTTTTCTGATCCGAGAAATGTCCGAGTTAATCATGACTATACCTTAAAACTCGATTTCGAACCCCTTTTGGAAGAAATAGCTTGATCTGATTGTTGACCTTACGATATACTCTTCCTTCTTGAAGGTCATAGTCCGTATGAACTTGTTGTTCTATTTCATTCTCCGGTTTTTTGTTTAGGACGGTTGATATTTTGGCTATTTCTTCATCTTGCAATTGCAAAGAATAGATCCAATTCTCGTCCGAAATATGAACTTGGAGTACATTCATTTCCACGACATCCGTTTCCTTTGCTGGCTCACTAGATGCATATTTGTCCCTTCTCCCTGCATCAATATACCAGCTAGTCGCTTGCTGCTTGCATCTGTATGCAACTCATGTTGTGCCCGGGGGTTAAAGAGTGCCAACACTGGTTGATTGATAAGAGATCGTTTCAGCTGTTCGAAAGACTTTTGTTGCTCCCTTCCCCAGGCAAATGTATGTAATGTATGTAAGTATGCTCATACAAATGTAACAAAATCGTGTTTTGGTTTGCATCATTTCGATTTGCGTCGCGACTTTCTGGCCCCAATTAGCGACGCAAACCGGGGTATTGGTGTATTCTCAACAATCATCTAACAACCCAAAGACCACTCTACACACACCAATGATATTACCAACACTACCCGAAGTTTCGACAATTACTACATTTCTACATTTATTGATGATTAAACAAAACAAAACGTAGAGAAATGTATCAATTTAGGTCTCAACAATCATCTATATAGTCAATACAGTACCAATATTTATATATACTCTGTGTGTGGTTTCTCACATTTCGTTTCAGCCCTCTCCAGCTCTTCCCCAGCTGACGGGACTCCTTAGCTACTGTTCTGCGTTATTTACTTCTCGGAGGACTCACTGTTCTACCGTCTTGGGTTAGCGGGTTAAACTGCATCGCCTGTTTTGCTATGGATCTGTCGCCTTATCGAAGGGTATGACCAATGGCGTGCCACGTCCCTGAATAATCGCGCCTATAAGTTCCTGGCCCGTTCCCTGATGGAGTTGTTCGTTTGAGATACGGTTCTCCCATGAAATCCTTAGTATGTTTCGTAAGAGCTATCTCCACCCGAAATAACTGCCATAGCCAATAAGCGTATCAGAATACTGTCCGAAATCTCAACAATCGCATAAAATGTCTATGTGCAATCTATATTTACTAAAAACCTAATTAGCCTAGACGAATACATTAAAGCTAGAAAACAGTTATGTTACTCGTTGCATCAAGGTTCGTCTCGTTACTACATATTACCTATTAGTTGTAACTCGTCGCAACTATTACGTATTAGTCAACGTACAACTTTCCTATGGAGACATCTCTAGTTGCCGTTTCCTTTTCATTTCAGCTATACACACATCGATCACCACCTCCAGCACTATGTACTTACTGTTAGTCGTTAGGAAGTGCGGCCTAATTTGCAATAGAAAATACAATTATTATATCTTCCAAGGAGAAAGCACGCGTTGAGAGCATGACAGGAGAAGTTTTCATTCAAATTCATTTCATTTTCAATTTGTATGCGCAAGTATAAATATTGGATATATCTAAAATAGTACCTAGCTTATATGCCATTCCATCGTTTTGCAATATGCTTGACTCAACTGCTTCTTCTTATAGCTAATTTGTATTGTTATTTGCATTGTAATTTGTATTGCTCTTGTACACCAAACGAAATAGCTTTAGAATGAATTTAGATTAAAATATATTCGATCTATCGAGAACCTCATTGATATAACACCATCATAAAGCCTATTGCACAGCATATTGCATTTGTCCATCCGCATTCCTTTTGCTGATTGTACGTACATACATATGTCCCTAATATCTCCTAAAATTTTCATTGTGTACTAATACTCTAACAACAGAATTTTTTGAAGTCATATTCTTAAATTGAAACAAAATTTCTCAGATAAATTGACAACATAATTTTAATTTCAAAATAATATATGTACATACGTATTTATTTCGTTTGAAAGGATTGTCATTTTCAGCTAACAAATAAAAAATCGATACAGAAAATTAGAACGCTACATGTGTCGTTCTCTTCGTTCATTCAAATACATTGTTTGTTTGGACTAGTACAAGTAAATATTGCTTGATACGCTAAACGCGAAATAGTTTCCACTCCCACCTGATAACTCGCCTTCACATTGTTTCCTGAAGCAATCGCCGACAGGGAAGAAGTCCCAGCTCCTTTGCTGGTACATATTCCAGACATACGTTTCTTGACCAGTGTATTCAGTATCTGGTTTATTTATAAGATGCATCAAAAAGAACATATAGTTCGCTAAATTATGTTCTTTTTGAACATGGGTGTCAAAGCCATGTGGCACAATATCGAAATAATCTTTTCCAACACCGCATATAAAGCAATTAGATTCCATATTTTCTTTGACCGATTCCAATTGGTCTCGAAGCTCTCCAAAAGCATCAATGATTAAGCCTTGAATTATAGCCAGCAGTATTACAATGACAAAAAAGAAGAAAGTAATATCAAATATAATGCGGTAAACTTCATAATCGTCTCCGTCCGGATCTCCAATTTCATCACCGATTCCACCACCCGCATGTGCGCCTTTATATAGATGGAATACGAAACATGTGAGCATATCGTGACATTTTTTATCAATTTCTTCATCATGAGTATAGAATTTGCGGAAATAGTTGAAAGCAATTACAATGATATATATCGATTATAGTTAAAATCATCACTGTAAGCACTAACTTTTTTCTATTGTGTGTAACTGACTGTAATATAGTACGCAACGTTTTAAAGCCTACAGCAACGTCCAATAAATGAGCAGCGAAAAAAAAGTTATTGAAGTTTCCAAGAATGGAAAATGTGAAATACCATAATGAGTATAGCAAGGCGTTGTCTGTTATAGTAACACCAGCTTTCGCAACTTGATATCTCCAGACAATATTAAGGACATACTTTACGAATCCACCGCCTTGATTTTCTTGAGCTGTAAATGCGCTTTTTTGTATTCCAAGTAAATTTTATATAGAATCAAAATCATGTTTCACTGTACTTTCGTCTTACTTTCTTCTTCACAAATTTGTCCCAATAGTTAACTGGAAATGATTTGGTTGATATCACTAACTTATCCCAATGTGATTTAAGATGGTCGTCTTCTGGTTGCTCTGCAATAAAAATACCATTAAATTCCAACTGTCCTGCGATTTCCTTTTCTCTTTTGATATGCCTGTATCTACCACTAACATCACAGAGCACATGCCATGTCTGTTATTTCTGCAATCATAGCCAGATGCCCTTACATACGTACTAAAGACATCCCCATAAATACCTGTATCAACCGCTAGCATCACAGAGCAATGTAGACTAACCAATAAAACCCAATATATACATGTATAGTCCACATCATAGAGCACATCAGGACATTGTCTGCATTCTAATCAATTGTCTAACAAATCCCCAGAAATAATCGAATCATCCAAAAGAAATAATCGAATCATCCAAAAGCATTATAGGAGTAAAGTGTAGTCTTACTAATGACATCCCCAAATATACCAATATCAACCACAGCATCATAGATCGCATCATTCCCACGTGTACTAAAATCTACCTCAAACATGACAGAGCACAGCAGTGCATTTTATGTCTTCTCAACGATCATTTTACAACCCAAAGACCACTCTAGACTTACCAATAACATCCACAAATATACGAAAATAGATAACTAACATCACAGAGCTCATCAGGACATTGTGTGTACACCAACACCCACGTTTGCTTGGTTGTGAAGGATGTCTGAATTCTTAATTTTAATTGTTATCTTATTATTTTTCATGAATTATTACATTTTTTTTTTAAATGAAACCTTTGAATAAAAACCCAATGAAATAAAATAAATATGTATGTATGTAAGTATGCTCATACAAATGTAACAAAATCGTGTTTTGGTTTGCATCATTTCGATTTGCGTCGCGACTTTCTGGCCCCAATTAGCGACGCAAACCGGGGTATTGGTGTATTCTCAACAATCATCTAACAACCCAAAGACCACTCTACACACACCAATGATATTACCAACACTACCCGAAGTTTCGACAATTACTACATTTCTACATTTATTGATGATTAAACAAAACAAAACGTAGAGAAATGTATCAATTTAGGTCTCAACAATCATCTATATAGTCAATACAGTACCAATATTTATATATACTCTGTGTGTGGTTTCTCACATTTCGTTTCAGCCCTCTCCAACTCTTCCCCAGCTGACGGGACTCCTTAGCTACTGTTCTGCGTTATTTACTTCTCGGAGGACTCACTGTTCTACCGTCTTGGGTTAGCGGGTTAAACTGCATCGCCTGTTTTGCTATGGATCTGTCGCCTTATCGAAGGGTATGACCAATGGCGTGCCACGTCCCTGAATAATCGCGCCTATAGGTTCCTGGCCCGTTCCCTGATGGAGTTGTTCGTTTGAGATACGGTTCTCCCATGAAATCCTTAGTATGTTTCGTAAGAGCTATCTCCACCCGAAATAACTGCCATAGCCAATAAGCGTATCAGAATACTGTCCGAAATCTCAACAATCGCATAAAATGTCTATGTGCAATCTATATTTACTAAAAACCTAATTAGCCTAGACGAATACATTAAAGCTAGAAAACAGTTATGTTACTCGTTGCATCAAGGTTCGTCTCGTTACTACATATTACCTATTAGTTGTAACTCGTCGCAACTATTACGTATTAGTCAACGTACAACTTTCCTATGGAGACATCTCTAGTTGCCGTTTCCTTTTCATTTCAGCTATACACACATCGATCACCACCTCCAGCACTATGTACTTACTGTTAGTCGTTAGGAAGTGCGGCCTAATTTGCAATAGAAAATACAATTATTATATCTTCCAAGGAGAAAGCACGCGTTGAGAGCATGACAGGAGAAGTTTTCATTCAAATTCATTTCATTTTCAATTTGTATGCGCAAGTATAAATATTGGATATATCTAAAATAGTACCTAGCTTATATGCCATTCCATCGTTTTGCAATATGCTTGACTCAACTGCTTCTTCTTATAGCTAATTTGTATTGTTATTTGCATTGTAATTTGTATTGCTCTTGTACACCAAACGAAATAGCTTTAGAATGAATTTAGATTAAAATATATTCGATCTATCGAGAACCTCATTGATATAACACCATCATAAAGCCTATTGCACAGCATATTGCATTTGTCCATCCGCATTCCTTTTGCTGATTGTACGTACATACATATGTCCCTAATATCTCCTAAAATTTTCATTGTGTACTAATACTCTAACAACAGAATTTTTTGAAGTCATATTCTTAAATTGAAACAAAATTTCTCAGATAAATTGACAACATAATTTTAATTTCAAAATAATATATGTACATACGTATTTATTTCGTTTGAAAGGATTGTCATTTTCAGCTAACAAATAAAAAATCGATACAGAAAATTAGAACGCTACATGTGTCGTTCTCTTCGTTCATTCAAATACATTGTTTGTTTGGACTAGTACAAGTAAATATTGCTTGATACGCTAAACGCGAAATAGTTTCCACTCCCACCTGATAACTCGCCTTCACATTGTTTCCTGAAGCAATCGCCGACAGGGAAGAAGTCCCAGCTCCTTTGCTGGTACATATTCCAGACATACGTTTCTTGACCAGTGTATTCAGTATCTGGTTTATTTATAAGATGCATCAAAAAGAACATATAGTTCGCTAAATTATGTTCTTTTTGAACATGGGTGTCAAAGCCATGTGGCACAATATCGAAATAATCTTTTCCAACACCGCATATAAAGCAATTAGATTCCATATTTTCTTTGACCGATTCCAATTGGTCTCGAAGCTCTCCAAAAGCATCAATGATTAAGCCTTGAATTATAGCCAGCAGTATTACAATGACAAAAAAGAAGAAAGTAATATCAAATATAATGCGGTAAACTTCATAATCGTCTCCGTCCGGATCTCCAATTTCATCACCGATTCCACCACCCGCATGTGCGCCTTTATATAGATGGAATACGAAACATGTGAGCATATCGTGACATTTTTTATCAATTTCTTCATCATGAGTATAGAATTTGCGGAAATAGTTGAAAGCAATTACAATGATATATATCGATTATAGTTAAAATCATCACTGTAAGCACTAACTTTTTTCTATTGTGTGTAACTGACTGTAATATAGTACGCAACGTTTTAAAGCCTACAGCAACGTCCAATAAATGAGCAGCGAAAAAAAAGTTATTGAAGTTTCCAAGAATGGAAAATGTGAAATACCATAATGAGTATAGCAAGGCGTTGTCTGTTATAGTAACACCAGCTTTCGCAACTTGATATCTCCAGACAATATTAAGGACATACTTTACGAATCCACCGCCTTGATTTTCTTGAGCTGTAAATGCGCTTTTTTGTATTCCAAGTAAATTTTATATAGAATCAAAATCATGTTTCACTGTACTTTCGTCTTACTTTCTTCTTCACAAATTTGTCCCAATAGTTAACTGGAAATGATTTGGTTGATATCACTAACTTATCCCAATGTGATTTAAGATGGTCGTCTTCTGGTTGCTCTGCAATAAAAATACCATTAAATTCCAACTGTCCTGCGATTTCCTTTTCTCTTTTGATATGCCTGTATCTACCACTAACATCACAGAGCACATGCCATGTCTGTTATTTCTGCAATTATAGCCAGAGGCCTTAACATAGTACTAAAGACATCTACACAGATACCCGTACCTTCCCCAAGCATCACTGAACATACCATTTCACTGTCTGTATTATCACCAATCGTTAATCAACCAAATGTCCCACTTTACACATAACCTGACATCCCCATACGTGCCTGTATTCACCAATGTAGATTATAACAGGACTTAGTATTAAAGAAATATTAAGACTTATTTATTAGATCGGCTGCCCATATGGCGGAGTAAGGTTTCTGTGTTCGTGGCGCGTACGGCATGTCCGTTAACTGGTATCTGTCATGAGGTAGGACAGTCGTTATGATGTAAAGGCACTTATATCTTGGCTCTAATTTACGATATGTACGGTGCTGCTAGGACTGTCATTCAAAATCAGCACAAGGTCTCCTTTGTTGTACCTTTTGGCGCTTCGATGCTTTAGGTCGTGTTGTTCCTAATGCTTACGTTGTGCTTGAGTTATTCTAAGTGCCCCTTCTCTGCGTATCTGGTCAAGATATTGTCGTTTTTGGGTAAGCTGTACGCCTGCTGCTAATGCGTCTTGTAGTCGATCTCTTGGAATGTATCCCAACATCATTTAGTGTGCAGTCCTTCCAATGGCTTCATTATAGGTGTTGTTTATTCCCCATTGCACGATTTTAATTTTCTGGTCCTACTAAGTCTCGTCTTCTATCGTTGCGAGTAATGCGTTGAGTATGGTTCGGTTGTATCGCTCGATCTGTCCGTCGTGGCGTTTTAAATTTTATTTAACATGCGTTATCGATCTACTTTTCGTAAACTCATCAAATGCCTTCGAAGTAAATGATGTTCCCTGGTCTGTGAATAAACGTCTTGGTGTTCCGAACATTAAAAACGTTTCTGTCAAAAAATGTATTACTGGTTAAGTTTGCTTATTCGATAAGGCCTTTATTTGTTTAAACTTGGTGAAAGAGTCAACAAGTACGATGACATAAGCATTACCCTTAATGGATTTGATAAACGGGCCCAAATGTATCAAATGGTACCTCTTTTTTTCGATAGGATACAATTCTCCTCTAGGTTGTGTAGTTTTCTTTGCCTAGGCGCACTCCACACATACCTTAATGTATTTTCTTACAAACTGGGTGATTCGTGGGAGCCAGTATCTTTCCTGAATATGTTTTATGGTTTTCTGATCCGAGAAATGTCCGAGTTAATCATGACTATACCTTAAAACTCGATTTCGAACCCCTTTTGGAAGAAATAGCTTGATCTGATTGTTGACCTTACGATATACTCTTCCTTCTTGAAGGTCATAGTCCGTATGAACTTGTTGTTCTATTTCATTCTCCGGTTTTTTGTTTAGGACGGTTGATATTTTGGCTATTTCTTCATCTTGCAATTGCAAAGAATAGATCCAATTCTCGTCCGAAATATGAACTTGGAGTACATTCATTTCCACGACATCCGTTTCCTTTGCTGGCTCACTAGATGCATATTTGTCCCTTCTCCCTGCATCAATATACCAGCTAGTCGCTTGCTGCTTGCATCTGTATGCAACTCATGTTGTGCCCGGGGGTTAAAGAGTGCCAACACTGGTTGATTGATAAGAGATCGTTTCAGCTGTTCGAAAGACTTTTGTTGCTCCCTTCCCCAGGCAAATGTATGTAATGTATGTAAGTATGCTCATACAAATGTAACAAAATCGTGTTTTGGTTTGCATCATTTCGATTTGCGTCGCGACTTTCTGGCCCCAATTAGCGACGCAAACCGGGGTATTGGTGTATTCTCAACAATCATCTAACAACCCAAAGACCACTCTACACACACCAATGATATTACCAACACTACCCGAAGTTTCGACAATTACTACATTTCTACATTTATTGATGATTAAACAAAACAAAACGTAGAGAAATGTATCAATTTAGGTCTCAACAATCATCTATATAGTCAATACAGTACCAATATTTATATATACTCTGTGTGTGGTTTCTCACATTTCGTTTCAGCCCTCTCCAACTCTTCCCCAGCTGACGGGACTCCTTAGCTACTGTTCTGCGTTATTTACTTCTCGGAGGACTCACTGTTCTACCGTCTTGGGTTAGCGGGTTAAACTGCATCGCCTGTTTTGCTATGGATCTGTCGCCTTATCGAAGGGTATGACCAATGGCGTGCCACGTCCCTGAATAATCGCGCCTATAGGTTCCTGGCCCGTTCCCTGATGGAGTTGTTCGTTTGAGATACGGTTCTCCCATGAAATCCTTAGTATGTTTCGTAAGAGCTATCTCCACCCGAAATAACTGCCATAGCCAATAAGCGTATCAGAATACTGTCCGAAATCTCAACAATCGCATAAAATGTCTATGTGCAATCTATATTTACTAAAAACCTAATTAGCCTAGACGAATACATTAAAGCTAGAAAACAGTTATGTTACTCGTTGCATCAAGGTTCGTCTCGTTACTACATATTACCTATTAGTTGTAACTCGTCGCAACTATTACGTATTAGTCAACGTACAACTTTCCTATGGAGACATCTCTAGTTGCCGTTTCCTTTTCATTTCAGCTATACACACATCGATCACCACCTCCAGCACTATGTACTTACTGTTAGTCGTTAGGAAGTGCGGCCTAATTTGCAATAGAAAATACAATTATTATATCTTCCAAGGAGAAAGCACGCGTTGAGAGCATGACAGGAGAAGTTTTCATTCAAATTCATTTCATTTTCAATTTGTATGCGCAAGTATAAATATTGGATATATCTAAAATAGTACCTAGCTTATATGCCATTCCATCGTTTTGCAATATGCTTGACTCAACTGCTTCTTCTTATAGCTAATTTGTATTGTTATTTGCATTGTAATTTGTATTGCTCTTGTACACCAAACGAAATAGCTTTAGAATGAATTTAGATTAAAATATATTCGATCTATCGAGAACCTCATTGATATAACACCATCATAAAGCCTATTGCACAGCATATTGCATTTGTCCATCCGCATTCCTTTTGCTGATTGTACGTACATACATATGTCCCTAATATCTCCTAAAATTTTCATTGTGTACTAATACTCTAACAACAGAATTTTTTGAAGTCATATTCTTAAATTGAAACAAAATTTCTCAGATAAATTGACAACATAATTTTAATTTCAAAATAATATATGTACATACGTATTTATTTCGTTTGAAAGGATTGTCATTTTCAGCTAACAAATAAAAAATCGATACAGAAAATTAGAACGCTACATGTGTCGTTCTCTTCGTTCATTCAAATACATTGTTTGTTTGGACTAGTACAAGTAAATATTGCTTGATACGCTAAACGCGAAATAGTTTCCACTCCCACCTGATAACTCGCCTTCACATTGTTTCCTGAAGCAATCGCCGACAGGGAAGAAGTCCCAGCTCCTTTGCTGGTACATATTCCAGACATACGTTTCTTGACCAGTGTATTCAGTATCTGGTTTATTTATAAGATGCATCAAAAAGAACATATAGTTCGCTAAATTATGTTCTTTTTGAACATGGGTGTCAAAGCCATGTGGCACAATATCGAAATAATCTTTTCCAACACCGCATATAAAGCAATTAGATTCCATATTTTCTTTGACCGATTCCAATTGGTCTCGAAGCTCTCCAAAAGCATCAATGATTAAGCCTTGAATTATAGCCAGCAGTATTACAATGACAAAAAAGAAGAAAGTAATATCAAATATAATGCGGTAAACTTCATAATCGTCTCCGTCCGGATCTCCAATTTCATCACCGATTCCACCACCCGCATGTGCGCCTTTATATAGATGGAATACGAAACATGTGAGCATATCGTGACATTTTTTATCAATTTCTTCATCATGAGTATAGAATTTGCGGAAATAGTTGAAAGCAATTACAATGATATATATCGATTATAGTTAAAATCATCACTGTAAGCCCTAACTTTTTTCTATTGTGTGTAACTGACTGTAATATAGTACGCAACGTTTTAAAGCCTACAGCAACGTCCAATAAATGAGCAGCGAAAAAAAAGTTATTGAAGTTTCCAAGAATGGAAAATGTGAAATACCATAATGAGTATAGCAAGGCGTTGTCTGTTATAGTAACACCAGCTTTCGCAACTTGATATCTCCAGACAATATTAAGGACATACTTTACGAATCCACCGCCTTGATTTTCTTGAGCTGTAAATGCGCTTTTTTGTATTCCAAGTAAATTTTATATAGAATCAAAATCATGTTTCACTGTACTTTCGTCTTACTTTCTTCTTCACAAATTTGTCCCAATAGTTAACTGGAAATGATTTGGTTGATATCACTAACTTATCCCAATGTGATTTAAGATGGTCGTCTTCTGGTTGCTCTGCAATAAAAATACCATTAAATTCCAACTGTCCTGCGATTTCCTTTTCTCTTTTGATATGCCTGTATCTACCACTAACATCACAGAGCACATGCCATGTCTGTTATTTCTGCAATTATAGCCAGAGGCCTTAACATAGTACTAAAGACATCTACACAGATACCCGTACCTTCCCCAAGCATCACTGAACATACCATTTCACTGTCTGTATTATCACCAATCGTTAATCAACCAAATGTCCCACTTTACACATAACCTGACATCCCCATACGTGCCTGTATTCACCAATGTAGATTATAACAGGACTTAGTATTAAAGAAATATTAAGACTTATTTATTCGATCGGCTGCCCATATGGCGGAGTAAGGTTTCTGTGTTCGTGGCGCGTACGGCATATCCGTTAACTGGTATCTGTCATGAGGTAGGACAGTCGTTATGATGTAAAGACACTTATATCTTGGCTCTAATTTACGATATGTACGGTGCTGCTAGGACTGTCATTCAAAATCAGCACAAGGTCTACTTTGTTGTACCTTTTGGCGCTTCGATGCTTTAGGTCGTGTTGTTCCTAATGCTTACGTTGTGCTTGAGTTATTCTAAGTGCCCCTTCTCTGCGTATCTGGTCAAGATATTGTCGTTTTTGGGTAAGCTGTACGCCTGCTGCTAATGCGTCTTGTAGTCGATCTCTTGGAATGTATCCCAACATCATTTAGTGTGCAGTCCTTCCAATGGCTTCATTATAGGTGTTGTTTATTCCCCATTGCACGATTTTAATTTTCTGGTCCTACTAAGTCTCGTCTTCTATCGTTGCGAGTAATGCGTTGAGTATGGTTCGGTTGTATCGCTCGATCTGTCCGTCGTGGCGTTTTAAATTTTATTTAACATGCGTTATCGATCTACTTTTCGTAAACTCATCAAATGCCTTCGAAGTAAATGATGTTCCCTGGTCTGTGAATAAACGTCTTGGTGTTCCGAACATTAAAAACGTTTCTGTCAAAAAATGTATTACTGGTTAAGTTTGCTTATTCGATAAGGCCTTTATTTGTTTAAACTTGGTGAAAGAGTCAACAAGTACGATGACATAAGCATTACCCTTAATGGACTTGATAAACGGGCCCAAATGTATCAAATGGTACCTCTTTTTTTCGATAGGATACAATTCTCCTCTAGGTTGTGTAGTTTTCTTTGCCTAGGCGCACTCCACACATACCTTAATGTATTTTCTTACAAACTGGGTGATTCGTGGGAGCCAGTATCTTTCCTGAATATGTTTTATGGTTTTCTGATCCGAGAAATGTCCGAGTTAATCATGACTATACCTTAAAACTCGATTTCGAACCCCTTTTGGAAGAAATAGCTTGATCTGATTGTTGACCTTACGATATACTCTTCCTTCTTGAAGGTCATAGTCCGTATGAACTTGTTGTTCTATTTCATTCTCCGGTTTTTTGTTTAGGACGGTTGATATTTTGGCTATTTCTTCATCTTGCAATTGCAAAGAATAGATCCAATTCTCGTCCGAAATATGAACTTGGAGTACATTCATTTCCACGACATCCGTTTCCTTTGCTGGCTCACTAGATGCATATTTGTCCCTTCTCCCTGCATCAATATACCAGCTAGTCGCTTGCTGCTTGCATCTGTATGCAACTCATGTTGTGCCCGGGGGTTAAAGAGTGCCAACACTGGTTGATTGATAAGAGATCGTTTCAGCTGTTCGAAAGACTTTTGTTGCTCCCTTCCCCAGGCAAATGTATGTAATGTATGTAAGTATGCTCATACAAATGTAACAAAATCGTGTTTTGGTTTGCATCATTTCGATTTGCGTCGCGACTTTCTGGCCCCAATCAGCGACGCAAACCGGGGTATTGGTGTATTCTCAACAATCATCTAACAACCCAAAGACCACTCTACACACACCAATGATATTACCAACACTACCCGAAGTTTCGACAATTACTACATTTCTACATTTATTGATGATTAAACAAAACAAAACGTAGAGAAATGTATCAATTTAGGTCTCAACAATCATCTATATAGTCAATACAGTACCAATATTTATATATACTCTGTGTGTGGTTTCTCACATTTCGTTTCAGCCCTCTCCAACTCTTCCCCAGCTGACGGGACTCCTTAGCTACTGTTCTGCGTTATTTACTTCTCGGAGGACTCACTGTTCTACCGTCTTGGGTTAGCGGGTTAAACTGCATCGCCTGTTTTGCTATGGATCTGTCGCCTTATCGAAGGGTATGACCAATGGCGTGCCACGTCCCTGAATAATCGCGCCTATAGGTTCCTGGCCCGTTCCCTGATGGAGTTGTTCGTTTGAGATACGGTTCTCCCATGAAATCCTTAGTATGTTTCGTAAGAGCTATCTCCACCCGAAATAACTGCCATAGCCAATAAGCGTATCAGAATACTGTCCGAAATCTCAACAATCGCATAAAATGTCTATGTGCAATCTATATTTACTAAAAACCTAATTAGCCTAGACGAATACATTAAAGCTAGAAAACAGTTATGGTACTCGTTGCATCAAGGTTCGTCTCGTTACTACATATTACCTATTAGTTGTAACTCGTCGCAACTATTACGTATTAGTCAACGTACAACTTTCCTATGGAGACATCTCTAGTTGCCGTTTCCTTTTCATTTCAGCTATACACACATCGATCACCACCTCCAGCACTATGTACTTACTGTTAGTCGTTAGGAAGTGCGGCCTAATTTGCAATAGAAAATACAATTATTATATCTTCCAAGGAGAAAGCACGCGTTGAGAGCATGACAGGAGAAGTTTTCATTCAAATTCATTTCATTTTCAATTTGTATGCGCAAGTATAAATATTGGATATATCTAAAATAGTACCTAGCTTATATGCCATTCCATCGTTTTGCAATATGCTTGACTCAACTGCTTCTTCTTATAGCTAATTTGTATTGTTATTTGCATTGTAATTTGTATTGCTCTTGTACACCAAACGAAATAGCTTTAGAATGAATTTAGATTAAAATATATTCGATCTATCGAGAACCTCATTGATATAACACCATCATAAAGCCTATTGCACAGCATATTGCATTTGTCCATCCGCATTCCTTTTGCTGATTGTACGTACATACATATGTCCCTAATATCTCCTAAAATTTTCATTGTGTACTAATACTCTAACAACAGAATTTTTTGAAGTCATATTCTTAAAATGAAACAAAATTTCTCAGATAAATTGACAACATAATTTTAATTTCAAAATAATATATGTACATACGTATTTATTTCGTTTGAAAGGATTGTCATTTTCAGCTAACAAATAAAAAATCGATACAGAAAATTAGAACGCTACATGTGTCGTTCTCTTCGTTCATTCAAATACATTGTTTGTTTGGACTAGTACAAGTAAATATTGCTTGATACGCTAAACGCGAAATAGTTTCCACTCCCACCTGATAACTCGCCTTCACATTGTTTCCTGAAGCAATCGCCGACAGGGAAGAAGTCCCAGCTCCTTTGCTGGTACATATTCCAGACATACGTTTCTTGACCAGTGTATTCAGTATCTGGTTTATTTATAAGATGCATCAAAAAGAACATATAGTTCGCTAAATTATGTTCTTTTTGAACATGGGTGTCAAAGCCATGTGGCACAATATCGAAATAATCTTTTCCAACACCGCATATAAAGCAATTAGATTCCATATTTTCTTTGACCGATTCCAATTGGTCTCGAAGCTCTCCAAAAGCATCAATGATTAAGCCTTGAATTATAGCCAGCAGTATTACAATGACAAAAAAGAAGAAAGTAATATCAAATATAATGCGGTAAACTTCATAATCGTCTCCGTCCGGATCTCCAATTTCATCACCGATTCCACCACCCGCATGTGCGCCTTTATATAGATGGAATACGAAACATGTGAGCATATCGTGACATTTTTTATCAATTTCTTCATCATGAGTATAGAATTTGCGGAAATAGTTGAAAGCAATTACAATGATATATATCGATTATAGTTAAAATCATCACTGTAAGCCCTAACTTTTTTCTATTGTGTGTAACTGACTGTAATATAGTACGCAACGTTTTAAAGCCTACAGCAACGTCCAATAAATGAGCAGCGAAAAAAAAGTTATTGAAGTTTCCAAGAATGGAAAATGTGAAATACCATAATGAGTATAGCAAGGCGTTGTCTGTTATAGTAACACCAGCTTTCGCAACTTGATATCTCCAGACAATATTAAGGACATACTTTACGAATCCACCGCCTTGATTTTCTTGAGCTGTAAATGCGCTTTTTTGTATTCCAAGTAAATTTTATATAGAATCAAAATCATGTTTCACTGTACTTTCGTCTTACTTTCTTCTTCACAAATTTGTCCCAATAGTTAACTGGAAATGATTTGGTTGATATCACTAACTTATCCCAATGTGATTTAAGATGGTCGTCTTCTGGTTGCTCTGCAATAAAAATACCATTAAATTCCAACTGTCCTGCGATTTCCTTTTCTCTTTTGATATGCCTGTATCTACCACTAACATCACAGAGCACATGCCATGTCTGTTATTTCTGCAATTATAGCCAGAGGCCTTAACATAGTACTAAAGACATCTACACAGATACCCGTACCTTCCCCAAGCATCACTGAACATACCATTTCACTGTCTGTATTATCACCAATCGTTAATCAACCAAATGTCCCACTTTACACATAACCTGACATCCCCATACGTGCCTGTATTCACCAATGTAGATTATAACAGGACTTAGTATTAAAGAAATATTAAGACTTATTTATTCGATCGGCTGCCCATATGGCGGAGTAAGGTTTCTGTGTTCGTGGCGCGTACGGCATATCCGTTAACTGGTATCTGTCATGAGGTAGGACAGTCGTTATGATGTAAAGACACTTATATCTTGGCTCTAATTTACGATATGTACGGTGCTGCTAGGACTGTCATTCAAAATCAGCACAAGGTCTACTTTGTTGTACCTTTTGGCGCTTCGATGCTTTAGGTCGTGTTGTTCCTAATGCTTACGTTGTGCTTGAGTTATTCTAAGTGCCCCTTCTCTGCGTATCTGGTCAAGATATTGTCGTTTTTGGGTAAGCTGTACGCCTGCTGCTAATGCGTCTTGTAGTCGATCTCTTGGAATGTATCCCAACATCATTTAGTGTGCAGTCCTTCCAATGGCTTCATTATAGGTGTTGTTTATTCCCCATTGCACGATTTTAATTTTCTGGTCCTACTAAGTCTCGTCTTCTATCGTTGCGAGTAATGCGTTGAGTATGGTTCGGTTGTATCGCTCGATCTGTCCGTCGTGGCGTTTTAAATTTTATTTAACATGCGTTATCGATCTACTTTTCGTAAACTCATCAAATGCCTTCGAAGTAAATGATGTTCCCTGGTCTGTGAATAAACGTCTTGGTGTTCCGAACATTAAAAACGTTTCTGTCAAAAAATGTATTACTGGTTAAGTTTGCTTATTCGATAAGGCCTTTATTTGTTTAAACTTGGTGAAAGAGTCAACAAGTACGATGACATAAGCATTACCCTTAATGGACTTGATAAACGGGCCCAAATGTATCAAATGGTACCTCTTTTTTTCGATAGGATACAATTCTCCTCTAGGTTGTGTAGTTTTCTTTGCCTAGGCGCACTCCACACATACCTTAATGTATTTTCTTACAAACTGGGTGATTCGTGGGAGCCAGTATCTTTCCTGAATATGTTTTATGGTTTTCTGATCCGAGAAATGTCCGAGTTAATCATGACTATACCTTAAAACTCGATTTCGAACCCCTTTTGGAAGAAATAGCTTGATCTGATTGTTGACCTTACGATATACTCTTCCTTCTTGAAGGTCATAGTCCGTATGAACTTGTTGTTCTATTTCATTCTCCGGTTTTTTGTTTAGGACGGTTGATATTTTGGCTATTTCTTCATCTTGCAATTGCAAAGAATAGATCCAATTCTCGTCCGAAATATGAACTTGGAGTACATTCATTTCCACGACATCCGTTTCCTTTGCTGGCTCACTAGATGCATATTTGTCCCTTCTCCCTGCATCAATATACCAGCTAGTCGCTTGCTGCTTGCATCTGTATGCAACTCATGTTGTGCCCGGGGGTTAAAGAGTGCCAACACTGGTTGATTGATAAGAGATCGTTTCAGCTGTTCGAAAGACTTTTGTTGCTCCCTTCCCCAGGCAAATGTATGTAATGTATGTAAGTATGCTCATACAAATGTAACAAAATCGTGTTTTGGTTTGCATCATTTCGATTTGCGTCGCGACTTTCTGGCCCCAATCAGCGACGCAAACCGGGGTATTGGTGTATTCTCAACAATCATCTAACAACCCAAAGACCACTCTACACACACCAATGATATTACCAACACTACCCGAAGTTTCGACAATTACTACATTTCTACATTTATTGATGATTAAACAAAACAAAACGTAGAGAAATGTATCAATTTAGGTCTCAACAATCATCTATATAGTCAATACAGTACCAATATTTATATATACTCTGTGTGTGGTTTCTCACATTTCGTTTCAGCCCTCTCCAACTCTTCCCCAGCTGACGGGACTCCTTAGCTACTGTTCTGCGTTATTTACTTCTCGGAGGACTCACTGTTCTACCGTCTTGGGTTAGCGGGTTAAACTGCATCGCCTGTTTTGCTATGGATCTGTCGCCTTATCGAAGGGTATGACCAATGGCGTGCCACGTCCCTGAATAATCGCGCCTATAGGTTCCTGGCCCGTTCCCTGATGGAGTTGTTCGTTTGAGATACGGTTCTCCCATGAAATCCTTAGTATGTTTCGTAAGAGCTATCTCCACCCGAAATAACTGCCATAGCCAATAAGCGTATCAGAATACTGTCCGAAATCTCAACAATCGCATAAAATGTCTATGTGCAATCTATATTTACTAAAAACCTAATTAGCCTAGACGAATACATTAAAGCTAGAAAACAGTTATGTTACTCGTTGCATCAAGGTTCGTCTCGTTACTACATATTACCTATTAGTTGTAACTCGTCGCAACTATTACGTATTAGTCAACGTACAACTTTCCTATGGAGACATCTCTAGTTGCCGTTTCCTTTTCATTTCAGCTATACACACATCGATCACCACCTCCAGCACTATGTACTTACTGTTAGTCGTTAGGAAGTGCGGCCTAATTTGCAATAGAAAATACAATTATTATATCTTCCAAGGAGAAAGCTCGCGTTGAGAGCATGACAGGAGAAGTTTTCATTCAAATTCATTTCATTTTCAATTTGTATGCGCAAGTATAAATATTGGATATATCTAAAATAGTACCTAGCTTATATGCCATTCCATCGTTTTGCAATATGCTTGACTCAACTGCTTCTTCTTATAGCTAATTTGTATTGTTATTTGCATTGTAATTTGTATTGCTCTTGTACACCAAACGAAATAGCTTTAGAATGAATTTAGATTAAAATATATTCGATCTATCGAGAACCTCATTGATATAACACCATCATAAAGCCTATTGCACAGCATATTGCATTTGTCCATCCGCATTCCTTTTGCTGATTGTACGTACATACATATGTCCCTAATATCTCCTAAAATTTTCATTGTGTACTAATACTCTAACAACAGAATTTTTTGAAGTCATATTCTTAAATTGAAACAAAATTTCTCAGATAAATTGACAACATAATTTTAATTTCAAAATAATATATGTACATACGTATTTATTTCGTTTGAAAGGATTGTCATTTTCAGCTAACAAATAAAAAATCGATACAGAAAATTAGAACGCTACATGTGTCGTTCTCTTCGTTCATTCAAATACATTGTTTGTTTGGACTAGTACAAGTAAATATTGCTTGATACGCTAAACGCGAAATAGTTTCCACTCCCACCTGATAACTCGCCTTCACATTGTTTCCTGAAGCAATCGCCGACAGGGAAGAAGTCCCAGCTCCTTTGCTGGTACATATTCCAGACATACGTTTCTTGACCAGTGTATTCAGTATCTGGTTTATTTATAAGATGCATCAAAAAGAACATATAGTTCGCTAAATTATGTTCTTTTTGAACATGGGTGTCAAAGCCATGTGGCACAATATCGAAATAATCTTTTCCAACACCGCATATAAAGCAATTAGATTCCATATTTTCTTTGACCGATTCCAATTGGTCTCGAAGCTCTCCAAAAGCATCAATGATTAAGCCTTGAATTATAGCCAGCAGTATTACAATGACAAAAAAGAAGAAAGTAATATCAAATATAATGCGGTAAACTTCATAATCGTCTCCGTCCGGATCTCCAATTTCATCACCGATTCCACCACCCGCATGTGCGCCTTTATATAGATGGAATACGAAACATGTGAGCATATCGTGACATTTTTTATCAATTTCTTCATCATGAGTATAGAATTTGCGGAAATAGTTGAAAGCAATTACAATGATATATATCGATTATAGTTAAAATCATCACTGTAAGCACTAACTTTTTTCTATTGTGTGTAACTGACTGTAATATAGTACGCAACGTTTTAAAGCCTACAGCAACGTCCAATAAATGAGCAGCGAAAAAAAAGTTATTGAAGTTTCCAAGAATGGAAAATGTGAAATACCATAATGAGTATAGCAAGGCGTTGTCTGTTATAGTAACACCAGCTTTCGCAACTTGATATCTCCAGACAATATTAAGGACATACTTTACGAATCCACCGCCTTGATTTTCTTGAGCTGTAAATGCGCTTTTTTGTATTCCAAGTAAATTTTATATAGAATCAAAATCATGTTTCACTGTACTTTCGTCTTACTTTCTTCTTCACAAATTTGTCCCAATAGTTAACTGGAAATGATTTGGTTGATATCACTAACTTATCCCAATGTGATTTAAGATGGTCGTCTTCTGGTTGCTCTGCAATAAAAATACCATTAAATTCCAACTGTCCTGCGATTTCCTTTTCTCTTTTGATATGCCTGTATCTACCACTAACATCACAGAGCACATGCCATGTCTGTTATTTCTGCAATTATAGCCAGAGGCCTTAACATAGTACTAAAGACATCTACACAGATACCCGTACCTTCCCCAAGCATCACTGAACATACCATTTCACTGTCTGTATTATCACCAATCGTTAATCAACCAAATGTCCCACTTTACACATAACCTGACATCCCCATACGTGCCTGTATTCACCAATGTAGATTATAACAGGACTTAGTATTAAAGAAATATTAAGACTTATTTATTAGATCGGCTGCCCATATGGCGGAGTAAGGTTTCTGTGTTCGTGGCGCGTACGGCATATCCGTTAACTGGTATCTGTCATGAGGTAGGACAGTCGTTATGATGTAAAGACACTTATATCTTGGCTCTAATTTACGATATGTACGGTGCTGCTAGGACTGTCATTCAAAATCAGCACAAGGTCTCCTTTGTTGTACCTTTTGGCGCTTCGATGCTTTAGGTCGTGTTGTTCCTAATGCTTACGTTGTGCTTGAGTTATTCTAAGTGCCCCTTCTCTGCGTATCTGGTCAAGATATTGTCGTTTTTGGGTAAGCTGTACGCCTGCTGCTAATGCGTCTTGTAGTCGATCTCTTGGAATGTATCCCAACATCATTTAGTGTGCAGTCCTTCCAATGGCTTCATTATAGGTGTTGTTTATTCCCCATTGCACGATTTTAATTTTCTGGTCCTACTAAGTCTCGTCTTCTATCGTTGCGAGTAATGCGTTGAGTATGGTTCGGTCGTATCGCTCGATCTGTCCGTCGTGGCGTTTTAAATTTTATTTAATATGCGTTATCGATCTACTTTTCGTAAACTCCTCAAATGCCTTCGAAGTAAATGATGTTCCCTGGTCTGTGAATAAACGTCTTGGTGTTCCGAACATTAAAAACGTTTCTGTCAAAAAATGTATTACTGGTTAAGTTTGCTTATTCGATAAGGCCTTTATTTGTTTAAACTTGGTGAAAGAGTCAACAAGTACGATGACATAAGCATTACCCTTAATGGATTTGATAAACGGGCCCAAATGATCTATATGTATTGTATCAAATGGTACCTCTTTTTTTCGATAGGATACAATTCTTCTCTAGGTTGTGTAGTTTTCTTTGCCTAGGCGCACTCCACACATACCTTAATGTATTTTCTTACAAACTGGGTGATTCGTGGGAGCCAGTATCTTTCCTGAATATGTTTTATGGTTTTCTGATCCGAGAAATGTCCGAGTTAATCATGACTATACCTTAAAACTCGATTTCGAACCCCTTTTGGAAGAAATAGCTTGATCTGATTGTTGACCTTACGATATACTCTTCCTTCTTGAAGGTCATAGTCCGTATGAACTTGTTGTTCTATTTCATTCTCCGGTTTTTTGTTTAGGACGGTTGATATTTTGGCTATTTCTTCATCTTGCAATTGCAAAGAATAGATCCAATTCTCGTCCGAAATATGAACTTGGAGTACATTCATTTCCACGACATCCGTTTCCTTTGCTGGCTCACTAGATGCATATTTGTCCCTTCTCCCTGCATCAATATACCAGCTAGTCGCTTGCTGCTTGCATCTGTATGCAACTCATGTTGTGCCCGGGGGTTAAAGAGTGCCAACACTGGTTGATTGATAAGAGATCGTTTCAGCTGTTCGAAAGACTTTTGTTGCTCCCTTCCCCAGGCAAATGTATGTAATGTATGTAAGTATGCTCATACAAATGTAACAAAATCGTGTTTTGGTTTGCATCATTTCGATTTGCGTCGCGACTTTCTGGCCCCAATTAGCGACGCAAACCGGGGTATTGGTGTATTCTCAACAATCATCTAACAACCCAAAGACCACTCTACACACACCAATGATATTACCAACACTACCCGAAGTTTCGACAATTACTACATTTCTACATTTATTGATGATTAAACAAAACAAAACGTAGAGAAATGTATCAATTTAGGTCTC
Source organism: Eristalis tenax (assembly GCA_905231855.2). Classification (NCBI taxonomy): domain Eukaryota; kingdom Metazoa; phylum Arthropoda; class Insecta; order Diptera; family Syrphidae; genus Eristalis; species Eristalis tenax. Next base: position 80,816 of record HG993126.1, read on the forward strand.
AACAATCATCTATATAGTCAATACAGTACCAATATTTATATATACTCTGTGTGTGGTTTCTCACATTTCGTTTCAGCCCTCTCCAACTCTTCCCCAGCTGACGGGACTCCTTAGCTACTGTTCTGCGTTATTTACTTCTCGGAGGACTCACTGTTCTACCGTCTTGGGTTAGCGGGTTAAACTGCATCGCCTGTTTTGCTATGGATCTGTCGCCTTATCGAAGGGTATGACCAATGGCGTGCCACGTCCCTGAATAATCGCGCCTATAGGTTCCTGGCCCGTTCCCTGATGGAGTTGTTCGTTTGAGATACGGTTCTCCCATGAAATCCTTAGTATGTTTCGTAAGAGCTATCTCCACCCGAAATAACTGCCATAGCCAATAAGCGTATCAGAATACTGTCCGAAATCTCAACAATCGCATAAAATGTCTATGTGCAATCTATATTTACTAAAAACCTAATTAGCCTAGACGAATACATTAAAGCTAGAAAACAGTTATGTTACTCGTTGCATCAAGGTTCGTCTCGTTACTACATATTACCTATTAGTTGTAACTCGTCGCAACTATTACGTATTAGTCAACGTACAACTTTCCTATGGAGACATCTCTAGTTGCCGTTTCCTTTTCATTTCAGCTATACACACATCGATCACCACCTCCAGCACTATGTACTTACTGTTAGTCGTTAGGAAGTGCGGCCTAATTTGCAATAGAAAATACAATTATTATATCTTCCAAGGAGAAAGCACGCGTTGAGAGCATGACAGGAGAAGTTTTCATTCAAATTCATTTCATTTTCAATTTGTATGCGCAAGTATAAATATTGGATATATCTAAAATAGTACCTAGCTTATATGCCATTCCATCGTTTTGCAATATGCTTGACTCAACTGCTTCTTCTTATAGCTAATTTGTATTGTTATTTGCATTGTAATTTGTATTGCTCTTGTACACCAAACGAAATAGCTTTAGAATGAATTTAGATTAAAATATATTCGATCTATCGAGAACCTCATTGATATAACACCATCATAAAGCCTATTGCACAGCATATTGCATTTGTCCATCCGCATTCCTTTTGCTGATTGTACGTACATACATATGTCCCTAATATCTCCTAAAATTTTCATTGTGTACTAATACTCTAACAACAGAATTTTTTGAAGTCATATTCTTAAATTGAAACAAAATTTCTCAGATAAATTGACAACATAATTTTAATTTCAAAATAATATATGTACATACGTATTTATTTCGTTTGAAAGGATTGTCATTTTCAGCTAACAAATAAAAAATCGATACAGAAAATTAGAACGCTACATGTGTCGTTCTCTTCGTTCATTCAAATACATTGTTTGTTTGGACTAGTACAAGTAAATATTGCTTGATACGCTAAACGCGAAATAGTTTCCACTCCCACCTGATAACTCGCCTTCACATTGTTTCCTGAAGCAATCGCCGACAGGGAAGAAGTCCCAGCTCCTTTGCTGGTACATATTCCAGACATACGTTTCTTGACCAGTGTATTCAGTATCTGGTTTATTTATAAGATGCATCAAAAAGAACATATAGTTCGCTAAATTATGTTCTTTTTGAACATGGGTGTCAAAGCCATGTGGCACAATATCGAAATAATCTTTTCCAACACCGCATATAAAGCAATTAGATTCCATATTTTCTTTGACCGATTCCAATTGGTCTCGAAGCTCTCCAAAAGCATCAATGATTAAGCCTTGAATTATAGCCAGCAGTATTACAATGACAAAAAAGAAGAAAGTAATATCAAATATAATGCGGTAAACTTCATAATCGTCTCCGTCCGGATCTCCAATTTCATCACCGATTCCACCACCCGCATGTGCGCCTTTATATAGATGGAATACGAAACATGTGAGCATATCGTGACATTTTTTATCAATTTCTTCATCATGAGTATAGAATTTGCGGAAATAGTTGAAAGCAATTACAATGATATATATCGATTATAGTTAAAATCATCACTGTAAGCACTAACTTTTTTCTATTGTGTGTAACTGACTGTAATATAGTACGCAACGTTTTAAAGCCTACAGCAACGTCCAATAAATGAGCAGCGAAAAAAAAGTTATTGAAGTTTCCAAGAATGGAAAATGTGAAATACCATAATGAGTATAGCAAGGCGTTGTCTGTTATAGTAACACCAGCTTTCGCAACTTGATATCTCCAGACAATATTAAGGACATACTTTACGAATCCACCGCCTTGATTTTCTTGAGCTGTAAATGCGCTTTTTTGTATTCCAAGTAAATTTTATATAGAATCAAAATCATGTTTCACTGTACTTTCGTCTTACTTTCTTCTTCACAAATTTGTCCCAATAGTTAACTGGAAATGATTTGGTTGATATCACTAACTTATCCCAATGTGATTTAAGATGGTCGTCTTCTGGTTGCTCTGCAATAAAAATACCATTAAATTCCAACTGTCCTGCGATTTCCTTTTCTCTTTTGATATGCCTGTATCTACCACTAACATCACAGAGCACATGCCATGTCTGTTATTTCTGCAATCATAGCCAGATGCCCTTACATACGTACTAAAGACATCCCCATAAATACCTGTATCAACCGCTAGCATCACAGAGCAATGTAGACTAACCAATAAAACCCAATATATACATGTATAGTCCACATCATAGAGCACATCAGGACATTGTCTGCATTCTAATCAATTGTCTAACAAATCCCCAGAAATAATCGAATCATCCATAAGCATTATAGGAGTAAAGTGTAGTCTTACTAATGACATCCCCAAATATACCAATATCAACCACAGCATCATAGATCGCATCATTCCCACGTGTACTAAAATCTACCTCAAACATGACAGAGCACAGCAGTGCATTTTATGTCTTCTCAACGATCATTTTACAACCCAAAGACCACTCTAGACTTACCAATAACATCCACAAATATACGAAAATAGATAACTAACATCACAGAGCTAATCAGGACATTGTGTGTACACCAACACCCACGTTTGCTTGGTTGTGAAGAATGTCTGAATTCTTAATTTTAATTGTTATCTTATTATTTTTCATGAATTATTACATTTTTTTTTAAATGAAACCTTTGAATAAAAACCCAATGAAATAAAATAAATATGTATGTATGTAAGTATGCTCATACAAATGTAACAAAATCGTGTTTTGGTTTGCATCATTTCGATTTGCGTCGCGACTTTCTGGCCCCAATTAGCGACGCAAACCGGGGTATTGGTGTATTCTCAACAATCATCTAACAACCCAAAGACCACTCTACACACACCAATGATATTACCAACACTACCCGAAGTTTCGACAATTACTACATTTCTACATTTATTGATGATTAAACAAAACAAAACGTAGAGAAATGTATCAATTTAGGTCTCAACAATCATCTATATAGTCAATACAGTACCAATATTTATATATACTCTGTGTGTGGTTTCTCACATTTCGTTTCAGCCCTCTCCAACTCTTCCCCAGCTGACGGGACTCCTTAGCTACTGTTCTGCGTTATTTACTTCTCGGAGGACTCACTGTTCTACCGTCTTGGGTTAGCGGGTTAAACTGCATCGCCTGTTTTGCTATGGATCTGTCGCCTTATCGAAGGGTATGACCAATGGCGTGCCACGTCACTGAATAATCGCGCCTATAGGTTCCTGGCCCGTTCCCTGATGGAGTTGTTCGTTTGAGATACGGTTCTCCCATGAAATCCTTAGTATGTTTCGTAAGAGCTATCTCCACCCGAAATAACTGCCATAGCCAATAAGCGTATCAGAATACTGTCCGAAATCTCAACAATCGCATAAAATGTCTATGTGCAATCTATATTTACTAAAAACCTAATTAGCCTAGACGAATACATTAAAGCTAGAAAACAGTTATGTTACTCGTTGCATCAAGGTTCGTCTCGTTACTACATATTACCTATTAGTTGTAACTCGTCGCAACTATTACGTATTAGTCAACGTACAACTTTCCTATGGAGACATCTCTAGTTGCCGTTTCCTTTTCATTTCAGCTATACACACATCGATCACCACCTCCAGCACTATGTACTTACTGTTAGTCGTTAGGAAGTGCGGCCTAATTTGCAATAGAAAATACAATTATTATATCTTCCAAGGAGAAAGCACGCGTTGAGAGCATGACAGGAGAAGTTTTCATTCAAATTCATTTCATTTTCAATTTGTATGCGCAAGTATAAATATTGGATATATCTAAAATAGTACCTAGCTTATATGCCATTCCATCGTTTTGCAATATGCTTGACTCAACTGCTTCTTCTTATAGCTAATTTGTATTGTTATTTGCATTGTAATTTGTATTGCTCTTGTACACCAAACGAAATAGCTTTAGAATGAATTTAGATTAAAATATATTCGATCTATCGAGAACCTCATTGATATAACACCATCATAAAGCCTATTGCACAGCATATTGCATTTGTCCATCCGCATTCCTTTTGCTGATTGTACGTACATACATATGTCCCTAATATCTCCTAAAATTTTCATTGTGTACTAATACTCTAACAACAGAATTTTTTGAAGTCATATTCTTAAATTGAAACAAAATTTCTCAGATAAATTGACAACATAATTTTAATTTCAAAATAATATATGTACATACGTATTTATTTCGTTTGAAAGGATTGTCATTTTCAGCTAACAAATAAAAAATCGATACAGAAAATTAGAACGCTACATGTGTCGTTCTCTTCGTTCATTCAAATACATTGTTTGTTTGGACTAGTACAAGTAAATATTGCTTGATACGCTAAACGCGAAATAGTTTCCACTCCCACCTGATAACTCGCCTTCACATTGTTTCCTGAAGCAATCGCCGACAGGGAAGAAGTCCCAGCTCCTTTGCTGGTACATATTCCAGACATACGTTTCTTGACCAGTGTATTCAGTATCTGGTTTATTTATAAGATGCATCAAAAAGAACATATAGTTCGCTAAATTATGTTCTTTTTGAACATGGGTGTCAAAGCCATGTGGCACAATATCGAAATAATCTTTTCCAACACCGCATATAAAGCAATTAGATTCCATATTTTCTTTGACCGATTCCAATTGGTCTCGAAGCTCTCCAAAAGCATCAATGATTAAGCCTTGAATTATAGCCAGCAGTATTACAATGACAAAAAAGAAGAAAGTAATATCAAATATAATGCGGTAAACTTCATAATCGTCTCCGTCCGGATCTCCAATTTCATCACCGATTCCACCACCCGCATGTGCGCCTTTATATAGATGGAATACGAAACATGTGAGCATATCGTGACATTTTTTATCAATTTCTTCATCATGAGTATAGAATTTGCGGAAATAGTTGAAAGCAATTACAATGATATATATCGATTATAGTTAAAATCATCACTGTAAGCACTAACTTTTTTCTATTGTGTGTAACTGACTGTAATATAGTACGCAACGTTTTAAAGCCTACAGCAACGTCCAATAAATGAGCAGCGAAAAAAAAGTTATTGAAGTTTCCAAGAATGGAAAATGTGAAATACCATAATGAGTATAGCAAGGCGTTGTCTGTTATAGTAACACCAGCTTTCGCAACTTGATATCTCCAGACAATATTAAGGACATACTTTACGAATCCACCGCCTTGATTTTCTTGAGCTGTAAATGCGCTTTTTTGTATTCCAAGTAAATTTTATATAGAATCAAAATCATGTTTCACTGTACTTTCGTCTTACTTTCTTCTTCACAAATTTGTCCCAATAGTTAACTGGAAATGATTTGGTTGATATCACTAACTTATCCCAATGTGATTTAAGATGGTCGTCTTCTGGTTGCTCTGCAATAAAAATACCATTAAATTCCAACTGTCCTGCGATTTCCTTTTCTCTTTTGATATGCCTGTATCTACCACTAACATCACAGAGCACATGCCATGTCTGTTATTTCTGCAATTATAGCCAGAGGCCTTAACATAGTACTAAAGACATCTACACAGATACCCGTACCTTCCCCAAGCATCACTGAACATACCATTTCACTGTCTGTATTATCACCAATCGTTAATCAACCAAATGTCCCACTTTACACATAACCTGACATCCCCATACGTGCCTGTATTCACCAATGTAGATTATAACAGGACTTAGTATTAAAGAAATATTAAGACTTATTTATTAGATCGGCTGCCCATATGGCGGAGTAAGGTTTCTGTGTTCGTGGCGCGTACGGCATATCCGTTAACTGGTATCTGTCATGAGGTAGGACAGTCGTTATGATGTAAAGACACTTATATCTTGGCTCTAATTTACGATATGTACGGTGCTGCTAGGACTGTCATTCAAAATCAGCACAAGGTCTCCTTTGTTGTACCTTTTGGCGCTTCGATGCTTTAGGTCGTGTTGTTCCTAATGCTTACGTTGTGCTTGAGTTATTCTAAGTGCCCCTTCTCTGCGTATCTGGTCAAGATATTGTCGTTTTTGGGTAAGCTGTACGCCTGCTGCTAATGCGTCTTGTAGTCGATCTCTTGGAATGTATCCCAACATCATTTAGTGTGCAGTCCTTCCAATGGCTTCATTATAGGTGTTGTTTATTCCCCATTGCACGATTTTAATTTTCTGGTCCTACTAAGTCTCGTCTTCTATCGTTGCGAGTAATGCGTTGAGTATGGTTCGGTTGTATCGCTCGATCTGTCCGTCGTGGCGTTTTAAATTTTATTTAACATGCGTTATCGATCTACTTTTCGTAAACTCATCAAATGCCTTCGAAGTAAATGATGTTCCCTGGTCTGTGAATAAACGTCTTGGTGTTCCGAACATTAAAAACGTTTCTGTCAAAAAATGTATTACTGGTTAAGTTTGCTTATTCGATAAGGCCTTTATTTGTTTAAACTTGGTGAAAGAGTCAACAAGTACGATGACATAAGCATTACCCTTAATGGATTTGATAAACGGGCCCAAATGTATCAAATGGTACCTCTTTTTTTCGATAGGATACAATTCTCCTCTAGGTTGTGTAGTTTTCTTTGCCTAGGCGCACTCCACACATACCTTAATGTATTTTCTTACAAACTGGGTGATTCGTGGGAGCCAGTATCTTTCCTGAATATGTTTTATGGTTTTCTGATCCGAGAAATGTCCGAGTTAATCATGACTATACCTTAAAACTCGATTTCGAACCCCTTTTGGAAGAAATAGCTTGATCTGATTGTTGACCTTACGATATACTCTTCCTTCTTGAAGGTCATAGTCCGTATGAACTTGTTGTTCTATTTCATTCTCCGGTTTTTTGTTTAGGACGGTTGATATTTTGGCTATTTCTTCATCTTGCAATTGCAAAGAATAGATCCAATTCTCGTCCGAAATATGAACTTGGAGTACATTCATTTCCACGACATCCGTTTCCTTTGCTGGCTCACTAGATGCATATTTGTCCCTTCTCCCTGCATCAATATACCAGCTAGTCGCTTGCTGCTTGCATCTGTATGCAACTCATGTTGTGCCCGGGGGTTAAAGAGTGCCAACACTGGTTGATTGATAAGAGATCGTTTCAGCTGTTCGAAAGACTTTTGTTGCTCCCTTCCCCAGGCAAATGTATGTAATGTATGTAAGTATGCTCATACAAATGTAACAAAATCGTGTTTTGGTTTGCATCATTTCGATTTGCGTCGCGACTTTCTGGCCCCAATTAGCGACGCAAACCGGGGTATTGGTGTATTCTCAACAATCATCTAACAACCCAAAGACCACTCTACACACACCAATGATATTACCAACACTACCCGAAGTTTCGACAATTACTACATTTCTACATTTATTGATGATTAAACAAAACAAAACGTAGAGAAATGTATCAATTTAGGTCTCAACAATCATCTATATAGTCAATACAGTACCAATATTTATATATACTCTGTGTGTGGTTTCTCACATTTCGTTTCAGCCCTCTCCAACTCTTCCCCAGCTGACGGGACTCCTTAGCTACTGTTCTGCGTTATTTACTTCTCGGAGGACTCACTGTTCTACCGTCTTGGGTTAGCGGGTTAAACTGCATCGCCTGTTTTGCTATGGATCTGTCGCCTTATCGAAGGGTATGACCAATGGCGTGCCACGTCCCTGAATAATCGCGCCTATAAGTTCCTGGCCCGTTCCCTGATGGAGTTGTTCGTTTGAGATACGGTTCTCCCATGAAATCCTTAGTATGTTTCGTAAGAGCTATCTCCACCCGAAATAACTGCCATAGCCAATAAGCGTATCAGAATACTGTCCGAAATCTCAACAATCGCATAAAATGTCTATGTGCAATCTATATTTACTAAAAACCTAATTAGCCTAGACGAATACATTAAAGCTAGAAAACAGTTATGTTACTCGTTGCATCAAGGTTCGTCTCGTTACTACATATTACCTATTAGTTGTAACTCGTCGCAACTATTACGTATTAGTCAACGTACAACTTTCCTATGGAGACATCTCTAGTTGCCGTTTCCTTTTCATTTCAGCTATACACACATCGATCACCACCTCCAGCACTATGTACTTACTGTTAGTCGTTAGGAAGTGCGGCCTAATTTGCAATAGAAAATACAATTATTATATCTTCCAAGGAGAAAGCACGCGTTGAGAGCATGACAGGAGAAGTTTTCATTCAAATTCATTTCATTTTCAATTTGTATGCGCAAGTATAAATATTGGATATATCTAAAATAGTACCTAGCTTATATGCCATTCCATCGTTTTGCAATATGCTTGACTCAACTGCTTCTTCTTATAGCTAATTTGTATTGTTATTTGCATTGTAATTTGTATTGCTCTTGTACACCAAACGAAATAGCTTTAGAATGAATTTAGATTAAAATATATTCGATCTATCGAGAACCTCATTGATATAACACCATCATAAAGCCTATTGCACAGCATATTGCATTTGTCCATCCGCATTCCTTTTGCTGATTGTACGTACATACATATGTCCCTAATATCTCCTAAAATTTTCATTGTGTACTAATACTCTAACAACAGAATTTTTTGAAGTCATATTCTTAAATTGAAACAAAATTTCTCAGATAAATTGACAACATAATTTTAATTTCAAAATAATATATGTACATACGTATTTATTTCGTTTGAAAGGATTGTCATTTTCAGCTAACAAATAAAAAATCGATACAGAAAATTAGAACGCTACATGTGTCGTTCTCTTCGTTCATTCAAATACATTGTTTGTTTGGACTAGTACAAGTAAATATTGCTTGATACGCTAAACGCGAAATAGTTTCCACTCCCACCTGATAACTCGCCTTCACATTGTTTCCTGAAGCAATCGCCGACAGGGAAGAAGTCCCAGCTCCTTTGCTGGTACATATTCCAGACATACGTTTCTTGACCAGTGTATTCAGTATCTGGTTTATTTATAAGATGCATCAAAAAGAACATATAGTTCGCTAAATTATGTTCTTTTTGAACATGGGTGTCAAAGCCATGTGGCACAATATCGAAATAATCTTTTTCAACACCGCATATAAAGCAATTAGATTCCATATTTTCTTTGACCGATTCCAATTGGTCTCGAAGCTCTCCAAAAGCATCAATGATTAAGCCTTGAATTATAGCCAGCAGTATTACAATGACAAAAAAGAAGAAAGTAATATCAAATATAATGCGGTAAACTTCATAATCGTCTCCGTCCGGATCTCCAATTTCATCACCGATTCCACCACCCGCATGTGCGCCTTTATATAGATGGAATACGAAACATGTGAGCATATCGTGACATTTTTTATCAATTTCTTCATCATGAGTATAGAATTTGCGGAAATAGTTGAAAGCAATTACAATGATATATATCGATTATAGTTAAAATCATCACTGTAAGCCCTAACTTTTTTCTATTGTGTGTAACTGACTGTAATATAGTACGCAACGTTTTAAAGCCTACAGCAACGTCCAATAAATGAGCAGCGAAAAAAAAGTTATTGAAGTTTCCAAGAATGGAAAATGTGAAATACCATAATGAGTATAGCAAGGCGTTGTCTGTTATAGTAACACCAGCTTTCGCAACTTGATATCTCCAGACAATATTAAGGACATACTTTACGAATCCACCGCCTTGATTTTCTTGAGCTGTAAATGCGCTTTTTTGTATTCCAAGTAAATTTTATATAGAATCAAAATCATGTTTCACTGTACTTTCGTCTTACTTTCTTCTTCACAAATTTGTCCCAATAGTTAACTGGAAATGATTTGGTTGATATCACTAACTTATCCCAATGTGATTTAAGATGGTCGTCTTCTGGTTGCTCTGCAATAAAAATACCATTAAATTCCAACTGTCCTGCGATTTCCTTTTCTCTTTTGATATGCCTGTATCTACCACTAACATCACAGAGCACATGCCATGTCTGTTATTTCTGCAATCATAGCCAGATGCCCTTACATACGTACTAAAGACATCCCCATAAATACCTGTATCAACCGCTAGCATCACAGAGCAATGTAGACTAACCAATAAAACCCAATATATACATGTATAGTCCACATCATAGAGCACATCAGGACATTGTCTGCATTCTAATCAATTGTCTAACAAATCCCCAGAAATAATCGAATCATCCAAAAGAAATAATCGAATCATCCAAAAGCATTATAGGAGTAAAGTGTAGTCTTACTAATGACATCCCCAAATATACCAATATCAACCACAGCATCATAGATCGCATCATTCCCACGTGTACTAAAATCTACCTCAAACATGACAGAGCACAGCAGTGCATTTTATGTCTTCTCAACGATCATTTTACAACCCAAAGACCACTCTAGACTTACCAATAACATCCACAAATATACGAAAATAGATAACTAACATCACAGAGCTCATCAGGACATTGTGTGTACACCAACACCCACGTTTGCTTGGTTGTGAAGGATGTCTGAATTCTTAATTTTAATTGTTATCTTATTATTTTTCATGAATTATTACATTTTTTTTTTAAATGAAACCTTTGAATAAAAACCCAATGAAATAAAATAAATATGTATGTATGTAAGTATGCTCATACAAATGTAACAAAATCGTGTTTTGGTTTGCATCATTTCGATTTGCGTCGCGACTTTCTGGCCCCAATTAGCGACGCAAACCGGGGTATTGGTGTATTCTCAACAATCATCTAACAACCCAAAGACCACTCTACACACACCAATGATATTACCAACACTACCCGAAGTTTCGACAATTACTACATTTCTACATTTATTGATGATTAAACAAAACAAAACGTAGAGAAATGTATCAATTTAGGTCTCAACAATCATCTATATAGTCAATACAGTACCAATATTTATATATACTCTGTGTGTGGTTTCTCACATTTCGTTTCAGCCCTCTCCAACTCTTCCCCAGCTGACGGGACTCCTTAGCTACTGTTCTGCGTTATTTACTTCTCGGAGGACTCACTGTTCTACCGTCTTGGGTTAGCGGGTTAAACTGCATCGCCTGTTTTGCTATGGATCTGTCGCCTTATCGAAGGGTATGACCAATGGCGTGCCACGTCCCTGAATAATCGCGCCTATAGGTTCCTGGCCCGTTCCCTGATGGAGTTGTTCGTTTGAGATACGGTTCTCCCATGAAATCCTTAGTATGTTTCGTAAGAGCTATCTCCACCCGAAATAACTGCCATAGCCAATAAGCGTATCAGAATACTGTCCGAAATCTCAACAATCGCATAAAATGTCTATGTGCAATCTATATTTACTAAAAACCTAATTAGCCTAGACGAATACATTAAAGCTAGAAAACAGTTATGTTACTCGTTGCATCAAGGTTCGTCTCGTTACTACATATTACCTATTAGTTGTAACTCGTCGCAATTATTACGTATTAGTCAACGTACAACTTTCCTATGGAGACATCTCTAGTTGCCGTTTCCTTTTCATTTCAGCTATACACACATCGATCACCACCTCCAGCACTATGTACTTACTGTTAGTCGTTAGGAAGTGCGGCCTAATTTGCAATAGAAAATACAATTATTATATCTTCCAAGGAGAAAGCACGCGTTGAGAGCATGACAGGAGAAGTTTTCATTCAAATTCATTTCATTTTCAATTTGTATGCGCAAGTATAAATATTGGATATATCTAAAATAGTACCTAGCTTATATGCCATTCCATCGTTTTGCAATATGCTTGACTCAACTGCTTCTTCTTATAGCTAATTTGTATTGTTATTTGCATTGTAATTTGTATTGCTCTTGTACACCAAACGAAATAGCTTTAGAATGAATTTAGATTAAAATATATTCGATCTATCGAGAACCTCATTGATATAACACCATCATAAAGCCTATTGCACAGCATATTGCATTTGTCCATCCGCATTCCTTTTGCTGATTGTACGTACATACATATGTCCCTAATATCTCCTAAAATTTTCATTGTGTACTAATACTCTAACAACAGAATTTTTTGAAGTCATATTCTTAAATTGAAACAAAATTTCTCAGATAAATTGACAACATAATTTTAATTTCAAAATAATATATGTACATACGTATTTATTTCGTTTGAAAGGATTGTCATTTTCAGCTAACAAATAAAAAATCGATACAGAAAATTAGAACGCTACATGTGTCGTTCTCTTCGTTCATTCAAATACATTGTTTGTTTGGACTAGTACAAGTAAATATTGCTTGATACGCTAAACGCGAAATAGTTTCCACTCCCACCTGATAACTCGCCTTCACATTGTTTCCTGAAGCAATCGCCGACAGGGAAGAAGTCCCAGCTCCTTTGCTGGTACATATTCCAGACATACGTTTCTTGACCAGTGTATTCAGTATCTGGTTTATTTATAAGATGCATCAAAAAGAACATATAGTTCGCTAAATTATGTTCTTTTTGAACATGGGTGTCAAAGCCATGTGGCACAATATCGAAATAATCTTTTTCAACACCGCATATAAAGCAATTAGATTCCATATTTTCTTTGACCGATTCCAATTGGTCTCGAAGCTCTCCAAAAGCATCAATGATTAAGCCTTGAATTATAGCCAGCAGTATTACAATGACAAAAAAGAAGAAAGTAATATCAAATATAATGCGGTAAACTTCATAATCGTCTCCGTCCGGATCTCCAATTTCATCACCGATTCCACCACCCGCATGTGCGCCTTTATATAGATGGAATACGAAACATGTGAGCATATCGTGACATTTTTTATCAATTTCTTCATCATGAGTATAGAATTTGCGGAAATAGTTGAAAGCAATTACAATGATATATATCGATTATAGTTAAAATCATCACTGTAAGCACTAACTTTTTTCTATTGTGTGTAACTGACTGTAATATAGTACGCAACGTTTTAAAGCCTACAGCAACGTCCAATAAATGAGCAGCGAAAAAAAAGTTATTGAAGTTTCCAAGAATGGAAAATGTGAAATACCATAATGAGTATAGCAAGGCGTTGTCTGTTATAGTAACACCAGCTTTCGCAACTTGATATCTCCAGACAATATTAAGGACATACTTTACGAATCCACCGCCTTGATTTTCTTGAGCTGTAAATGCGCTTTTTTGTATTCCAAGTAAATTTTATATAGAATCAAAATCATGTTTCACTGTACTTTCGTCTTACTTTCTTCTTCACAAATTTGTCCCAATAGTTAACTGGAAATGATTTGGTTGATATCACTAACTTATCCCAATGTGATTTAAGATGGTCGTCTTCTGGTTGCTCTGCAATAAAAATACCATTAAATTCCAACTGTCCTGCGATTTCCTTTTCTCTTTTGATATGCCTGTATCTACCACTAACATCACAGAGCACATGCCATGTCTGTTATTTCTGCAATCATAGCCAGATGCCCTTACATACGTACTAAAGACATCCCCATAAATACCTGTATCAACCGCTAGCATCACAGAGCAATGTAGACTAACCAATAAAACCCAATATATACATGTATAGTCCACATCATAGAGCACATCAGGACATTGTCTGCATTCTAATCAATTGTCTAACAAATCCCCAGAAATAATCGAATCATCCAAAAGAAATAATCGAATCATCCAAAAGCATTATAGGAGTAAAGTGTAGTCTTACTAATGACATCCCCAAATACACCAATATCAACCACAGCATCATAGATCGCATCATTCCCACGTGTACTAAAATCTACCTCAAACATGACAGAGCACAGCAGTGCATTTTATGTCTTCTCAACTATCATTTTACAACCCAAAGACCACTCTAGACTTACCAATAACATCCACAAATATACGTAAATAGATAACTAACATCACAGAGCTCATCAGGACATTGTGTGTACACCAACACCCACGTTTGCTTGGTTGTGAAGGATGTCTGAATTCTTAATTTTAATTGTTATCTTATTATTTTTCATGAATTATTACATTTTTTTTTTAAATGAAACCTTTGAATAAAAACCCAATGAAATAAAATAAATATGTATGTATGTAAGTATGCTCATACAAATGTAACAAAATCGTGTTTTGGTTTGCATCATTTCGATTTGCGTCGCGACTTTCTGGCCCCAATTAGCGACGCAAACCGGGGTATTGGTGTATTCTCAACAATCATCTAACAACCCAAAGACCACTCTACACACACCAATGATATTACCAACACTACCCGAAGTTTCGACAATTACTACATTTCTACATTTATTGATGATTAAACAAAACAAAACGTAGAGAAATGTATCAATTTAGGTCTCAACAATCATCTATATAGTCAATACAGTACCAATATTTATATATACTCTGTGTGTGGTTTCTCACATTTCGTTTCAGCCCTCTCCAACTCTTCCCCAGCTGACGGGACTCCTTAGCTACTGTTCTGCGTTATTTACTTCTCGGAGGACTCACTGTTCTACCGTCTTGGGTTAGCGGGTTAAACTGCATCGCCTGTTTTGCTATGGATCTGTCGCCTTATCGAAGGGTATGACCAATGGCGTGCCACGTCCCTGAATAATCGCGCCTATAAGTTCCTGGCCCGTTCCCTGATGGAGTTGTTCGTTTGAGATACGGTTCTCCCATGAAATCCTTAGTATGTTTCGTAAGAGCTATCTCCACCCGAAATAACTGCCATAGCCAATAAGCGTATCAGAATACTGTCCGAAATCTCAACAATCGCATAAAATGTCTATGTGCAATCTATATTTACTAAAAACCTAATTAGCCTAGACGAATACATTAAAGCTAGAAAACAGTTATGTTACTCGTTGCATCAAGGTTCGTCTCGTTACTACATATTACCTATTAGTTGTAACTCGTCGCAACTATTACGTATTAGTCAACGTACAACTTTCCTATGGAGACATCTCTAGTTGCCGTTTCCTTTTCATTTCAGCTATACACACATCGATCACCACCTCCAGCACTATGTACTTACTGTTAGTCGTTAGGAAGTGCGGCCTAATTTGCAATAGAAAATACAATTATTATATCTTCCAAGGAGAAAGCACGCGTTGAGAGCATGACAGGAGAAGTTTTCATTCAAATTCATTTCATTTTCAATTTGTATGCGCAAGTATAAATATTGGATATATCTAAAATAGTACCTAGCTTATATGCCATTCCATCGTTTTGCAATATGCTTGACTCAACTGCTTCTTCTTATAGCTAATTTGTATTGTTATTTGCATTGTAATTTGTATTGCTCTTGTACACCAAACGAAATAGCTTTAGAATGAATTTAGATTAAAATATATTCGATCTATCGAGAACCTCATTGATATAACACCATCATAAAGCCTATTGCACAGCATATTGCATTTGTCCATCCGCATTCCTTTTGCTGATTGTACGTACATACATATGTCCCTAATATCTCCTAAAATTTTCATTGTGTACTAATACTCTAACAACAGAATTTTTTGAAGTCATATTCTTAAATTGAAACAAAATTTCTCAGATAAATTGACAACATAATTTTAATTTCAAAATAATATATGTACATACGTATTTATTTCGTTTGAAAGGATTGTCATTTTCAGCTAACAAATAAAAAATCGATACAGAAAATTAGAACGCTACATGTGTCGTTCTCTTCGTTCATTCAAATACATTGTTTGTTTGGACTAGTACAAGTAAATATTGCTTGATACGCTAAACGCGAAATAGTTTCCACTCCCACCTGATAACTCGCCTTCACATTGTTTCCTGAAGCAATCGCCGACAGGGAAGAAGTCCCAGCTCCTTTGCTGGTACATATTCCAGACATACGTTTCTTGACCAGTGTATTCAGTATCTGGTTTATTTATAAGATGCATCAAAAAGAACATATAGTTCGCTAAATTATGTTCTTTTTGAACATGGGTGTCAAAGCCATGTGGCACAATATCGAAATAATCTTTTCCAACACCGCATATAAAGCAATTAGATTCCATATTTTCTTTGACCGATTCCAATTGGTCTCGAAGCTCTCCAAAAGCATCAATGATTAAGCCTTGAATTATAGCCAGCAGTATTACAATGACAAAAAAGAAGAAAGTAATATCAAATATAATGCGGTAAACTTCATAATCGTCTCCGTCCGGATCTCCAATTTCATCACCGATTCCACCACCCGCATGTGCGCCTTTATATAGATGGAATACGAAACATGTGAGCATATCGTGACATTTTTTATCAATTTCTTCATCATGAGTATAGAATTTGCGGAAATAGTTGAAAGCAATTACAATGATATATATCGATTATAGTTAAAATCATCACTGTAAGCACTAACTTTTTTCTATTGTGTGTAACTGACTGTAATATAGTACGCAACGTTTTAAAGCCTACAGCAACGTCCAATAAATGAGCAGCGAAAAAAAAGTTATTGAAGTTTCCAAGAATGGAAAATGTGAAATACCATAATGAGTATAGCAAGGCGTTGTCTGTTATAGTAACACCAGCTTTCGCAACTTGATATCTCCAGACAATATTAAGGACATACTTTACGAATCCACCGCCTTGATTTTCTTGAGCTGTAAATGCGCTTTTTTGTATTCCAAGTAAATTTTATATAGAATCAAAATCATGTTTCACTGTACTTTCGTCTTACTTTCTTCTTCACAAATTTGTCCCAATAGTTAACTGGAAATGATTTGGTTGATATCACTAACTTATCCCAATGTGATTTAAGATGGTCGTCTTCTGGTTGCTCTGCAATAAAAATACCATTAAATTCCAACTGTCCTGCGATTTCCTTTTCTCTTTTGATATGCCTGTATCTACCACTAACATCACAGAGCACATGCCATGTCTGTTATTTCTGCAATTATAGCCAGAGGCCTTAACATAGTACTAAAGACATCTACACAGATACCCGTACCTTCCCCAAGCATCACTGAACATACCATTTCACTGTCTGTATTATCACCAATCGTTAATCAACCAAATGTCCCACTTTACACATAACCTGACATCCCCATACGTGCCTGTATTCACCAATGTAGATTATAACAGGACTTAGTATTAAAGAAATATTAAGACTTATTTATTCGATCGGCTGCCCATATGGCGGAGTAAGGTTTCTGTGTTCGTGGCGCGTACGGCATATCCGTTAACTGGTATCTGTCATGAGGTAGGACAGTCGTTATGATGTAAAGACACTTATATCTTGGCTCTAATTTACGATATGTACGGTGCTGCTAGGACTGTCATTCAAAATCAGCACAAGGTCTACTTTGTTGTACCTTTTGGCGCTTCGATGCTTTAGGTCGTGTTGTTCCTAATGCTTACGTTGTGCTTGAGTTATTCTAAGTGCCCCTTCTCTGCGTATCTGGTCAAGATATTGTCGTTTTTGGGTAAGCTGTACGCCTGCTGCTAATGCGTCTTGTAGTCGATCTCTTGGAATGTATCCCAACATCATTTAGTGTGCAGTCCTTCCAATGGCTTCATTATAGGTGTTGTTTATTCCCCATTGCACGATTTTAATTTTCTGGTCCTACTAAGTCTCGTCTTCTATCGTTGCGAGTAATGCGTTGAGTATGGTTCGGTTGTATCGCTCGATCTGTCCGTCGTGGCGTTTTAAATTTTATTTAACATGCGTTATCGATCTACTTTTCGTAAACTCATCAAATGCCTTCGAAGTAAATGATGTTCCCTGGTCTGTGAATAAACGTCTTGGTGTTCCGAACATTAAAAACGTTTCTGTCAAAAAATGTATTACTGGTTAAGTTTGCTTATTCGATAAGGCCTTTATTTGTTTAAACTTGGTGAAAGAGTCAACAAGTACGATGACATAAGCATTACCCTTAATGGATTTGATAAACGGGCCCAAATGTATCAAATGGTACCTCTTTTTTTCGATAGGATACAATTCTCCTCTAGGTTGTGTAGTTTTCTTTGCCTAGGCGCACTCCACACATACCTTAATGTATTTTCTTACAAACTGGGTGATTCGTGGGAGCCAGTATCTTTCCTGAATATGTTTTATGGTTTTCTGATCCGAGAAATGTCCGAGTTAATCATGACTATACCTTAAAACTCGATTTCGAACCCCTTTTGGAAGAAATAGCTTGATCTGATTGTTGACCTTACGATATACTCTTCCTTCTTGAAGGTCATAGTCCGTATGAACTTGTTGTTCTATTTCATTCTCCGGTTTTTTGTTTAGGACGGTTGATATTTTGGCTATTTCTTCATCTTGCAATTGCAAAGAATAGATCCAATTCTCGTCCGAAATATGAACTTGGAGTACATTCATTTCCACGACATCCGTTTCCTTTGCTGGCTCACTAGATGCATATTTGTCCCTTCTCCCTGCATCAATATACCAGCTAGTCGCTTGCTGCTTGCATCTGTATGCAACTCATGTTGTGCCCGGGGGTTAAAGAGTGCCAACACTGGTTGATTGATAAGAGATCGTTTCAGCTGTTCGAAAGACTTTTGTTGCTCCCTTCCCCAGGCAAATGTATGTAATGTATGTAAGTATGCTCATACAAATGTAACAAAATCGTGTTTTGGTTTGCATCATTTCGATTTGCGTCGCGACTTTCTGGCCCCAATTAGCGACGCAAACCGGGGTATTGGTGTATTCTCAACAATCATCTAACAACCCAAAGACCACTCTACACACACCAATGATATTACCAACACTACCCGAAGTTTCGACAATTACTACATTTCTACATTTATTGATGATTAAACAAAACAAAACGTAGAGAAATGTATCAATTTAGGTCTCAACAATCATCTATATAGTCAATACAGTACCAATATTTATATATACTCTGTGTGTGGTTTCTCACATTTCGTTTCAGCCCTCTCCAACTCTTCCCCAGCTGACGGGACTCCTTAGCTACTGTTCTGCGTTATTTACTTCTCGGAGGACTCACTGTTCTACCGTCTTGGGTTAGCGGGTTAAACTGCATCGCCTGTTTTGCTATGGATCTGTCGCCTTATCGAAGGGTATGACCAATGGCGTGCCACGTCCCTGAATAATCGCGCCTATAGGTTCCTGGCCCGTTCCCTGATGGAGTTGTTCGTTTGAGATACGGTTCTCCCATGAAATCCTTAGTATGTTTCGTAAGAGCTATCTCCACCCGAAATAACTGCCATAGCCAATAAGCGTATCAGAATACTGTCCGAAATCTCAACAATCGCATAAAATGTCTATGTGCAATCTATATTTACTAAAAACCTAATTAGCCTAGACGAATACATTAAAGCTAGAAAACAGTTATGTTACTCGTTGCATCAAGGTTCGTCTCGTTACTACATATTACCTATTAGTTGTAACTCGTCGCAACTATTACGTATTAGTCAACGTACAACTTTCCTATGGAGACATCTCTAGTTGCCGTTTCCTTTTCATTTCAGCTATACACACATCGATCACCACCTCCAGCACTATGTACTTACTGTTAGTCGTTAGGAAGTGCGGCCTAATTTGCAATAGAAAATACAATTATTATATCTTCCAAGGAGAAAGCACGCGTTGAGAGCATGACAGGAGAAGTTTTCATTCAAATTCATTTCATTTTCAATTTGTATGCGCAAGTATAAATATTGGATATATCTAAAATAGTACCTAGCTTATATGCCATTCCATCGTTTTGCAATATGCTTGACTCAACTGCTTCTTCTTATAGCTAATTTGTATTGTTATTTGCATTGTAATTTGTATTGCTCTTGTACACCAAACGAAATAGCTTTAGAATGAATTTAGATTAAAATATATTCGATCTATCGAGAACCTCATTGATATAACACCATCATAAAGCCTATTGCACAGCATATTGCATTTGTCCATCCGCATTCCTTTTGCTGATTGTACGTACATACATATGTCCCTAATATCTCCTAAAATTTTCATTGTGTACTAATACTCTAACAACAGAATTTTTTGAAGTCATATTCTTAAATTGAAACAAAATTTCTCAGATAAATTGACAACATAATTTTAATTTCAAAATAATATATGTACATACGTATTTATTTCGTTTGAAAGGATTGTCATTTTCAGCTAACAAATAAAAAATCGATACAGAAAATTAGAACGCTACATGTGTCGTTCTCTTCGTTCATTCAAATACATTGTTTGTTTGGACTAGTACAAGTAAATATTGCTTGATACGCTAAACGCGAAATAGTTTCCACTCCCACCTGATAACTCGCCTTCACATTGTTTCCTGAAGCAATCGCCGACAGGGAAGAAGTCCCAGCTCCTTTGCTGGTACATATTCCAGACATACGTTTCTTGACCAGTGTATTCAGTATCTGGTTTATTTATAAGATGCATCAAAAAGAACATATAGTTCGCTAAATTATGTTCTTTTTGAACATGGGTGTCAAAGCCATGTGGCACAATATCGAAATAATCTTTTCCAACACCGCATATAAAGCAATTAGATTCCATATTTTCTTTGACCGATTCCAATTGGTCTCGAAGCTCTCCAAAAGCATCAATGATTAAGCCTTGAATTATAGCCAGCAGTATTACAATGACAAAAAAGAAGAAAGTAATATCAAATATAATGCGGTAAACTTCATAATCGTCTCCGTCCGGATCTCCAATTTCATCACCGATTCCACCACCCGCATGTGCGCCTTTATATAGATGGAATACGAAACATGTGAGCATATCGTGACATTTTTTATCAATTTCTTCATCATGAGTATAGAATTTGCGGAAATAGTTGAAAGCAATTACAATGATATATATCGATTATAGTTAAAATCATCACTGTAAGCACTAACTTTTTTCTATTGTGTGTAACTGACTGTAATATAGTACGCAACGTTTTAAAGCCTACAGCAACGTCCAATAAATGAGCAGCGAAAAAAAAGTTATTGAAGTTTCCAAGAATGGAAAATGTGAAATACCATAATGAGTATAGCAAGGCGTTGTCTGTTATAGTAACACCAGCTTTCGCAACTTGATATCTCCAGACAATATTAAGGACATACTTTACGAATCCACCGCCTTGATTTTCTTGAGCTGTAAATGCGCTTTTTTGTATTCCAAGTAAATTTTATATAGAATCAAAATCATGTTTCACTGTACTTTCGTCTTACTTTCTTCTTCACAAATTTGTCCCAATAGTTAACTGGAAATGATTTGGTTGATATCACTAACTTATCCCAATGTGATTTAAGATGGTCGTCTTCTGGTTGCTCTGCAATAAAAATACCATTAAATTCCAACTGTCCTGCGATTTCCTTTTCTCTTTTGATATGCCTGTATCTACCACTAACATCACAGAGCACATGCCATGTCTGTTATTTCTGCAATTATAGCCAGAGGCCTTAACATAGTACTAAAGACATCTACACAGATACCCGTACCTTCCCCAAGCATCACTGAACATACCATTTCACTGTCTGTATTATCACCAATCGTTAATCAACCAAATGTCCCACTTTACACATAACCTGACATCCCCATACGTGCCTGTATTCACCAATGTAGATTATAACAGGACTTAGTATTAAAGAAATATTAAGACTTATTTATTCGATCGGCTGCCCATATGGCGGAGTAAGGTTTCTGTGTTCGTGGCGCGTACGGCATATCCGTTAACTGGTATCTGTCATGAGGTAGGACAGTCGTTATGATGTAAAGACACTTATATCTTGGCTCTAATTTACGATATGTACGGTGCTGCTAGGACTGTCATTCAAAATCAGCACAAGGTCTCCTTTGTTGTACCTTTTGGCGCTTCGATGATTTAGGTCGTGTTGTTCCTAATGCTTACGTTGTGCTTGAGTTATTCTAAGTGCCCCTTCTCTGCGTATCTGGTCAAGATATTGTCGTTTTTGGGTAAGCTGTACGCCTGCTGCTAATGCGTCTTGTAGTCGATCTCTTGGAATGTATCCCAACATCATTTAGTGTGCAGTCCTTCCAATGGCTTCATTATAGGTGTTGTTTATTCCCCATTGCACGATTTTAATTTTCTGGTCCTACTAAGTCTCGTCTTCTATCGTTGCGAGTAATGCGTTGAGTATGGTTCGGTTGTATCGCTCGATCTGTCCGTCGTGGCGTTTAAATTTTATTTAACATGCGTTATCGATCTACTTTTCGTAAACTCATCAAATGCCTTCGAAGTAAATGATGTTCCCTGGTCTGTGAATAAACGTCTTGGTGTTCCGAACATTAAAAACGTTTCTGTCAAAAAATGTATTACTGGTTAAGTTTGCTTATTCGATAAGGCCTTTATTTGTTTAAACTTGGTGAAAGAGTCAACAAGTACGATGACATAAGCATTACCCTTAATGGATTTGATAAACGGGCCCAAATGTATCAAATGGTACCTCTTTTTTTCGATAGGATACAATTCTCCTCTAGGTTGTGTAGTTTTCTTTGCCTAGGCGCACTCCACACATACCTTAATGTATTTTCTTACAAACTGGGTGATTCGTGGGAGCCAGTATCTTTCCTGAATATGTTTTATGGTTTTCTGATCCGAGAAATGTCCGAGTTAATCATGACTATACCTTAAAACTCGATTTCGAACCCCTTTTGGAAGAAATAGCTTGATCTGATTGTTGACCTTACGATATACTCTTCCTTCTTGAAGGTCATAGTCCGTATGAACTTGTTGTTCTATTTCATTCTCCGGTTTTTTGTTTAGGACGGTTGATATTTTGGCTATTTCTTCATCTTGCAATTGCAAAGAATAGATCCAATTCTCGTCCGAAATATGAACTTGGAGTACATTCATTTCCACGACATCCGTTTCCTTTGCTGGCTCACTAGATGCATATTTGTCCCTTCTCCCTGCATCAATATACCAGCTAGTCGCTTGCTGCTTGCATCTGTATGCAACTCATGTTGTGCCCGGGGGTTAAAGAGTGCCAACACTGGTTGATTGATAAGAGATCGTTTCAGCTGTTCGAAAGACTTTTGTTGCTCCCTTCCCCAGGCAAATGTATGTAATGTATGTAAGTATGCTCATACAAATGTAACAAAATCGTGTTTTGGTTTGCATCATTTCGATTTGCGTCGCGACTTTCTGGCCCCAATTAGCGACGCAAACCGGGGTATTGGTGTATTCTCAACAATCATCTAACAACCCAAAGACCACTCTACACACACCAATGATATTACCAACACTACCCGAAGTTTCGACAATTACTACATTTCTACATTTATTGATGATTAAACAAAACAAAACGTAGAGAAATGTATCAATTTAGGTCTCAACAATCATCTATATAGTCAATACAGTACCAATATTTATATATACTCTGTGTGTGGTTTCTCACATTTCGTTTCAGCCCTCTCCAACTCTTCCCCAGCTGACGGGACTCCTTAGCTACTGTTCTGCGTTATTTACTTCTCGGAGGACTCACTGTTCTACCGTCTTGGGTTAGCGGGTTAAACTGCATCGCCTGTTTTGCTATGGATCTGTCGCCTTATCGAAGGGTATGACCAATGGCGTGCCACGTCCCTGAATAATCGCGCCTATTGGTTCCTGGCCCGTTCCCTGATGGAGTTGTTCGTTTGAGATACGGTTCTCCCATGAAATCCTTAGTATGTTTCGTAAGAGCTATCTCCACCCGAAATAACTGCCATAGCCAATAAGCGTATCAGAATACTGTCCGAAATCTCAACAATCGCATAAAATGTCTATGTGCAATCTATATTTACTAAAAACCTAATTAGCCTAGACGAATACATTAAAGCTAGAAAACAGTTATGTTACTCGTTGCATCAAGGTTCGTCTCGTTACTACATATTACCTATTAGTTGTAACTCGTCGCAACTATTACGTATTAGTCAACGTACAACTTTCCTATGGAGACATCTCTAGTTGCCGTTTCCTTTTCATTTCAGCTATACACACATCGATCACCACCTCCAGCACTATGTACTTACTGTTAGTCGTTAGGAAGTGCGGCCTAATTTGCAATAGAAAATACAATTATTATATCTTCCAAGGAGAAAGCACGCGTTGAGAGCATGACAGGAGAAGTTTTCATTCAAATTCATTTCATTTTCAATTTGTATGCGCAAGTATAAATATTGGATATATCTAAAATAGTACCTAGCTTATATGCCATTCCATCGTTTTGCAATATGCTTGACTCAACTGCTTCTTCTTATAGCTAATTTGTATTGTTATTTGCATTGTAATTTGTATTGCTCTTGTACACCAAACGAAATAGCTTTAGAATGAATTTAGATTAAAATATATTCGATCTATCGAGAACCTCATTGATATAACACCATCATAAAGCCTATTGCACAGCATATTGCATTTGTCCATCCGCATTCCTTTTGCTGATTGTACGTACATACATATGTCCCTAATATCTCCTAAAATTTTCATTGTGTACTAATACTCTAACAACAGAATTTTTTGAAGTCATATTCTTAAATTGAAACAAAATTTCTCAGATAAATTGACAACATAATTTTAATTTCAAAATAATATATGTACATACGTATTTATTTCGTTTGAAAGGATTGTCATTTTCAGCTAACAAATAAAAAATCGATACAGAAAATTAGAACGCTACATGTGTCGTTCTCTTCGTTCATTCAAATACATTGTTTGTTTGGACTAGTACAAGTAAATATTGCTTGATACGCTAAACGCGAAATAGTTTCCACTCCCACCTGATAACTCGCCTTCACATTGTTTCCTGAAGCAATCGCCGACAGGGAAGAAGTCCCAGCTCCTTTGCTGGTACATATTCCAGACATACGTTTCTTGACCAGTGTATTCAGTATCTGGTTTATTTATAAGATGCATCAAAAAGAACATATAGTTCGCTAAATTATGTTCTTTTTGAACATGGGTGTCAAAGCCATGTGGCACAATATCGAAATAATCTTTTCCAACACCGCATATAAAGCAATTAGATTCCATATTTTCTTTGACCGATTCCAATTGGTCTCGAAGCTCTCCAAAAGCATCAATGATTAAGCCTTGAATTATAGCCAGCAGTATTACAATGACAAAAAAGAAGAAAGTAATATCAAATATAATGCGGTAAACTTCATAATCGTCTCCGTCCGGATCTCCAATTTCATCACCGATTCCACCACCCGCATGTGCGCCTTTATATAGATGGAATACGAAACATGTGAGCATATCGTGACATTTTTTATCAATTTCTTCATCATGAGTATAGAATTTGCGGAAATAGTTGAAAGCAATTACAATGATATATATCGATTATAGTTAAAATCATCACTGTAAGCCCTAACTTTTTTCTATTGTGTGTAACTGACTGTAATATAGTACGCAACGTTTTAAAGCCTACAGCAACGTCCAATAAATGAGCAGCGAAAAAAAAGTTATTGAAGTTTCCAAGAATGGAAAATGTGAAATACCATAATGAGTATAGCAAGGCGTTGTCTGTTATAGTAACACCAGCTTTCGCAACTTGATATCTCCAGACAATATTAAGGACATACTTTACGAATCCACCGCCTTGATTTTCTTGAGCTGTAAATGCGCTTTTTTGTATTCCAAGTAAATTTTATATAGAATCAAAATCATGTTTCACTGTACTTTCGTCTTACTTTCTTCTTCACAAATTTGTCCCAATAGTTAACTGGAAATGATTTGGTTGATATCACTAACTTATCCCAATGTGATTTAAGATGGTCGTCTTCTGGTTGCTCTGCAATAAAAATACCATTAAATTCCAACTGTCCTGCGATTTCCTTTTCTCTTTTGATATGCCTGTATCTACCACTAACATCACAGAGCACATGCCATGTCTGTTATTTCTGCAATTATAGCCAGAGGCCTTAACATAGTACTAAAGACATCTACACAGATACCCGTACCTTCCCCAAGCATCACTGAACATACCATTTCACTGTCTGTATTATCACCAATCGTTAATCAACCAAATGTCCCACTTTACACATAACCTGACATCCCCATACGTGCCTGTATTCACCAATGTAGATTATAACAGGACTTAGTATTAAAGAAATATTAAGACTTATTTATTCGATCGGCTGCCCATATGGCGGAGTAAGGTTTCTGTGTTCGTGGCGCGTACGGCATATCCGTTAACTGGTATCTGTCATGAGGTAGGACAGTCGTTATGATGTAAAGACACTTATATCTTGGCTCTAATTTACGATATGTACGGTGCTGCTAGGACTGTCATTCAAAATCAGCACAAGGTCTACTTTGTTGTACCTTTTGGCGCTTCGATGCTTTAGGTCGTGTTGTTCCTAATGCTTACGTTGTGCTTGAGTTATTCTAAGTGCCCCTTCTCTGCGTATCTGGTCAAGATATTGTCGTTTTTGGGTAAGCTGTACGCCTGCTGCTAATGCGTCTTGTAGTCGATCTCTTGGAATGTATCCCAACATCATTTAGTGTGCAGTCCTTCCAATGGCTTCATTATAGGTGTTGTTTATTCCCCATTGCACGATTTTAATTTTCTGGTCCTACTAAGTCTCGTCTTCTATCGTTGCGAGTAATGCGTTGAGTATGGTTCGGTTGTATCGCTCGATCTGTCCGTCGTGGCGTTTTAAATTTTATTTAACATGCGTTATCGATCTACTTTTCGTAAACTCATCAAATGCCTTCGAAGTAAATGATGTTCCCTGGTCTGTGAATAAACGTCTTGGTGTTCCGAACATTAAAAACGTTTCTGTCAAAAAATGTATTACTGGTTAAGTTTGCTTATTCGATAAGGCCTTTATTTGTTTAAACTTGGTGAAAGAGTCAACAAGTACGATGACATAAGCATTACCCTTAATGGATTTGATAAACGGGCCCAAATGTATCAAATGGTACCTCTTTTTTTCGATAGGATACAATTCTCCTCTAGGTTGTGTAGTTTTCTTTGCCTAGGCGCACTCCACACATACCTTAATGTATTTTCTTACAAACTGGGTGATTCGTGGGAGCCAGTATCTTTCCTGAATATGTTTTATGGTTTTCTGATCCGAGAAATGTCCGAGTTAATCATGACTATACCTTAAAACTCGATTTCGAACCCCTTTTGGAAGAAATAGCTTGATCTGATTGTTGACCTTACGATATACTCTTCCTTCTTGAAGGTCATAGTCCGTATGAACTTGTTGTTCTATTTCATTCTCCGGTTTTTTGTTTAGGACGGTTGATATTTTGGCTATTTCTTCATCTTGCAATTGCAAAGAATAGATCCAATTCTCGTCCGAAATATGAACTTGGAGTACATTCATTTCCACGACATCCGTTTCCTTTGCGGGCTCACTAGATGCATATTTGTCCCTTCTCCCTGCATCAATATACCAGCTAGTCGCTTGCTGCTTGCATCTGTATGCAACTCATGTTGTGCCCGGGGGTTAAAGAGTGCCAACACTGGTTGATTGATAAGAGATCGTTTCAGCTGTTCGAAAGACTTTTGTTGCTCCCTTCCCCAGGCAAATGTATGTAATGTATGTAAGTATGCTCATACAAATGTAACAAAATCGTGTTTTGGTTTGCATCATTTCGATTTGCGTCGCGACTTTCTGGCCCCAATTAGCGACGCAAACCGGGGTATTGGTGTATTCTCAACAATCATCTAACAACCCAAAGACCACTCTACACACACCAATGATATTACCAACACTACCCGAAGTTTCGACAATTACTACATTTCTACATTTATTGATGATTAAACAAAACAAAACGTAGAGAAATGTATCAATTTAGGTCTCAACAATCATCTATATAGTCAATACAGTACCAATATTTATATATACTCTGTGTGTGGTTTCTCACATTTCGTTTCAGCCCTCTCCAACTCTTCCCCAGCTGACGGGACTCCTTAGCTACTGTTCTGCGTTATTTACTTCTCGGAGGACTCACTGTTCTACCGTCTTGGGTTAGCGGGTTAAACTGCATCGCCTGTTTTGCTATGGATCTGTCGCCTTATCGAAGGGTATGACCAATGGCGTGCCACGTCCCTGAATAATCGCGCCTATAGGTTCCTGGCCCGTTCCCTGATGGAGTTGTTCGTTTGAGATACGGTTCTCCCATGAAATCCTTAGTATGTTTCGTAAGAGCTATCTCCACCCGAAATAACTGCCATAGCCAATAAGCGTATCAGAATACTGTCCGAAATCTCAACAATCGCATAAAATGTCTATGTGCAATCTATATTTACTAAAAACCTAATTAGCCTAGACGAATACATTAAAGCTAGAAAACAGTTATGTTACTCGTTGCATCAAGGTTCGTCTCGTTACTACATATTACCTATTAGTTGTAACTCGTCGCAACTATTACGTATTAGTCAACGTACAACTTTCCTATGGAGACATCTCTAGTTGCCGTTTCCTTTTCATTTCAGCTATACACACATCGATCACCACCTCCAGCACTATGTACTTACTGTTAGTCGTTAGGAAGTGCGGCCTAATTTGCAATAGAAAATACAATTATTATATCTTCCAAGGAGAAAGCACGCGTTGAGAGCATGACAGGAGAAGTTTTCATTCAAATTCATTTCATTTTCAATTTGTATGCGCAAGTATAAATATTGGATATATCTAAAATAGTACCTAGCTTATATGCCATTCCATCGTTTTGCAATATGCTTGACTCAACTGCTTCTTCTTATAGCTAATTTGTATTGTTATTTGCATTGTAATTTGTATTGCTCTTGTACACCAAACGAAATAGCTTTAGAATGAATTTAGATTAAAATATATTCGATCTATCGAGAACCTCATTGATATAACACCATCATAAAGCCTATTGCACAGCATATTGCATTTGTCCATCCGCATTCCTTTTGCTGATTGTACGTACATACATATGTCCCTAATATCTCCTAAAATTTTCATTGTGTACTAATACTCTAACAACAGAATTTTTTGAAGTCATATTCTTAAATTGAAACAAAATTTCTCAGATAAATTGACAACATAATTTTAATTTCAAAATAATATATGTACATACGTATTTATTTCGTTTGAAAGGATTGTCATTTTCAGCTAACAAATAAAAAATCGATACAGAAAATTAGAACGCTACATGTGTCGTTCTCTTCGTTCATTCAAATACATTGTTTGTTTGGACTAGTACAAGTAAATATTGCTTGATACGCTAAACGCGAAATAGTTTCCACTCCCACCTGATAACTCGCCTTCACATTGTTTCCTGAAGCAATCGCCGACAGGGAAGAAGTCCCAGCTCCTTTGCTGGTACATATTCCAGACATACGTTTCTTGACCAGTGTATTCAGTATCTGGTTTATTTATAAGATGCATCAAAAAGAACATATAGTTCGCTAAATTATGTTCTTTTTGAACATGGGTGTCAAAGCCATGTGGCACAATATCGAAATAATCTTTTTCAACACCGCATATAAAGCAATTAGATTCCATATTTTCTTTGACCGATTCCAATTGGTCTCGAAGCTCTCCAAAAGCATCAATGATTAAGCCTTGAATTATAGCCAGCAGTATTACAATGACAAAAAAGAAGAAAGTAATATCAAATATAATGCGGTAAACTTCATAATCGTCTCCGTCCGGATCTCCAATTTCATCACCGATTCCACCACCCGCATGTGCGCCTTTATATAGATGGAATACGAAACATGTGAGCATATCGTGACATTTTTTATCAATTTCTTCATCATGAGTATAGAATTTGCGGAAATAGTTGAAAGCAATTACAATGATATATATCGATTATAGTTAAAATCATCACTGTAAGCACTAACTTTTTTCTATTGTGTGTAACTGACTGTAATATAGTACGCAACGTTTTAAAGCCTACAGCAACGTCCAATAAATGAGCAGCGAAAAAAAAGTTATTGAAGTTTCCAAGAATGGAAAATGTGAAATACCATAATGAGTATAGCAAGGCGTTGTCTGTTATAGTAACACCAGCTTTCGCAACTTGATATCTCCAGACAATATTAAGGACATACTTTACGAATCCACCGCCTTGATTTTCTTGAGCTGTAAATGCGCTTTTTTGTATTCCAAGTAAATTTTATATAGAATCAAAATCATGTTTCACTGTACTTTCGTCTTACTTTCTTCTTCACAAATTTGTCCCAATAGTTAACTGGAAATGATTTGGTTGATATCACTAACTTATCCCAATGTGATTTAAGATGGTCGTCTTCTGGTTGCTCTGCAATAAAAATACCATTAAATTCCAACTGTCCTGCGATTTCCTTTTCTCTTTTGATATGCCTGTATCTACCACTAACATCACAGAGCACATGCCATGTCTGTTATTTCTGCAATTATAGCCAGAGGCCTTAACATAGTACTAAAGACATCTACACAGATACCCGTACCTTCCCCAAGCATCACTGAACATACCATTTCACTGTCTGTATTATCACCAATCGTTAATCAACCAAATGTCCCACTTTACACATAACCTGACATCCCCATACGTGCCTGTATTCACCAATGTAGATTATAACAGGACTTAGTATTAAAGAAATATTAAGACTTATTTATTAGATCGGCTGCCCATATGGCGGAGTAAGGTTTCTGTGTTCGTGGCGCGTACGGCATATCCGTTAACTGGTATCTGTCATGAGGTAGGACAGTCGTTATGATGTAAAGACACTTATATCTTGGCTCTAATTTACGATATGTACGGTGCTGCTAGGACTGTCATTCAAAATCAGCACAAGGTCTCCTTTGTTGTACCTTTTGGCGCTTCGATGCTTTAGGTCGTGTTGTTCCTAATGCTTACGTTGTGCTTGAGTTATTCTAAGTGCCCCTTCTCTGCGTATCTGGTCAAGATATTGTCGTTTTTGGGTAAGCTGTACGCCTGCTGCTAATGCGTCTTGTAGTCGATCTCTTGGAATGTATCCCAACATCATTTAGTGTGCAGTCCTTCCAATGGCTTCATTATAGGTGTTGTTTATTCCCCATTGCACGATTTTAATTTTCTGGTCCTACTAAGTCTCGTCTTCTATCGTTGCGAGTAATGCGTTGAGTATGGTTCGGTTGTATCGCTCGATCTGTCCGTCGTGGCGTTTTAAATTTTATTTAACATGCGTTATCGATCTACTTTTCGTAAACTCATCAAATGCCTTCGAAGTAAATGATGTTCCCTGGTCTGTGAATAAACGTCTTGGTGTTCCGAACATTAAAAACGTTTCTGTCAAAAAATGTATTACTGGTTAAGTTTGCTTATTCGATAAGGCCTTTATTTGTTTAAACTTGGTGAAAGAGTCAACAAGTACGATGACATAAGCATTACCCTTAATGGATTTGATAAACGGGCCCAAATGTATCAAATGGTACCTCTTTTTTTCGATAGGATACAATTCTCCTCTAGGTTGTGTAGTTTTCTTTGCCTAGGCGCACTCCACACATACCTTAATGTATTTTCTTACAAACTGGGTGATTCGTGGGAGCCAGTATCTTTCCTGAATATGTTTTATGGTTTTCTGATCCGAGAAATGTCCGAGTTAATCATGACTATACCTTAAAACTCGATTTCGAACCCCTTTTGGAAGAAATAGCTTGATCTGATTGTTGACCTTACGATATACTCTTCCTTCTTGAAGGTCATAGACCGTATGAACTTGTTGTTCTATTTCATTCTCCGGTTTTTTGTTTAGGACGGTTGATATTTTGGCTATTTCTTCATCTTGCAATTGCAAAGAATAGATCCAATTCTCGTCCGAAATATGAACTTGGAGTACATTCATTTCCACGACATCGGTTTCCTTTGCTGGCTCACTAGATGCATATTTGTCCCTTCTCCCTGCATCAATATACCAGCTAGTCGCTTGCTGCTTGCATCTGTATGCAACTCATGTTGTGCCCGGGGGTTAAAGAGTGCCAACACTGGTTGATTGATAAGAGATCGTTTCAGCTGTTCGAAAGACTTTTGTTGCTCCCTTCCCCAGGCAAATGTATGTAATGTATGTAAGTATGCTCATACAAATGTAACAAAATCGTGTTTTGGTTTGCATCATTTCGATTTGCGTCGCGACTTTCTGGCCCCAATTAGCGACGCAAACCGGGGTATTGGTGTATTCTCAACAATCATCTAACAACCCAAAGACCACTCTACACACACCAATGATATTACCAACACTACCCGAAGTTTCGACAATTACTACATTTCTACATTTATTGATGATTAAACAAAACAAAACGTAGAGAAATGTAT
This sequence comes from Eristalis tenax, assembly GCA_905231855.2. Classification (NCBI taxonomy): domain Eukaryota; kingdom Metazoa; phylum Arthropoda; class Insecta; order Diptera; family Syrphidae; genus Eristalis; species Eristalis tenax. Next base: position 113,384 of record HG993126.1, read on the forward strand.
CAATTTAGGTCTCAACAATCATCTATATAGTCAATACAGTACCAATATTTATATATACTCTGTGTGTGGTTTCTCACATTTCGTTTCAGCCCTCTCCAACTCTTCCCCAGCTGACGGGACTCCTTAGCTACTGTTCTGCGTTATTTACTTCTCGGAGGACTCACTGTTCTACCGTCTTGGGTTAGCGGGTTAAACTGCATCGCCTGTTTTGCTATGGATCTGTCGCCTTATCGAAGGGTATGACCAATGGCGTGCCACGTCCCTGAATAATCGCGCCTATAGGTTCCTGGCCCGTTCCCTGATGGAGTTGTTCGTTTGAGATACGGTTCTCCCATGAAATCCTTAGTATGTTTCGTAAGAGCTATCTCCACCCGAAATAACTGCCATAGCCAATAAGCGTATCAGAATACTGTCCGAAATCTCAACAATCGCATAAAATGTCTATGTGCAATCTATATTTACTAAAAACCTAATTAGCCTAGACGAATACATTAAAGCTAGAAAACAGTTATGTTACTCGTTGCATCAAGGTTCGTCTCGTTACTACATATTACCTATTAGTTGTAACTCGTCGCAACTATTACGTATTAGTCAACGTACAACTTTCCTATGGAGACATCTCTAGTTGCCGTTTCCTTTTCATTTCAGCTATACACACATCGATCACCACCTCCAGCACTATGTACTTACTGTTAGTCGTTAGGAAGTGCGGCCTAATTTGCAATAGAAAATACAATTATTATATCTTCCAAGGAGAAAGCACGCGTTGAGAGCATGACAGGAGAAGTTTTCATTCAAATTCATTTCATTTTCAATTTGTATGCGCAAGTATAAATATTGGATATATCTAAAATAGTACCTAGCTTATATGCCATTCCATCGTTTTGCAATATGCTTGACTCAACTGCTTCTTCTTATAGCTAATTTGTATTGTTATTTGCATTGTAATTTGTATTGCTCTTGTACACCAAACGAAATAGCTTTAGAATGAATTTAGATTAAAATATATTCGATCTATCGAGAACCTCATTGATATAACACCATCATAAAGCCTATTGCACAGCATATTGCATTTGTCCATCCGCATTCCTTTTGCTGATTGTACGTACATACATATGTCCCTAATATCTCCTAAAATTTTCATTGTGTACTAATACTCTAACAACAGAATTTTTTGAAGTCATATTCTTAAATTGAAACAAAATTTCTCAGATAAATTGACAACATAATTTTAATTTCAAAATAATATATGTACATACGTATTTATTTCGTTTGAAAGGATTGTCATTTTCAGCTAACAAATAAAAAATCGATACAGAAAATTAGAACGCTACATGTGTCGTTCTCTTCGTTCATTCAAATACATTGTTTGTTTGGACTAGTACAAGTAAATATTGCTTGATACGCTAAACGCGAAATAGTTTCCACTCCCACCTGATAACTCGCCTTCACATTGTTTCCTGAAGCAATCGCCGACAGGGAAGAAGTCCCAGCTCCTTTGCTGGTACATATTCCAGACATACGTTTCTTGACCAGTGTATTCAGTATCTGGTTTCTTTATAAGATGCATCAAAAAGAACATATAGTTCGCTAAATTATGTTCTTTTTGAACATGGGTGTCAAAGCCATGTGGCACAATATCGAAATAATCTTTTTCAACACCGCATATAAAGCAATTAGATTCCATATTTTCTTTGACCGATTCCAATTGGTCTCGAAGCTCTCCAAAAGCATCAATGATTAAGCCTTGAATTATAGCCAGCAGTATTACAATGACAAAAAAGAAGAAAGTAATATCAAATATAATGCGGTAAACTTCATAATCGTCTCCGTCCGGATCTCCAATTTCATCACCGATTCCACCACCCGCATGTGCGCCTTTATATAGATGGAATACGAAACATGTGAGCATATCGTGACATTTTTTATCAATTTCTTCATCATGAGTATAGAATTTGCGGAAATAGTTGAAAGCAATTACAATGATATATATCGATTATAGTTAAAATCATCACTGTAAGCCCTAACTTTTTTCTATTGTGTGTAACTGACTGTAATATAGTACGCAACGTTTTAAAGCCTACAGCAACGTCCAATAAATGAGCAGCGAAAAAAAAGTTATTGAAGTTTCCAAGAATGGAAAATGTGAAATACCATAATGAGTATAGCAAGGCGTTGTCTGTTATAGTAACACCAGCTTTCGCAACTTGATATCTCCAGACAATATTAAGGACATACTTTACGAATCCACCGCCTTGATTTTCTTGAGCTGTAAATGCGCTTTTTTGTATTCCAAGTAAATTTTATATAGAATCAAAATCATGTTTCACTGTACTTTCGTCTTACTTTCTTCTTCACAAATTTGTCCCAATAGTTAACTGGAAATGATTTGGTTGATATCACTAACTTATCCCAATGTGATTTAAGATGGTCGTCTTCTGGTTGCTCTGCAATAAAAATACCATTAAATTCCAACTGTCCTGCGATTTCCTTTTCTCTTTTGATATGCCTGTATCTACCACTAACATCACAGAGCACATGCCATGTCTGTTATTTCTGCAATCATAGCCAGATGCCCTTACATACGTACTAAAGACATCCCCATAAATACCTGTATCAACCGCTAGCATCACAGAGCAATGTAGACTAACCAATAAAACCCAATATATACATGTATAGTCCACATCATAGAGCACATCAGGACATTGTCTGCATTCTAATCAATTGTCTAACAAATCCCCAGAAATAATCGAATCATCCAAAAGAAATAATCGAATCATCCAAAAGCATTATAGGAGTAAAGTGTAGTCTTACTAATGACATCCCCAAATATACCAATATCAACCACAGCATCATAGATCGCATCATTCCCACGTGTACTAAAATCTACCTCAAACATGACAGAGCACAGCAGTGCATTTTATGTCTTCTCAACGATCATTTTACAACCCAAAGACCACTCTAGACTTACCAATAACATCCACAAATATACGAAAATAGATAACTAACATCACAGAGCTCATCAGGACATTGTGTGTACACCAACACCCACGTTTGCTTGGTTGTGAAGGATGTCTGAATTCTTAATTTTAATTGTTATCTTATTATTTTTCATGAATTATTACATTTTTTTTTTAAATGAAACCTTTGAATAAAAACCCAATGAAATAAAATAAATATGTATGTATGTAAGTATGCTCATACAAATGTAACAAAATCGTGTTTTGGTTTGCATCATTTCGATTTGCGACTTTCTGGCCCCAATTAGCGACGCAAACCGGGGTATTGGTGTATTCTCAACAATCATCTAACAACCCAAAGACCACTCTACACACACCAATGATATTACCAACACTACCCGAAGTTTCGACAATTACTACATTTCTACATTTATTGATGATTAAACAAAACAAAACGTAGAGAAATGTATCAATTTAGGTCTCAACAATCATCTATATAGTCAATACAGTACCAATATTTATATATACTCTGTGTGTGGTTTCTCACATTTCGTTTCAGCCCTCTCCAACTCTTCCCCAGCTGACGGGACTCCTTAGCTACTGTTCTGCGTTATTTACTTCTCGGAGGACTCACTGTTCTACCGTCTTGGGTTAGCGGGTTAAACTGCATCGCCTGTTTTGCTATGGATCTGTCGCCTTATCGAAGGGTATGACCAATGGCGTGCCACGTCCCTGAATAATCGCGCCTATTGGTTCCTGGCCCGTTCCCTGATGGAGTTGTTCGTTTGAGATACGGTTCTCCCATGAAATCCTTAGTATGTTTCGTAAGAGCTATCTCCACCCGAAATAACTGCCATAGCCAATAAGCGTATCAGAATACTGTCCGAAATCTCAACAATCGCATAAAATGTCTATGTGCAATCTATATTTACTAAAAACCTAATTAGCCTAGACGAATACATTAAAGCTAGAAAACAGTTATGTTACTCGTTGCATCAAGGTTCGTCTCGTTACTACATATTACCTATTAGTTGTAACTCGTCGCAACTATTACGTATTAGTCAACGTACAACTTTCCTATGGAGACATCTCTAGTTGCCGTTTCCTTTTCATTTCAGCTATACACACATCGATCACCACCTCCAGCACTATGTACTTACTGTTAGTCGTTAGGAAGTGCGGCCTAATTTGCAATAGAAAATACAATTATTATATCTTCCAAGGAGAAAGCACGCGTTGAGAGCATGACAGGAGAAGTTTTCATTCAAATTCATTTCATTTTCAATTTGTATGCGCAAGTATAAATATTGGATATATCTAAAATAGTACCTAGCTTATATGCCATTCCATCGTTTTGCAATATGCTTGACTCAACTGCTTCTTCTTATAGCTAATTTGTATTGTTATTTGCATTGTAATTTGTATTGCTCTTGTACACCAAACGAAATAGCTTTAGAATGAATTTAGATTAAAATATATTCGATCTATCGAGAACCTCATTGATATAACACCATCATAAAGCCTATTGCACAGCATATTGCATTTGTCCATCCGCATTCCTTTTGCTGATTGTACGTACATACATATGTCCCTAATATCTCCTAAAATTTTCATTGTGTACTAATACTCTAACAACAGAATTTTTTGAAGTCATATTCTTAAATTGAAACAAAATTTCTCAGATAAATTGACAACATAATTTTAATTTCAAAATAATATATGTACATACGTATTTATTTCGTTTGAAAGGATTGTCATTTTCAGCTAACAAATAAAAAATCGATACAGAAAATTAGAACGCTACATGTGTCGTTCTCTTCGTTCATTCAAATACATTGTTTGTTTGGACTAGTACAAGTAAATATTGCTTGATACGCTAAACGCGAAATAGTTTCCACTCCCACCTGATAACTCGCCTTCACATTGTTTCCTGAAGCAATCGCCGACAGGGAAGAAGTCCCAGCTCCTTTGCTGGTACATATTCCAGACATACGTTTCTTGACCAGTGTATTCAGTATCTGGTTTATTTATAAGATGCATCAAAAAGAACATATAGTTCGCTAAATTATGTTCTTTTTGAACATGGGTGTCAAAGCCATGTGGCACAATATCGAAATAATCTTTTTCAACACCGCATATAAAGCAATTAGATTCCATATTTTCTTTGACCGATTCCAATTGGTCTCGAAGCTCTCCAAAAGCATCAATGATTAAGCCTTGAATTATAGCCAGCAGTATTACAATGACAAAAAAGAAGAAAGTAATATCAAATATAATGCGGTAAACTTCATAATCGTCTCCGTCCGGATCTCCAATTTCATCACCGATTCCACCACCCGCATGTGCGCCTTTATATAGATGGAATACGAAACATGTGAGCATATCGTGACATTTTTTATCAATTTCTTCATCATGAGTATAGAATTTGCGGAAATAGTTGAAAGCAATTACAATGATATATATCGATTATAGTTAAAATCATCACTGTAAGCACTAACTTTTTTCTATTGTGTGTAACTGACTGTAATATAGTACGCAACGTTTTAAAGCCTACAGCAACGTCCAATAAATGAGCAGCGAAAAAAAAGTTATTGAAGTTTCCAAGAATGGAAAATGTGAAATACCATAATGAGTATAGCAAGGCGTTGTCTGTTATAGTAACACCAGCTTTCGCAACTTGATATCTCCAGACAATATTAAGGACATACTTTACGAATCCACCGCCTTGATTTTCTTGAGCTGTAAATGCGCTTTTTTGTATTCCAAGTAAATTTTATATAGAATCAAAATCATGTTTCACTGTACTTTCGTCTTACTTTCTTCTTCACAAATTTGTCCCAATAGTTAACTGGAAATGATTTGGTTGATATCACTAACTTATCCCAATGTGATTTAAGATGGTCGTCTTCTGGTTGCTCTGCAATAAAAATACCATTAAATTCCAACTGTCCTGCGATTTCCTTTTCTCTTTTGATATGCCTGTATCTACCACTAACATCACAGAGCACATGCCATGTCTGTTATTTCTGCAATTATAGCCAGAGGCCTTAACATAGTACTAAAGACATCTACACAGATACCCGTACCTTCCCCAAGCATCACTGAACATACCATTTCACTGTCTGTATTATCACCAATCGTTAATCAACCAAATGTCCCACTTTACACATAACCTGACATCCCCATACGTGCCTGTATTCACCAATGTAGATTATAACAGGACTTAGTATTAAAGAAATATTAAGACTTATTTATTAGATCGGCTGCCCATATGGCGGAGTAAGGTTTCTGTGTTCGTGGCGCGTACGGCATATCCGTTAACTGGTATCTGTCATGAGGTAGGACAGTCGTTATGATGTAAAGACACTTATATCTTGGCTCTAATTTACGATATGTACGGTGCTGCTAGGACTGTCATTCAAAATCAGCACAAGGTCTCCTTTGTTGTACCTTTTGGCGCTTCGATGCTTTAGGTCGTGTTGTTCCTAATGCTTACGTTGTGCTTGAGTTATTCTAAGTGCCCCTTCTCTGCGTATCTGGTCAAGATATTGTCGTTTTTGGGTAAGCTGTACGCCTGCTGCTAATGCGTCTTGTAGTCGATCTCTTGGAATGTATCCCAACATCATTTAGTGTGCAGTCCTTCCAATGGCTTCATTATAGGTGTTGTTTATTCCCCATTGCACGATTTTAATTTTCTGGTCCTACTAAGTCTCGTCTTCTATCGTTGCGAGTAATGCGTTGAGTATGGTTCGGTTGTATCGCTCGATCTGTCCGTCGTGGCGTTTTAAATTTTATTTAACATGCGTTATCGATCTACTTTTCGTAAACTCATCAAATGCCTTCGAAGTAAATGATGTTCCCTGGTCTGTGAATAAACGTCTTGGTGTTCCGAACATTAAAAACGTTTCTGTCAAAAAATGTATTACTGGTTAAGTTTGCTTATTCGATAAGGCCTTTATTTGTTTAAACTTGGTGAAAGAGTCAACAAGTACGATGACATAAGCATTACCCTTAATGGATTTGATAAACGGGCCCAAATGTATCAAATGGTACCTCTTTTTTTCGATAGGATACAATTCTCCTCTAGGTTGTGTAGTTTTCTTTGCCTAGGCGCACTCCACACATACCTTAATGTATTTTCTTACAAACTGGGTGATTCGTGGGAGCCAGTATCTTTCCTGAATATGTTTTATGGTTTTCTGATCCGAGAAATGTCCGAGTTAATCATGACTATACCTTAAAACTCGATTTCGAACCCCTTTTGGAAGAAATAGCTTGATCTGATTGTTGACCTTACGATATACTCTTCCTTCTTGAAGGTCATAGTCCGTATGAACTTGTTGTTCTATTTCATTCTCCGGTTTTTTGTTTAGGACGGTTGATATTTTGGCTATTTCTTCATCTTGCAATTGCAAAGAATAGATCCAATTCTCGTCCGAAATATGAACTTGGAGTACATTCATTTCCACGACATCCGTTTCCTTTGCTGGCTCACTAGATGCATATTTGTCCCTTCTCCCTGCATCAATATACCAGCTAGTCGCTTGCTGCTTGCATCTGTATGCAACTCATGTTGTGCCCGGGGGTTAAGGAGTGCCAACACTGGTTGATTGATAAGAGATCGTTTCAGCTGTTCGAAAGACTTTTGTTGCTCCCTTCCCCAGGCAAATGTATGTAATGTATGTAAGTATGCTCATACAAATGTAACAAAATCGTGTTTTGGTTTGCATCATTTCGATTTGCGTCGCGACTTTCTGGCCCCAATTAGCGACGCAAACCGGGGTATTGGTGTATTCTCAACAATCATCTAACAACCCAAAGACCACTCTACACACACCAATGATATTACCAACACTACCCGAAGTTTCGACAATTACTACATTTCTACATTTATTGATGATTAAACAAAACAAAACGTAGAGAAATGTATCAATTTAGGTCTCAACAATCATCTATATAGTCAATACAGTACCAATATTTATATATACTCTGTGTGTGGTTTCTCACATTTCGTTTCAGCCCTCTCCAACTCTTCCCCAGCTGACGGGACTCCTTAGCTACTGTTCTGCGTTATTTACTTCTCGGAGGACTCACTGTTCTACCGTCTTGGGTTAGCGGGTTAAACTGCATCGCCTGTTTTGCTATGGATCTGTCGCCTTATCGAAGGGTATGACCAATGGCGTGCCACGTCCCTGAATAATCGCGCCTATAGGTTCCTGGCCCGTTCCCTGATGGAGTTGTTCGTTTGAGATACGGTTCTCCCATGAAATCCTTAGTATGTTTCGTAAGAGCTATCTCCACCCGAAATAACTGCCATAGCCAATAAGCGTATCAGAATACTGTCCGAAATCTCAACAATCGCATAAAATGTCTATGTGCAATCTATATTTACTAAAAACCTAATTAGCCTAGACGAATACATTAAAGCTAGAAAACAGTTATGTTACTCGTTGCATCAAGGTTCGTCTCGTTACTACATATTACCTATTAGTTGTAACTCGTCGCAACTATTACGTATTAGTCAACGTACAACTTTCCTATGGAGACATCTCTAGTTGCCGTTTCCTTTTCATTTCAGCTATACACACATCGATCACCACCTCCAGCACTATGTACTTACTGTTAGTCGTTAGGAAGTGCGGCCTAATTTGCAATAGAAAATACAATTATTATATCTTCCAAGGAGAAAGCACGCGTTGAGAGCATGACAGGAGAAGTTTTCATTCAAATTCATTTCATTTTCAATTTGTATGCGCAAGTATAAATATTGGATATATCTAAAATAGTACCTAGCTTATATGCCATTCCATCGTTTTGCAATATGCTTGACTCAACTGCTTCTTCTTATAGCTAATTTGTATTGTTATTTGCATTGTAATTTGTATTGCTCTTGTACACCAAACGAAATAGCTTTAGAATGAATTTAGATTAAAATATATTCGATCTATCGAGAACCTCATTGATATAACACCATCATAAAGCCTATTGCACAGCATATTGCATTTGTCCATCCGCATTCCTTTTGCTGATTGTACGTACATACATATGTCCCTAATATCTCCTAAAATTTTCATTGTGTACTAATACTCTAACAACAGAATTTTTTGAAGTCATATTCTTAAATTGAAACAAAATTTCTCAGATAAATTGACAACATAATTTTAATTTCAAAATAATATATGTACATACGTATTTATTTCGTTTGAAAGGATTGTCATTTTCAGCTAACAAATAAAAAATCGATACAGAAAATTAGAACGCTACATGTGTCGTTCTCTTCGTTCATTCAAATACATTGTTTGTTTGGACTAGTACAAGTAAATATTGCTTGATACGCTAAACGCGAAATAGTTTCCACTCCCACCTGATAACTCGCCTTCACATTGTTTCCTGAAGCAATCGCCGACAGGGAAGAAGTCCCAGCTCCTTTGCTGGTACATATTCCAGACATACGTTTCTTGACCAGTGTATTCAGTATCTGGTTTATTTATAAGATGCATCAAAAAGAACATATAGTTCGCTAAATTATGTTCTTTTTGAACATGGGTGTCAAAGCCATGTGGCACAATATCGAAATAATCTTTTCCAACACCGCATATAAAGCAATTAGATTCCATATTTTCTTTGACCGATTCCAATTGGTCTCGAAGCTCTCCAAAAGCATCAATGATTAAGCCTTGAATTATAGCCAGCAGTATTACAATGACAAAAAAGAAGAAAGTAATATCAAATATAATGCGGTAAACTTCATAATCGTCTCCGTCCGGATCTCCAATTTCATCACCGATTCCACCACCCGCATGTGCGCCTTTATATAGATGGAATACGAAACATGTGAGCATATCGTGACATTTTTTATCAATTTCTTCATCATGAGTATAGAATTTGCGGAAATAGTTGAAAGCAATTACAATGATATATATCGATTATAGTTAAAATCATCACTGTAAGCACTAACTTTTTTCTATTGTGTGTAACTGACTGTAATATAGTACGCAACGTTTTAAAGCCTACAGCAACGTCCAATAAATGAGCAGCGAAAAAAAAGTTATTGAAGTTTCCAAGAATGGAAAATGTGAAATACCATAATGAGTATAGCAAGGCGTTGTCTGTTATAGTAACACCAGCTTTCGCAACTTGATATCTCCAGACAATATTAAGGACATACTTTACGAATCCACCGCCTTGATTTTCTTGAGCTGTAAATGCGCTTTTTTGTATTCCAAGTAAATTTTATATAGAATCAAAATCATGTTTCACTGTACTTTCGTCTTACTTTCTTCTTCACAAATTTGTCCCAATAGTTAACTGGAAATGATTTGGTTGATATCACTAACTTATCCCAATGTGATTTAAGATGGTCGTCTTCTGGTTGCTCTGCAATAAAAATACCATTAAATTCCAACTGTCCTGCGATTTCCTTTTCTCTTTTGATATGCCTGTATCTACCACTAACATCACAGAGCACATGCCATGTCTGTTATTTCTGCAATCATAGCCAGATGCCCTTACATACGTACTAAAGACATCCCCATAAATACCTGTATCAACCGCTAGCATCACAGAGCAATGTAGACTAACCAATAAAACCCAATATATACATGTATAGTCCACATCATAGAGCACATCAGGACATTGTCTGCATTCTAATCAATTGTCTAACAAATCCCCAGAAATAATCGAATCATCCAAAAGAAATAATCGAATCATCCAAAAGCATTATAGGAGTAAAGTGTAGTCTTACTAATGACATCCCCAAATATACCAATATCAACCACAGCATCATAGATCGCATCATTCCCACGTGTACTAAAATCTACCTCAAACATGACAGAGCACAGCAGTGCATTTTATGTCTTCTCAACGATCATTTTACAACCCAAAGACCACTCTAGACTTACCAATAACATCCACAAATATACGAAAATAGATAACTAACATCACAGAGCTCATCAGGACATTGTGTGTACACCAACACCCACGTTTGCTTGGTTGTGAAGGATGTCTGAATTCTTAATTTTAATTGTTATCTTATTATTTTTCATGAATTATTACATTTTTTTTTTAAATGAAACCTTTGAATAAAAACCCAATGAAATAAAATAAATATGTATGTATGTAAGTATGCTCATACAAATGTAACAAAATCGTGTTTTGGTTTGCATCATTTCGATTTGCGTCGCGACTTTCTGGCCCCAATTAGCGACGCAAACCGGGGTATTGGTGTATTCTCAACAATCATCTAACAACCCAAAGACCACTCTACACACACCAATGATATTACCAACACTACCCGAAGTTTCGACAATTACTACATTTCTACATTTATTGATGATTAAACAAAACAAAACGTAGAGAAATGTATCAATTTAGGTCTCAACAATCATCTATATAGTCAATACAGTACCAATATTTATATATACTCTGTGTGTGGTTTCTCACATTTCGTTTCAGCCCTCTCCAACTCTTCCCCAGCTGACGGGACTCCTTAGCTACTGTTCTGCGTTATTTACTTCTCGGAGGACTCACTGTTCTACCGTCTTGGGTTAGCGGGTTAAACTGCATCGCCTGTTTTGCTATGGATCTGTCGCCTTATCGAAGGGTATGACCAATGGCGTGCCACGTCCCTGAATAATCGCGCCTATAGGTTCCTGGCCCGTTCCCTGATGGAGTTGTTCGTTTGAGATACGGTTCTCCCATGAAATCCTTAGTATGTTTCGTAAGAGCTATCTCCACCCGAAATAACTGCCATAGCCAATAAGCGTATCAGAATACTGTCCGAAATCTCAACAATCGCATAAAATGTCTATGTGCAATCTATATTTACTAAAAACCTAATTAGCCTAGACGAATACATTAAAGCTAGAAAACAGTTATGTTACTCGTTGCATCAAGGTTCGTCTCGTTACTACATATTACCTATTAGTTGTAACTCGTCGCAACTATTACGTATTAGTCAACGTACAACTTTCCTATGGAGACATCTCTAGTTGCCGTTTCCTTTTCATTTCAGCTATACACACATCGATCACCACCTCCAGCACTATGTACTTACTGTTAGTCGTTAGGAAGTGCGGCCTAATTTGCAATAGAAAATACAATTATTATATCTTCCAAGGAGAAAGCACGCGTTGAGAGCATGACAGGAGAAGTTTTCATTCAAATTCATTTCATTTTCAATTTGTATGCGCAAGTATAAATATTGGATATATCTAAAATAGTACCTAGCTTATATGCCATTCCATCGTTTTGCAATATGCTTGACTCAACTGCTTCTTCTTATAGCTAATTTGTATTGTTATTTGCATTGTAATTTGTATTGCTCTTGTACACCAAACGAAATAGCTTTAGAATGAATTTAGATTAAAATATATTCGATCTATCGAGAACCTCATTGATATAACACCATCATAAAGCCTATTGCACAGCATATTGCATTTGTCCATCCGCATTCCTTTTGCTGATTGTACGTACATACATATGTCCCTAATATCTCCTAAAATTTTCATTGTGTACTAATACTCTAACAACAGAATTTTTTGAAGTCATATTCTTAAATTGAAACAAAATTTCTCAGATAAATTGACAACATAATTTTAATTTCAAAATAATATATGTACATACGTATTTATTTCGTTTGAAAGGATTGTCATTTTCAGCTAACAAATAAAAAATCGATACAGAAAATTAGAACGCTACATGTGTCGTTCTCTTCGTTCATTCAAATACATTGTTTGTTTGGACTAGTACAAGTAAATATTGCTTGATACGCTAAACGCGAAATAGTTTCCACTCCCACCTGATAACTCGCCTTCACATTGTTTCCTGAAGCAATCGCCGACAGGGAAGAAGTCCCAGCTCCTTTGCTGGTACATATTCCAGACATACGTTTCTTGACCAGTGTATTCAGTATCTGGTTTATTTATAAGATGCATCAAAAAGAACATATAGTTCGCTAAATTATGTTCTTTTTGAACATGGGTGTCAAAGCCATGTGGCACAATATCGAAATAATCTTTTTCAACACCGCATATAAAGCAATTAGATTCCATATTTTCTTTGACCGATTCCAATTGGTCTCGAAGCTCTCCAAAAGCATCAATGATTAAGCCTTGAATTATAGCCAGCAGTATTACAATGACAAAAAAGAAGAAAGTAATATCAAATATAATGCGGTAAACTTCATAATCGTCTCCGTCCGGATCTCCAATTTCATCACCGATTCCACCACCCGCATGTGCGCCTTTATATAGATGGAATACGAAACATGTGAGCATATCGTGACATTTTTTATCAATTTCTTCATCATGAGTATAGAATTTGCGGAAATAGTTGAAAGCAATTACAATGATATATATCGATTATAGTTAAAATCATCACTGTAAGCCCTAACTTTTTTCTATTGTGTGTAACTGACTGTAATATAGTACGCAACGTTTTAAAGCCTACAGCAACGTCCAATAAATGAGCAGCGAAAAAAAAGTTATTGAAGTTTCCAAGAATGGAAAATGTGAAATACCATAATGAGTATAGCAAGGCGTTGTCTGTTATAGTAACACCAGCTTTCGCAACTTGATATCTCCAGACAATATTAAGGACATACTTTACGAATCCACCGCCTTGATTTTCTTGAGCTGTAAATGCGCTTTTTTGTATTCCAAGTAAATTTTATATAGAATCAAAATCATGTTTCACTGTACTTTCGTCTTACTTTCTTCTTCACAAATTTGTCCCAATAGTTAACTGGAAATGATTTGGTTGATATCACTAACTTATCCCAATGTGATTTAAGATGGTCGTCTTCTGGTTGCTCTGCAATAAAAATACCATTAAATTCCAACTGTCCTGCGATTTCCTTTTCTCTTTTGATATGCCTGTATCTACCACTAACATCACAGAGCACATGCCATGTCTGTTATTTCTGCAATTATAGCCAGAGGCCTTAACATAGTACTAAAGACATCTACACAGATACCCGTACCTTCCCCAAGCATCACTGAACATACCATTTCACTGTCTGTATTATCACCAATCGTTAATCAACCAAATGTCCCACTTTACACATAACCTGACATCCCCATACGTGCCTGTATTCACCAATGTAGATTATAACAGGACTTAGTATTAAAGAAATATTAAGACTTATTTATTCGATCGGCTGCCCATATGGCGGAGTAAGGTTTCTGTGTTCGTGGCGCGTACGGCATATCCGTTAACTGGTATCTGTCATGAGGTAGGACAGTCGTTATGATGTAAAGACACTTATATCTTGGCTCTAATTTACGATATGTACGGTGCTGCTAGGACTGTCATTCAAAATCAGCACAAGGTCTCCTTTGTTGTACCTTTTGGCGCTTCGATGCTTTAGGTCGTGTTGTTCCTAATGCTTACGTTGTGCTTGAGTTATTCTAAGTGCCCCTTCTCTGCGTATCTGGTCAAGATATTGTCGTTTTTGGGTAAGCTGTACGCCTGCTGCTAATGCGTCTTGTAGTCGATCTCTTGGAATGTATCCCAACATCATTTAGTGTGCAGTCCTTCCAATGGCTTCATTATAGGTGTTGTTTATTCCCCATTGCACGATTTTAATTTTCTGGTCCTACTAAGTCTCGTCTTCTTTCGTTGCGAGTAATGCGTTGAGTATGGTTCGGTTGTATCGCTCGATCTGTCCGTCGTGGCGTTTTAAATTTTATTTAACATGCGTTATCGATCTACTTTTCGTAAACTCCTCAAATGCCTTCGAAGTAAATGATGTTCCCTGGTCTGTGAATAAACGTCTTGGTGTTCCGAACATTAAAAACGTTTCTGTCAAAAAATGTATTACTGGTTAAGTTTGCTTATTCGATAAGGCCTTTATTTGTTTAAACTTGGTGAAAGAGTCAACAAGTACGATGACATAAGCATTACCCTTAATGGATTTGATAAACGGGCCCAAATGTATCAAATGGTACCTCTTTTTTTCGATAGGATACAATTCTCCTCTAGGTTGTGTAGTTTTCTTTGCCTAGGCGCACTCCACACATACCTTAATGTATTTTCTTACAAACTGGGTGATTCGTGGGAGCCAGTATCTTTCCTGAATATGTTTTATGGTTTTCTGATCCGAGAAATGTCCGAGTTAATCATGACTATACCTTAAAACTCGATTTCGAACCCCTTTTGGAAGAAATAGCTTGATCTGATTGTTGACCTTACGATATACTCTTCCTTCTTGAAGGTCATAGACCGTATGAACTTGTTGTTCTATTTCATTCTCCGGTTTTTTGTTTAGGACGGTTGATATTTTGGCTATTTCTTCATCTTGCAATTGCAAAGAATAGATCCAATTCTCGTCCGAAATATGAACTTGGAGTACATTCATTTCCACGACATCGGTTTCCTTTGCTGGCTCACTAGATGCATATTTGTCCCTTCTCCCTGCATCAATATACCAGCTAGTCGCTTGCTGCTTGCATCTGTATGCAACTCATGTTGTGCCCGGGGGTTAAAGAGTGCCAACACTGGTTGATTGATAAGAGATCGTTTCAGCTGTTCGAAAGACTTTTGTTGCTCCCTTCCCCAGGCAAATGTATGTAATGTATGTAAGTATGCTCATACAAATGTAACAAAATCGTGTTTTGGTTTGCATCATTTCGATTTGCGTCGCGACTTTCTGGCCCCAATTAGCGACGCAAACCGGGGTATTGGTGTATTCTCAACAATCATCTAACAACCCAAAGACCACTCTACACACACCAATGATATTACCAACACTACCCGAAGTTTCGACAATTACTACATTTCTACATTTATTGATGATTAAACAAAACAAAACGTAGAGAAATGTATCAATTTAGGTCTCAACAATCATCTATATAGTCAATACAGTACCAATATTTATATATACTCTGTGTGTGGTTTCTCACATTTCGTTTCAGCCCTCTCCAACTCTTCCCCAGCTGACGGGACTCCTTAGCTACTGTTCTGCGTTATTTACTTCTCGGAGGACTCACTGTTCTACCGTCTTGGGTTAGCGGGTTAAACTGCATCGCCTGTTTTGCTATGGATCTGTCGCCTTATCGAAGGGTATGACCAATGGCGTGCCACGTCCCTGAATAATCGCGCCTATAGGTTCCTGGCCCGTTCCCTGATGGAGTTGTTCGTTTGAGATACGGTTCTCCCATGAAATCCTTAGTATGTTTCGTAAGAGCTATCTCCACCCGAAATAACTGCCATAGCCAATAAGCGTATCAGAATACTGTCCGAAATCTCAACAATCGCATAAAATGTCTATGTGCAATCTATATTTACTAAAAACCTAATTAGCCTAGACGAATACATTAAAGCTAGAAAACAGTTATGTTACTCGTTGCATCAAGGTTCGTCTCGTTACTACATATTACCTATTAGTTGTAACTCGTCGCAACTATTACGTATTAGTCAACGTACAACTTTCCTATGGAGACATCTCTAGTTGCCGTTTCCTTTTCATTTCAGCTATACACACATCGATCACCACCTCCAGCACTATGTACTTACTGTTAGTCGTTAGGAAGTGCGGCCTAATTTGCAATAGAAAATACAATTATTATATCTTCCAAGGAGAAAGCACGCGTTGAGAGCATGACAGGAGAAGTTTTCATTCAAATTCATTTCATTTTCAATTTGTATGCGCAAGTATAAATATTGGATATATCTAAAATAGTACCTAGCTTATATGCCATTCCATCGTTTTGCAATATGCTTGACTCAACTGCTTCTTCTTATAGCTAATTTGTATTGTTATTTGCATTGTAATTTGTATTGCTCTTGTACACCAAACGAAATAGCTTTAGAATGAATTTAGATTAAAATATATTCGATCTATCGAGAACCTCATTGATATAACACCATCATAAAGCCTATTGCACAGCATATTGCATTTGTCCATCCGCATTCCTTTTGCTGATTGTACGTACATACATATGTCCCTAATATCTCCTAAAATTTTCATTGTGTACTAATACTCTAACAACAGAATTTTTTGAAGTCATATTCTTAAATTGAAACAAAATTTCTCAGATAAATTGACAACATAATTTTAATTTCAAAATAATATATGTACATACGTATTTATTTCGTTTGAAAGGATTGTCATTTTCAGCTAACAAATAAAAAATCGATACAGAAAATTAGAACGCTACATGTGTCGTTCTCTTCGTTCATTCAAATACATTGTTTGTTTGGACTAGTACAAGTAAATATTGCTTGATACGCTAAACGCGAAATAGTTTCCACTCCCACCTGATAACTCGCCTTCACATTGTTTCCTGAAGCAATCGCCGACAGGGAAGAAGTCCCAGCTCCTTTGCTGGTACATATTCCAGACATACGTTTCTTGACCAGTGTATTCAGTATCTGGTTTATTTATAAGATGCATCAAAAAGAACATATAGTTCGCTAAATTATGTTCTTTTTGAACATGGGTGTCAAAGCCATGTGGCACAATATCGAAATAATCTTTTTCAACACCGCATATAAAGCAATTAGATTCCATATTTTCTTTGACCGATTCCAATTGGTCTCGAAGCTCTCCAAAAGCATCAATGATTAAGCCTTGAATTATAGCCAGCAGTATTACAATGACAAAAAAGAAGAAAGTAATATCAAATATAATGCGGTAAACTTCATAATCGTCTCCGTCCGGATCTCCAATTTCATCACCGATTCCACCACCCGCATGTGCGCCTTTATATAGATGGAATACGAAACATGTGAGCATATCGTGACATTTTTTATCAATTTCTTCATCATGAGTATAGAATTTGCGGAAATAGTTGAAAGCAATTACAATGATATATATCGATTATAGTTAAAATCATCACTGTAAGCACTAACTTTTTTCTATTGTGTGTAACTGACTGTAATATAGTACGCAACGTTTTAAAGCCTACAGCAACGTCCAATAAATGAGCAGCGAAAAAAAAGTTATTGAAGTTTCCAAGAATGGAAAATGTGAAATACCATAATGAGTATAGCAAGGCGTTGTCTGTTATAGTAACACCAGCTTTCGCAACTTGATATCTCCAGACAATATTAAGGACATACTTTACGAATCCACCGCCTTGATTTTCTTGAGCTGTAAATGCGCTTTTTTGTATTCCAAGTAAATTTTATATAGAATCAAAATCATGTTTCACTGTACTTTCGTCTTACTTTCTTCTTCACAAATTTGTCCCAATAGTTAACTGGAAATGATTTGGTTGATATCACTAACTTATCCCAATGTGATTTAAGATGGTCGTCTTCTGGTTGCTCTGCAATAAAAATACCATTAAATTCCAACTGTCCTGCGATTTCCTTTTCTCTTTTGATATGCCTGTATCTACCACTAACATCACAGAGCACATGCCATGTCTGTTATTTCTGCAATCATAGCCAGATGCCCTTACATACGTACTAAAGACATCCCCATAAATACCTGTATCAACCGCTAGCATCACAGAGCAATGTAGACTAACCAATAAAACCCAATATATACATGTATAGTCCACATCATAGAGCACATCAGGACATTGTCTGCATTCTAATCAATTGTCTAACAAATCCCCAGAAATAATCGAATCATCCAAAAGAAATAATCGAATCATCCAAAAGCATTATAGGAGTAAAGTGTAGTCTTACTAATGACATCCCCAAATATACCAATATCAACCACAGCATCATAGATCGCATCATTCCCACGTGTACTAAAATCTACCTCAAACATGACAGAGCACAGCAGTGCATTTTATGTCTTCTCAACGATCATTTTACAACCCAAAGACCACTCTAGACTTACCAATAACATCCACAAATATACGAAAATAGATAACTAACATCACAGAGCTCATCAGGACATTGTGTGTACACCAACACCCACGTTTGCTTGGTTGTGAAGGATGTCTGAATTCTTAATTTTAATTGTTATCTTATTATTTTTCATGAATTATTACATTTTTTTTTTAAATGAAACCTTTGAATAAAAACCCAATGAAATAAAATAAATATGTATGTATGTAAGTATGCTCATACAAATGTAACAAAATCGTGTTTTGGTTTGCATCATTTCGATTTGCGTCGCGACTTTCTGGCCCCAATTAGCGACGCAAACCGGGGTATTGGTGTATTCTCAACAATCATCTAACAA
The DNA here is from genome assembly GCA_905231855.2 of Eristalis tenax. Lineage (NCBI taxonomy): Eukaryota > Metazoa > Arthropoda > Insecta > Diptera > Syrphidae > Eristalis > Eristalis tenax. The sequence continues at coordinate 132,488 of HG993126.1, forward strand.
CCCAAAGACCACTCTACACACACCAATGATATTACCAACACTACCCGAAGTTTCGACAATTACTACATTTCTACATTTATTGATGATTAAACAAAACAAAACGTAGAGAAATGTATCAATTTAGGTCTCAACAATCATCTATATAGTCAATACAGTACCAATATTTATATATACTCTGTGTGTGGTTTCTCACATTTCGTTTCAGCCCTCTCCAACTCTTCCCCAGCTGACGGGACTCCTTAGCTACTGTTCTGCGTTATTTACTTCTCGGAGGACTCACTGTTCTACCGTCTTGGGTTAGCGGGTTAAACTGCATCGCCTGTTTTGCTATGGATCTGTCGCCTTATCGAAGGGTATGACCAATGGCGTGCCACGTCCCTGAATAATCGCGCCTATAAGTTCCTGGCCCGTTCCCTGATGGAGTTGTTCGTTTGAGATACGGTTCTCCCATGAAATCCTTAGTATGTTTCGTAAGAGCTATCTCCACCCGAAATAACTGCCATAGCCAATAAGCGTATCAGAATACTGTCCGAAATCTCAACAATCGCATAAAATGTCTATGTGCAATCTATATTTACTAAAAACCTAATTAGCCTAGACGAATACATTAAAGCTAGAAAACAGTTATGTTACTCGTTGCATCAAGGTTCGTCTCGTTACTACATATTACCTATTAGTTGTAACTCGTCGCAACTATTACGTATTAGTCAACGTACAACTTTCCTATGGAGACATCTCTAGTTGCCGTTTCCTTTTCATTTCAGCTATACACACATCGATCACCACCTCCAGCACTATGTACTTACTGTTAGTCGTTAGGAAGTGCGGCCTAATTTGCAATAGAAAATACAATTATTATATCTTCCAAGGAGAAAGCACGCGTTGAGAGCATGACAGGAGAAGTTTTCATTCAAATTCATTTCATTTTCAATTTGTATGCGCAAGTATAAATATTGGATATATCTAAAATAGTACCTAGCTTATATGCCATTCCATCGTTTTGCAATATGCTTGACTCAACTGCTTCTTCTTATAGCTAATTTGTATTGTTATTTGCATTGTAATTTGTATTGCTCTTGTACACCAAACGAAATAGCTTTAGAATGAATTTAGATTAAAATATATTCGATCTATCGAGAACCTCATTGATATAACACCATCATAAAGCCTATTGCACAGCATATTGCATTTGTCCATCCGCATTCCTTTTGCTGATTGTACGTACATACATATGTCCCTAATATCTCCTAAAATTTTCATTGTGTACTAATACTCTAACAACAGAATTTTTTGAAGTCATATTCTTAAATTGAAACAAAATTTCTCAGATAAATTGACAACATAATTTTAATTTCAAAATAATATATGTACATACGTATTTATTTCGTTTGAAAGGATTGTCATTTTCAGCTAACAAATAAAAAATCGATACAGAAAATTAGAACGCTACATGTGTCGTTCTCTTCGTTCATTCAAATACATTGTTTGTTTGGACTAGTACAAGTAAATATTGCTTGATACGCTAAACGCGAAATAGTTTCCACTCCCACCTGATAACTCGCCTTCACATTGTTTCCTGAAGCAATCGCCGACAGGGAAGAAGTCCCAGCTCCTTTGCTGGTACATATTCCAGACATACGTTTCTTGACCAGTGTATTCAGTATCTGGTTTATTTATAAGATGCATCAAAAAGAACATATAGTTCGCTAAATTATGTTCTTTTTGAACATGGGTGTCAAAGCCATGTGGCACAATATCGAAATAATCTTTTCCAACACCGCATATAAAGCAATTAGATTCCATATTTTCTTTGACCGATTCCAATTGGTCTCGAAGCTCTCCAAAAGCATCAATGATTAAGCCTTGAATTATAGCCAGCAGTATTACAATGACAAAAAAGAAGAAAGTAATATCAAATATAATGCGGTAAACTTCATAATCGTCTCCGTCCGGATCTCCAATTTCATCACCGATTCCACCACCCGCATGTGCGCCTTTATATAGATGGAATACGAAACATGTGAGCATATCGTGACATTTTTTATCAATTTCTTCATCATGAGTATAGAATTTGCGGAAATAGTTGAAAGCAATTACAATGATATATATCGATTATAGTTAAAATCATCACTGTAAGCACTAACTTTTTTCTATTGTGTGTAACTGACTGTAATATAGTACGCAACGTTTTAAAGCCTACAGCAACGTCCAATAAATGAGCAGCGAAAAAAAAGTTATTGAAGTTTCCAAGAATGGAAAATGTGAAATACCATAATGAGTATAGCAAGGCGTTGTCTGTTATAGTAACACCAGCTTTCGCAACTTGATATCTCCAGACAATATTAAGGACATACTTTACGAATCCACCGCCTTGATTTTCTTGAGCTGTAAATGCGCTTTTTTGTATTCCAAGTAAATTTTATATAGAATCAAAATCATGTTTCACTGTACTTTCGTCTTACTTTCTTCTTCACAAATTTGTCCCAATAGTTAACTGGAAATGATTTGGTTGATATCACTAACTTATCCCAATGTGATTTAAGATGGTCGTCTTCTGGTTGCTCTGCAATAAAAATACCATTAAATTCCAACTGTCCTGCGATTTCCTTTTCTCTTTTGATATGCCTGTATCTACCACTAACATCACAGAGCACATGCCATGTCTGTTATTTCTGCAATCATAGCCAGATGCCCTTACATACGTACTAAAGACATCCCCATAAATACCTGTATCAACCGCTAGCATCACAGAGCAATGTAGACTAACCAATAAAACCCAATATATACATGTATAGTCCACATCATAGAGCACATCAGGACATTGTCTGCATTCTAATCAATTGTCTAACAAATCCCCAGAAATAATCGAATCATCCAAAAGAAATAATCGAATCATCCAAAAGCATTATAGGAGTAAAGTGTAGTCTTACTAATGACATCCCCAAATATACCAATATCAACCACAGCATCATAGATCGCATCATTCCCACGTGTACTAAAATCTACCTCAAACATGACAGAGCACAGCAGTGCATTTTATGTCTTCTCAACGATCATTTTACAACCCAAAGACCACTCTAGACTTACCAATAACATCCACAAATATACGAAAATAGATAACTAACATCACAGAGCTCATCAGGACATTGTGTGTACACCAACACCCACGTTTGCTTGGTTGTGAAGGATGTCTGAATTCTTAATTTTAATTGTTATCTTATTATTTTTCATGAATTATTACATTTTTTTTTAAATGAAACCTTTGAATAAAAACCCAATGAAATAAAATAAATATGTATGTATGTAAGTATGCTCATACAAATGTAACAAAATCGTGTTTTGGTTTGCATCATTTCGATTTGCGTCGCGACTTTCTGGCCCCAATTAGCGACGCAAACCGGGGTATTGGTGTATTCTCAACAATCATCTAACAACCCAAAGACCACTCTACACACACCAATGATATTACCAACACTACCCGAAGTTTCGACAATTACTACATTTCTACATTTATTGATGATTAAACAAAACAAAACGTAGAGAAATGTATCAATTTAGGTCTCAACAATCATCTATATAGTCAATACAGTACCAATATTTATATATACTCTGTGTGTGGTTTCTCACATTTCGTTTCAGCCCTCTCCAACTCTTCCCCAGCTGACGGGACTCCTTAGCTACTGTTCTGCGTTATTTACTTCTCGGAGGACTCACTGTTCTACCGTCTTGGGTTAGCGGGTTAAACTGCATCGCCTGTTTTGCTATGGATCTGTCGCCTTATCGAAGGGTATGACCAATGGCGTGCCACGTCCCTGAATAATCGCGCCTATAAGTTCCTGGCCCGTTCCCTGATGGAGTTGTTCGTTTGAGATACGGTTCTCCCATGAAATCCTTAGTATGTTTCGTAAGAGCTATCTCCACCCGAAATAACTGCCATAGCCAATAAGCGTATCAGAATACTGTCCGAAATCTCAACAATCGCATAAAATGTCTATGTGCAATCTATATTTACTAAAAACCTAATTAGCCTAGACGAATACATTAAAGCTAGAAAACAGTTATGTTACTCGTTGCATCAAGGTTCGTCTCGTTACTACATATTACCTATTAGTTGTAACTCGTCGCAACTATTACGTATTAGTCAACGTACAACTTTCCTATGGAGACATCTCTAGTTGCCGTTTCCTTTTCATTTCAGCTATACACACATCGATCACCACCTCCAGCACTATGTACTTACTGTTAGTCGTTAGGAAGTGCGGCCTAATTTGCAATAGAAAATACAATTATTATATCTTCCAAGGAGAAAGCACGCGTTGAGAGCATGACAGGAGAAGTTTTCATTCAAATTCATTTCATTTTCAATTTGTATGCGCAAGTATAAATATTGGATATATCTAAAATAGTACCTAGCTTATATGCCATTCCATCGTTTTGCAATATGCTTGACTCAACTGCTTCTTCTTAAAGCTAATTTGTATTGTTATTTGCATTGTAATTTGTATTGCTCTTGTACACCAAACGAAATAGCTTTAGAATGAATTTAGATTAAAATATATTCGATCTATCGAGAACCTCATTGATATAACACCATCATAAAGCCTATTGCACAGCATATTGCATTTGTCCATCCGCATTCCTTTTGCTGATTGTACGTACATACATATGTCCCTAATATCTCCTAAAATTTTCATTGTGTACTAATACTCTAACAACAGAATTTTTTGAAGTCATATTCTTAAATTGAAACAAAATTTCTCAGATAAATTGACAACATAATTTTAATTTCAAAATAATATATGTACATACGTATTTATTTCGTTTGAAAGGATTGTCATTTTCAGCTAACAAATAAAAAATCGATACAGAAAATTAGAACGCTACATGTGTCGTTCTCTTCGTTCATTCAAATACATTGTTTGTTTGGACTAGTACAAGTAAATATTGCTTGATACGCTAAACGCGAAATAGTTTCCACTCCCACCTGATAACTCGCCTTCACATTGTTTCCTGAAGCAATCGCCGACAGGGAAGAAGTCCCAGCTCCTTTGCTGGTACATATTCCAGACATACGTTTCTTGACCAGTGTATTCAGTATCTGGTTTATTTATAAGATGCATCAAAAAGAACATATAGTTCGCTAAATTATGTTCTTTTTGAACATGGGTGTCAAAGCCATGTGGCACAATATCGAAATAATCTTTTTCAACACCGCATATAAAGCAATTAGATTCCATATTTTCTTTGACCGATTCCAATTGGTCTCGAAGCTCTCCAAAAGCATCAATGATTAAGCCTTGAATTATAGCCAGCAGTATTACAATGACAAAAAAGAAGAAAGTAATATCAAATATAATGCGGTAAACTTCATAATCGTCTCCGTCCGGATCTCCAATTTCATCACCGATTCCACCACCCGCATGTGCGCCTTTATATAGATGGAATACGAAACATGTGAGCATATCGTGACATTTTTTATCAATTTCTTCATCATGAGTATAGAATTTGCGGAAATAGTTGAAAGCAATTACAATGATATATATCGATTATAGTTAAAATCATCACTGTAAGCACTAACTTTTTTCTATTGTGTGTAACTGACTGTAATATAGTACGCAACGTTTTAAAGCCTACAGCAACGTCCAATAAATGAGCAGCGAAAAAAAAGTTATTGAAGTTTCCAAGAATGGAAAATGTGAAATACCATAATGAGTATAGCAAGGCGTTGTCTGTTATAGTAACACCAGCTTTCGCAACTTGATATCTCCAGACAATATTAAGGACATACTTTACGAATCCACCGCCTTGATTTTCTTGAGCTGTAAATGCGCTTTTTTGTATTCCAAGTAAATTTTATATAGAATCAAAATCATGTTTCACTGTACTTTCGTCTTACTTTCTTCTTCACAAATTTGTCCCAATAGTTAACTGGAAATGATTTGGTTGATATCACTAACTTATCCCAATGTGATTTAAGATGGTCGTCTTCTGGTTGCTCTGCAATAAAAATACCATTAAATTCCAACTGTCCTGCGATTTCCTTTTCTCTTTTGATATGCCTGTATCTACCACTAACATCACAGAGCACATGCCATGTCTGTTATTTCTGCAATCATAGCCAGATGCCCTTACATACGTACTAAAGACATCCCCATAAATACCTGTATCAACCGCTAGCATCACAGAGCAATGTAGACTAACCAATAAAACCCAATATATACATGTATAGTCCACATCATAGAGCACATCAGGACATTGTCTGCATTCTAATCAATTGTCTAACAAATCCCCAGAAATAATCGAATCATCCAAAAGAAATAATCGAATCATCCAAAAGCATTATAGGAGTAAAGTGTAGTCTTACTAATGACATCCCCAAATATACCAATATCAACCACAGCATCATAGATCGCATCATTCCCACGTGTACTAAAATCTACCTCAAACATGACAGAGCACAGCAGTGCATTTTATGTCTTCTCAACGATCATTTTACAACCCAAAGACCACTCTAGACTTACCAATAACATCCACAAATATACGAAAATAGATAACTAACATCACAGAGCTCATCAGGACATTGTGTGTACACCAACACCCACGTTTGCTTGGTTGTGAAGGATGTCTGAATTCTTAATTTTAATTGTTATCTTATTATTTTTCATGAATTATTACATTTTTTTTTTAAATGAAACCTTTGAATAAAAACCCAATGAAATAAAATAAATATGTATGTATGTAAGTATGCTCATACAAATGTAACAAAATCGTGTTTTGGTTTGCATCATTTCGATTTGCGTCGCGACTTTCTGGCCCCAATTAGCGACGCAAACCGGGGTATTGGTGTATTCTCAACAATCATCTAACAACCCAAAGACCACTCTACACACACCAATGATATTACCAACACTACCCGAAGTTTCGACAATTACTACATTTCTACATTTATTGATGATTAAACAAAACAAAACGTAGAGAAATGTATCAATTTAGGTCTCAACAATCATCTATATAGTCAATACAGTACCAATATTTATATATACTCTGTGTGTGGTTTCTCACATTTCGTTTCAGCCCTCTCCAACTCTTCCCCAGCTGACGGGACTCCTTAGCTACTGTTCTGCGTTATTTACTTCTCGGAGGACTCACTGTTCTACCGTCTTGGGTTAGCGGGTTAAACTGCATCGCCTGTTTTGCTATGGATCTGTCGCCTTATCGAAGGGTATGACCAATGGCGTGCCACGTCCCTGAATAATCGCGCCTATAAGTTCCTGGCCCGTTCCCTGATGGAGTTGTTCGTTTGAGATACGGTTCTCCCATGAAATCCTTAGTATGTTTCGTAAGAGCTATCTCCACCCGAAATAACTGCCATAGCCAATAAGCGTATCAGAATACTGTCCGAAATCTCAACAATCGCATAAAATGTCTATGTGCAATCTATATTTACTAAAAACCTAATTAGCCTAGACGAATACATTAAAGCTAGAAAACAGTTATGTTACTCGTTGCATCAAGGTTCGTCTCGTTACTACATATTACCTATTAGTTGTAACTCGTCGCAACTATTACGTATTAGTCAACGTACAACTTTCCTATGGAGACATCTCTAGTTGCCGTTTCCTTTTCATTTCAGCTATACACACATCGATCACCACCTCCAGCACTATGTACTTACTGTTAGTCGTTAGGAAGTTATTATATCTTCCAACTTTCCTATGGAGACATCTCTAGTTGCCGTTTCCTTTTCATTTCAGCTATACACACATCGATCACCACCTCCAGCACTATGTACTTACTGTTAGTCGTTAGGAAGTGCGGCCTAATTTGCAATAGAAAATACAATTATTATATCTTCCAAGGAGAAAGCACGCGTTGAGAGCATGACAGGAGAAGTTTTCATTCAAATTCATTTCATTTTCAATTTGTATGCGCAAGTATAAATATTGGATATATCTAAAATAGTACCTAGCTTATATGCCATTCCATCGTTTTGCAATATGCTTGACTCAACTGCTTCTTCTTATAGCTAATTTGTATTGTTATTTGCATTGTAATTTGTATTGCTCTTGTACACCAAACGAAATAGCTTTAGAATGAATTTAGATTAAAATATATTCGATCTATCGAGAACCTCATTGATATAACACCATCATAAAGCCTATTGCACAGCATATTGCATTTGTCCATCCGCATTCCTTTTGCTGATTGTACGTACATACATATGTCCCTAATATCTCCTAAAATTTTCATTGTGTACTAATACTCTAACAACAGAATTTTTTGAAGTCATATTCTTAAATTGAAACAAAATTTCTCAGATAAATTGACAACATAATTTTAATTTCAAAATAATATATGTACATACGTATTTATTTCGTTTGAAAGGATTGTCATTTTCAGCTAACAAATAAAAAATCGATACAGAAAATTAGAACGCTACATGTGTCGTTCTCTTCGTTCATTCAAATACATTGTTTGTTTGGACTAGTACAAGTAAATATTGCTTGATACGCTAAACGCGAAATAGTTTCCACTCCCACCTGATAACTCGCCTTCACATTGTTTCCTGAAGCAATCGCCGACAGGGAAGAAGTCCCAGCTCCTTTGCTGGTACATATTCCAGACATACGTTTCTTGACCAGTGTATTCAGTATCTGGTTTATTTATAAGATGCATCAAAAAGAACATATAGTTCGCTAAATTATGTTCTTTTTGAACATGGGTGTCAAAGCCATGTGGCACAATATCGAAATAATCTTTTTCAACACCGCATATAAAGCAATTAGATTCCATATTTTCTTTGACCGATTCCAATTGGTCTCGAAGCTCTCCAAAAGCATCAATGATTAAGCCTTGAATTATAGCCAGCAGTATTACAATGACAAAAAAGAAGAAAGTAATATCAAATATAATGCGGTAAACTTCATAATCGTCTCCGTCCGGATCTCCAATTTCATCACCGATTCCACCACCCGCATGTGCGCCTTTATATAGATGGAATACGAAACATGTGAGCATATCGTGACATTTTTTATCAATTTCTTCATCATGAGTATAGAATTTGCGGAAATAGTTGAAAGCAATTACAATGATATATATCGATTATAGTTAAAATCATCACTGTAAGCACTAACTTTTTTCTATTGTGTGTAACTGACTGTAATATAGTACGCAACGTTTTAAAGCCTACAGCAACGTCCAATAAATGAGCAGCGAAAAAAAAGTTATTGAAGTTTCCAAGAATGGAAAATGTGAAATACCATAATGAGTATAGCAAGGCGTTGTCTGTTATAGTAACACCAGCTTTCGCAACTTGATATCTCCAGACAATATTAAGGACATACTTTACGAATCCACCGCCTTGATTTTCTTGAGCTGTAAATGCGCTTTTTTGTATTCCAAGTAAATTTTATATAGAATCAAAATCATGTTTCACTGTACTTTCGTCTTACTTTCTTCTTCACAAATTTGTCCCAATAGTTAACTGGAAATGATTTGGTTGATATCACTAACTTATCCCAATGTGATTTAAGATGGTCGTCTTCTGGTTGCTCTGCAATAAAAATACCATTAAATTCCAACTGTCCTGCGATTTCCTTTTCTCTTTTGATATGCCTGTATCTACCACTAACATCACAGAGCACATGCCATGTCTGTTATTTCTGCAATCATAGCCAGATGCCCTTACATACGTACTAAAGACATCCCCATAAATACCTGTATCAACCGCTAGCATCACAGAGCAATGTAGACTAACCAATAAAACCCAATATATACATGTATAGTCCACATCATAGAGCACATCAGGACATTGTCTGCATTCTAATCAATTGTCTAACAAATCCCCAGAAATAATCGAATCATCCAAAAGAAATAATCGAATCATCCAAAAGCATTATAGGAGTAAAGTGTAGTCTTACTAATGACATCCCCAAATATACCAATATCAACCACAGCATCATAGATCGCATCATTCCCACGTGTACTAAAATCTACCTCAAACATGACAGAGCACAGCAGTGCATTTTATGTCTTCTCAACGATCATTTTACAACCCAAAGACCACTCTAGACTTACCAATAACATCCACAAATATACGAAAATAGATAACTAACATCACAGAGCTCATCAGGACATTGTGTGTACACCAACACCCACGTTTGCTTGGTTGTGAAGGATGTCTGAATTCTTAATTTTAATTGTTATCTTATTATTTTTCATGAATTATTACATTTTTTTTTTAAATGAAACCTTTGAATAAAAACCCAATGAAATAAAATAAATATGTATGTATGTAAGTATGCTCATACAAATGTAACAAAATCGTGTTTTGGTTTGCATCATTTCGATTTGCGTCGCGACTTTCTGGCCCCAATTAGCGACGCAAACCGGGGTATTGGTGTATTCTCAACAATCATCTAACAACCCAAAGACCACTCTACACACACCAATGATATTACCAACACTACCCGAAGTTTCGACAATTACTACATTTCTACATTTATTGATGATTAAACAAAACAAAACGTAGAGAAATGTATCAATTTAGGTCTCAACAATCATCTATATAGTCAATACAGTACCAATATTTATATATACTCTGTGTGTGGTTTCTCACATTTCGTTTCAGCCCTCTCCAACTCTTCCCCAGCTGACGGGACTCCTTAGCTACTGTTCTGCGTTATTTACTTCTCGGAGGACTCACTGTTCTACCGTCTTGGGTTAGCGGGTTAAACTGCATCGCCTGTTTTGCTATGGATCTGTCGCCTTATCGAAGGGTATGACCAATGGCGTGCCACGTCCCTGAATAATCGCGCCTATAAGTTCCTGGCCCGTTCCCTGATGGAGTTGTTCGTTTGAGATACGGTTCTCCCATGAAATCCTTAGTATGTTTCGTAAGAGCTATCTCCACCCGAAATAACTGCCATAGCCAATAAGCGTATCAGAATACTGTCCGAAATCTCAACAATCGCATAAAATGTCTATGTGCAATCTATATTTACTAAAAACCTAATTAGCCTAGACGAATACATTAAAGCTAGAAAACAGTTATGTTACTCGTTGCATCAAGGTTCGTCTCGTTACTACATATTACCTATTAGTTGTAACTCGTCGCAACTATTACGTATTAGTCAACGTACAACTTTCCTATGGAGACATCTCTAGTTGCCGTTTCCTTTTCATTTCAGCTATACACACATCGATCACCACCTCCAGCACTATGTACTTACTGTTAGTCGTTAGGAAGTGCGGCCTAATTTGCAATAGAAAATACAATTATTATATCTTCCAAGGAGAAAGCACGCGTTGAGAGCATGACAGGAGAAGTTTTCATTCAAATTCATTTCATTTTCAATTTGTATGCGCAAGTATAAATATTGGATATATCTAAAATAGTACCTAGCTTATATGCCATTCCATCGTTTTGCAATATGCTTGACTCAACTGCTTCTTCTTATAGCTAATTTGTATTGTTATTTGCATTGTAATTTGTATTGCTCTTGTACACCAAACGAAATAGCTTTAGAATGAATTTAGATTAAAATATATTCGATCTATCGAGAACCTCATTGATATAACACCATCATAAAGCCTATTGCACAGCATATTGCATTTGTCCATCCGCATTCCTTTTGCTGATTGTACGTACATACATATGTCCCTAATATCTCCTAAAATTTTCATTGTGTACTAATACTCTAACAACAGAATTTTTTGAAGTCATATTCTTAAATTGAAACAAAATTTCTCAGATAAATTGACAACATAATTTTAATTTCAAAATAATATATGTACATACGTATTTATTTCGTTTGAAAGGATTGTCATTTTCAGCTAACAAATAAAAAATCGATACAGAAAATTAGAACGCTACATGTGTCGTTCTCTTCGTTCATTCAAATACATTGTTTGTTTGGACTAGTACAAGTAAATATTGCTTGATACGCTAAACGCGAAATAGTTTCCACTCCCACCTGATAACTCGCCTTCACATTGTTTCCTGAAGCAATCGCCGACAGGGAAGAAGTCCCAGCTCCTTTGCTGGTACATATTCCAGACATACGTTTCTTGACCAGTGTATTCAGTATCTGGTTTATTTATAAGATGCATCAAAAAGAACATATAGTTCGCTAAATTATGTTCTTTTTGAACATGGGTGTCAAAGCCATGTGGCACAATATCGAAATAATCTTTTTCAACACCGCATATAAAGCAATTAGATTCCATATTTTCTTTGACCGATTCCAATTGGTCTCGAAGCTCTCCAAAAGCATCAATGATTAAGCCTTGAATTATAGCCAGCAGTATTACAATGACAAAAAAGAAGAAAGTAATATCAAATATAATGCGGTAAACTTCATAATCGTCTCCGTCCGGATCTCCAATTTCATCACCGATTCCACCACCCGCATGTGCGCCTTTATATAGATGGAATACGAAACATGTGAGCATATCGTGACATTTTTTATCAATTTCTTCATCATGAGTATAGAATTTGCGGAAATAGTTGAAAGCAATTACAATGATATATATCGATTATAGTTAAAATCATCACTGTAAGCACTAACTTTTTTCTATTGTGTGTAACTGACTGTAATATAGTACGCAACGTTTTAAAGCCTACAGCAACGTCCAATAAATGAGCAGCGAAAAAAAAGTTATTGAAGTTTCCAAGAATGGAAAATGTGAAATACCATAATGAGTATAGCAAGGCGTTGTCTGTTATAGTAACACCAGCTTTCGCAACTTGATATCTCCAGACAATATTAAGGACATACTTTACGAATCCACCGCCTTGATTTTCTTGAGCTGTAAATGCGCTTTTTTGTATTCCAAGTAAATTTTATATAGAATCAAAATCATGTTTCACTGTACTTTCGTCTTACTTTCTTCTTCACAAATTTGTCCCAATAGTTAACTGGAAATGATTTGGTTGATATCACTAACTTATCCCAATGTGATTTAAGATGGTCGTCTTCTGGTTGCTCTGCAATAAAAATACCATTAAATTCCAACTGTCCTGCGATTTCCTTTTCTCTTTTGATATGCCTGTATCTACCACTAACATCACAGAGCACATGCCATGTCTGTTATTTCTGCAATCATAGCCAGATGCCCTTACATACGTACTAAAGACATCCCCATAAATACCTGTATCAACCGCTAGCATCACAGAGCAATGTAGACTAACCAATAAAACCCAATATATACATGTATAGTCCACATCATAGAGCACATCAGGACATTGTCTGCATTCTAATCAATTGTCTAACAAATCCCCAGAAATAATCGAATCATCCAAAAGAAATAATCGAATCATCCAAAAGCATTATAGGAGTAAAGTGTAGTCTTACTAATGACATCCCCAAATATACCAATATCAACCACAGCATCATAGATCGCATCATTCCCACGTGTACTAAAATCTACCTCAAACATGACAGAGCACAGCAGTGCATTTTATGTCTTCTCAACGATCATTTTACAACCCAAAGACCACTCTAGACTTACCAATAACATCCACAAATATACGAAAATAGATAACTAACATCACAGAGCTCATCAGGACATTGTGTGTACACCAACACCCACGTTTGCTTGGTTGTGAAGGATGTCTGAATTCTTAATTTTAATTGTTATCTTATTATTTTTCATGAATTATTACATTTTTTTTTTAAATGAAACCTTTGAATAAAAACCCAATGAAATAAAATAAATATGTATGTATGTAAGTATGCTCATACAAATGTAACAAAATCGTGTTTTGGTTTGCATCATTTCGATTTGCGTCGCGACTTTCTGGCCCCAATTAGCGACGCAAACCGGGGTATTGGTGTATTCTCAACAATCATCTAACAACCCAAAGACCACTCTACACACACCAATGATATTACCAACACTACCCGAAGTTTCGACAATTACTACATTTCTACATTTATTGATGATTAAACAAAACAAAACGTAGAGAAATGTATCAATTTAGGTCTCAACAATCATCTATATAGTCAATACAGTACCAATATTTATATATACTCTGTGTGTGGTTTCTCACATTTCGTTTCAGCCCTCTCCAACTCTTCCCCAGCTGACGGGACTCCTTAGCTACTGTTCTGCGTTATTTACTTCTCGGAGGACTCACTGTTCTACCGTCTTGGGTTAGCGGGTTAAACTGCATCGCCTGTTTTGCTATGGATCTGTCGCCTTATCGAAGGGTATGACCAATGGCGTGCCACGTCCCTGAATAATCGCGCCTATAAGTTCCTGGCCCGTTCCCTGATGGAGTTGTTCGTTTGAGATACGGTTCTCCCATGAAATCCTTAGTATGTTTCGTAAGAGCTATCTCCACCCGAAATAACTGCCATAGCCAATAAGCGTATCAGAATACTGTCCGAAATCTCAACAATCGCATAAAATGTCTATGTGCAATCTATATTTACTAAAAACCTAATTAGCCTAGACGAATACATTAAAGCTAGAAAACAGTTATGTTACTCGTTGCATCAAGGTTCGTCTCGTTACTACATATTACCTATTAGTTGTAACTCGTCGCAACTATTACGTATTAGTCAACGTACAACTTTCCTATGGAGACATCTCTAGTTGCCGTTTCCTTTTCATTTCAGCTATACACACATCGATCACCACCTCCAGCACTATGTACTTACTGTTAGTCGTTAGGAAGTGCGGCCTAATTTGCAATAGAAAATACAATTATTATATCTTCCAAGGAGAAAGCACGCGTTGAGAGCATGACAGGAGAAGTTTTCATTCAAATTCATTTCATTTTCAATTTGTATGCGCAAGTATAAATATTGGATATATCTAAAATAGTACCTAGCTTATATGCCATTCCATCGTTTTGCAATATGCTTGACTCAACTGCTTCTTCTTATAGCTAATTTGTATTGTTATTTGCATTGTAATTTGTATTGCTCTTGTACACCAAACGAAATAGCTTTAGAATGAATTTAGATTAAAATATATTCGATCTATCGAGAACCTCATTGATATAACACCATCATAAAGCCTATTGCACAGCATATTGCATTTGTCCATCCGCATTCCTTTTGCTGATTGTACGTACATACATATGTCCCTAATATCTCCTAAAATTTTCATTGTGTACTAATACTCTAACAACAGAATTTTTTGAAGTCATATTCTTAAATTGAAACAAAATTTCTCAGATAAATTGACAACATAATTTTAATTTCAAAATAATATATGTACATACGTATTTATTTCGTTTGAAAGGATTGTCATTTTCAGCTAACAAATAAAAAATCGATACAGAAAATTAGAACGCTACATGTGTCGTTCTCTTCGTTCATTCAAATACATTGTTTGTTTGGACTAGTACAAGTAAATATTGCTTGATACGCTAAACGCGAAATAGTTTCCACTCCCACCTGATAACTCGCCTTCACATTGTTTCCTGAAGCAATCGCCGACAGGGAAGAAGTCCCAGCTCCTTTGCTGGTACATATTCCAGACATACGTTTCTTGACCAGTGTATTCAGTATCTGGTTTATTTATAAGATGCATCAAAAAGAACATATAGTTCGCTAAATTATGTTCTTTTTGAACATGGGTGTCAAAGCCATGTGGCACAATATCGAAATAATCTTTTTCAACACCGCATATAAAGCAATTAGATTCCATATTTTCTTTGACCGATTCCAATTGGTCTCGAAGCTCTCCAAAAGCATCAATGATTAAGCCTTGAATTATAGCCAGCAGTATTACAATGACAAAAAAGAAGAAAGTAATATCAAATATAATGCGGTAAACTTCATAATCGTCTCCGTCCGGATCTCCAATTTCATCACCGATTCCACCACCCGCATGTGCGCCTTTATATAGATGGAATACGAAACATGTGAGCATATCGTGACATTTTTTATCAATTTCTTCATCATGAGTATAGAATTTGCGGAAATAGTTGAAAGCAATTACAATGATATATATCGATTATAGTTAAAATCATCACTGTAAGCACTAACTTTTTTCTATTGTGTGTAACTGACTGTAATATAGTACGCAACGTTTTAAAGCCTACAGCAACGTCCAATAAATGAGCAGCGAAAAAAAAGTTATTGAAGTTTCCAAGAATGGAAAATGTGAAATACCATAATGAGTATAGCAAGGCGTTGTCTGTTATAGTAACACCAGCTTTCGCAACTTGATATCTCCAGACAATATTAAGGACATACTTTACGAATCCACCGCCTTGATTTTCTTGAGCTGTAAATGCGCTTTTTTGTATTCCAAGTAAATTTTATATAGAATCAAAATCATGTTTCACTGTACTTTCGTCTTACTTTCTTCTTCACAAATTTGTCCCAATAGTTAACTGGAAATGATTTGGTTGATATCACTAACTTATCCCAATGTGATTTAAGATGGTCGTCTTCTGGTTGCTCTGCAATAAAAATACCATTAAATTCCAACTGTCCTGCGATTTCCTTTTCTCTTTTGATATGCCTGTATCTACCACTAACATCACAGAGCACATGCCATGTCTGTTATTTCTGCAATCATAGCCAGATGCCCTTACATACGTACTAAAGACATCCCCATAAATACCTGTATCAACCGCTAGCATCACAGAGCAATGTAGACTAACCAATAAAACCCAATATATACATGTATAGTCCACATCATAGAGCACATCAGGACATTGTCTGCATTCTAATCAATTGTCTAACAAATCCCCAGAAATAATCGAATCATCCAAAAGAAATAATCGAATCATCCAAAAGCATTATAGGAGTAAAGTGTAGTCTTACTAATGACATCCCCAAATATACCAATATCAACCACAGCATCATAGATCGCATCATTCCCACGTGTACTAAAATCGACCTCAAACATGACAGAGCACAGCAGTGCATTTTATGTCTTCTCAACGATCATTTTACAACCCAAAGACCACTCTAGACTTACCAATAACATCCACAAATATACGAAAATAGATAACTAACATCACAGAGCTCATCAGGACATTGTGTGTACACCAACACCCACGTTTGCTTGGTTGTGAAGGATGTCTGAATTCTTAATTTTAATTGTTATCTTATTATTTTTCATGAATTATTACATTTTTTTTTTAAATGAAACCTTTGAATAAAAACCCAATGAAATAAAATAAATATGTATGTATGTAAGTATGCTCATACAAATGTAACAAAATCGTGTTTTGGTTTGCATCATTTCGATTTGCGTCGCGACTTTCTGGCCCCAATTAGCGACGCAAACCGGGGTATTGGTGTATTCTCAACAATCATCTAACAACCCAAAGACCACTCTACACACACCAATGATATTACCAACACTACCCGAAGTTTCGACAATTACTACATTTCTACATTTATTGATGATTAAACAAAACAAAACGTAGAGAAATGTATCAATTTAGGTCTCAACAATCATCTATATAGTCAATACAGTACCAATATTTATATATACTCTGTGTGTGGTTTCTCACATTTCGTTTCAGCCCTCTCCAACTCTTCCCCAGCTGACGGGACTCCTTAGCTACTGTTCTGCGTTATTTACTTCTCGGAGGACTCACTGTTCTACCGTCTTGGGTTAGCGGGTTAAACTGCATCGCCTGTTTTGCTATGGATCTGTCGCCTTATCGAAGGGTATGACCAATGGCGTGCCACGTCCCTGAATAATCGCGCCTATAAGTTCCTGGCCCGTTCCCTGATGGAGTTGTTCGTTTGAGATACGGTTCTCCCATGAAATCCTTAGTATGTTTCGTAAGAGCTATCTCCACCCGAAATAACTGCCATAGCCAATAAGCGTATCAGAATACTGTCCGAAATCTCAACAATCGCATAAAATGTCTATGTGCAATCTATATTTACTAAAAACCTAATTAGCCTAGACGAATACATTAAAGCTAGAAAACAGTTATGTTACTCGTTGCATCAAGGTTCGTCTCGTTACTACATATTACCTATTAGTTGTAACTCGTCGCAACTATTACGTATTAGTCAACGTACAACTTTCCTATGGAGACATCTCTAGTTGCCGTTTCCTTTTCATTTCAGCTATACACACATCGATCACCACCTCCAGCACTATGTACTTACTGTTAGTCGTTAGGAAGTGCGGCCTAATTTGCAATAGAAAATACAATTATTATATCTTCCAAGGAGAAAGCACGCGTTGAGAGCATGACAGGAGAAGTTTTCATTCAAATTCATTTCATTTTCAATTTGTATGCGCAAGTATAAATATTGGATATATCTAAAATAGTACCTAGCTTATATGCCATTCCATCGTTTTGCAATATGCTTGACTCAACTGCTTCTTCTTATAGCTAATTTGTATTGTTATTTGCATTGTAATTTGTATTGCTCTTGTACACCAAACGAAATAGCTTTAGAATGAATTTAGATTAAAATATATTCGATCTATCGAGAACCTCATTGATATAACACCATCATAAAGCCTATTGCACAGCATATTGCATTTGTCCATCCGCATTCCTTTTGCTGATTGTACGTACATACATATGTCCCTAATATCTCCTAAAATTTTCATTGTGTACTAATACTCTAACAACAGAATTTTTTGAAGTCATATTCTTAAATTGAAACAAAATTTCTCAGATAAATTGACAACATAATTTTAATTTCAAAATAATATATGTACATACGTATTTATTTCGTTTGAAAGGATTGTCATTTTCAGCTAACAAATAAAAAATCGATACAGAAAATTAGAACGCTACATGTGTCGTTCTCTTCGTTCATTCAAATACATTGTTTGTTTGGACTAGTACAAGTAAATATTGCTTGATACGCTAAACGCGAAATAGTTTCCACTCCCACCTGATAACTCGCCTTCACATTGTTTCCTGAAGCAATCGCCGACAGGGAAGAAGTCCCAGCTCCTTTGCTGGTACATATTCCAGACATACGTTTCTTGACCAGTGTATTCAGTATCTGGTTTATTTATAAGATGCATCAAAAAGAACATATAGTTCGCTAAATTATGTTCTTTTTGAACATGGGTGTCAAAGCCATGTGGCACAATATCGAAATAATCTTTTTCAACACCGCATATAAAGCAATTAGATTCCATATTTTCTTTGACCGATTCCAATTGGTCTCGAAGCTCTCCAAAAGCATCAATGATTAAGCCTTGAATTATAGCCAGCAGTATTACAATGACAAAAAAGAAGAAAGTAATATCAAATATAATGCGGTAAACTTCATAATCGTCTCCGTCCGGATCTCCAATTTCATCACCGATTCCACCACCCGCATGTGCGCCTTTATATAGATGGAATACGAAACATGTGAGCATATCGTGACATTTTTTATCAATTTCTTCATCATGAGTATAGAATTTGCGGAAATAGTTGAAAGCAATTACAATGATATATATCGATTATAGTTAAAATCATCACTGTAAGCACTAACTTTTTTCTATTGTGTGTAACTGACTGTAATATAGTACGCAACGTTTTAAAGCCTACAGCAACGTCCAATAAATGAGCAGCGAAAAAAAAGTTATTGAAGTTTCCAAGAATGGAAAATGTGAAATACCATAATGAGTATAGCAAGGCGTTGTCTGTTATAGTAACACCAGCTTTCGCAACTTGATATCTCCAGACAATATTAAGGACATACTTTACGAATCCACCGCCTTGATTTTCTTGAGCTGTAAATGCGCTTTTTTGTATTCCAAGTAAATTTTATATAGAATCAAAATCATGTTTCACTGTACTTTCGTCTTACTTTCTTCTTCACAAATTTGTCCCAATAGTTAACTGGAAATGATTTGGTTGATATCACTAACTTATCCCAATGTGATTTAAGATGGTCGTCTTCTGGTTGCTCTGCAATAAAAATACCATTAAATTCCAACTGTCCTGCGATTTCCTTTTCTCTTTTGATATGCCTGTATCTACCACTAACATCACAGAGCACATGCCATGTCTGTTATTTCTGCAATCATAGCCAGATGCCCTTACATACGTACTAAAGACATCCCCATAAATACCTGTATCAACCGCTAGCATCACAGAGCAATGTAGACTAACCAATAAAACCCAATATATACATGTATAGTCCACATCATAGAGCACATCAGGACATTGTCTGCATTCTAATCAATTGTCTAACAAATCCCCAGAAATAATCGAATCATCCAAAAGAAATAATCGAATCATCCAAAAGCATTATAGGAGTAAAGTGTAGTCTTACTAATGACATCCCCAAATATACCAATATCAACCACAGCATCATAGATCGCATCATTCCCACGTGTACTAAAATCTACCTCAAACATGACAGAGCACAGCAGTGCATTTTATGTCTTCTCAACGATCATTTTACAACCCAAAGACCACTCTAGACTTACCAATAACATCCACAAATATACGAAAATAGATAACTAACATCACAGAGCTCATCAGGACATTGTGTGTACACCAACACCCACGTTTGCTTGGTTGTGAAGGATGTCTGAATTCTTAATTTTAATTGTTATCTTATTATTTTTCATGAATTATTACATTTTTTTTTTAAATGAAACCTTTGAATAAAAACCCAATGAAATAAAATAAATATGTATGTATGTAAGTATGCTCATACAAATGTAACAAAATCGTGTTTTGGTTTGCATCATTTCGATTTGCGTCGCGACTTTCTGGCCCCAATTAGCGACGCAAACCGGGGTATTGGTGTATTCTCAACAATCATCTAACAACCCAAAGACCACTCTACACACACCAATGATATTACCAACACTACCCGAAGTTTCGACAATTACTACATTTCTACATTTATTGATGATTAAACAAAACAAAACGTAGAGAAATGTATCAATTTAGGTCTCAACAATCATCTATATAGTCAATACAGTACCAATATTTATATATACTCTGTGTGTGGTTTCTCACATTTCGTTTCAGCCCTCTCCAACTCTTCCCCAGCTGACGGGACTCCTTAGCTACTGTTCTGCGTTATTTACTTCTCGGAGGACTCACTGTTCTACCGTCTTGGGTTAGCGGGTTAAACTGCATCGCCTGTTTTGCTATGGATCTGTCGCCTTATCGAAGGGTATGACCAATGGCGTGCCACGTCCCTGAATAATCGCGCCTATAGGTTCCTGGCTCGTTCCCTGATGGAGTTGTTCGTTTGAGATACGGTTCTCCCATGAAATCCTTAGTATGTTTCGTAAGAGCTATCTCCACCCGAAATAACTGCCATAGCCAATAAGCGTATCAGAATACTGTCCGAAATCTCAACAATCGCATAAAATGTCTATGTGCAATCTATATTTACTAAAAACCTAATTAGCCTAGACGAATACATTAAAGCTAGAAAACAGTTATGTTACTCGTTGCATCAAGGTTCGTCTCGTTACTACATATTACCTATTAGTTGTAACTCGTCGCAACTATTACGTATTAGTCAACGTACAACTTTCCTATGGAGACATCTCTAGTTGCCGTTTCCTTTTCATTTCAGCTATACACACATCGATCACCACCTCCAGCACTATGTACTTACTGTTAGTCGTTAGGAAGTGCGGCCTAATTTGCAATAGAAAATACAATTATTATATCTTCCAAGGAGAAAGCACGCGTTGAGAGCATGACAGGAGAAGTTTTCATTCAAATTCATTTCATTTTCAATTTGTATGCGCAAGTATAAATATTGGATATATCTAAAATAGTACCTAGCTTATATGCCATTCCATCGTTTTGCAATATGCTTGACTCAACTGCTTCTTCTTATAGCTAATTTGTATTGTTATTTGCATTGTAATTTGTATTGCTCTTGTACACCAAACGAAATAGCTTTAGAATGAATTTAGATTAAAATATATTCGATCTATCGAGAACCTCATTGATATAACACCATCATAAAGCCTATTGCACAGCATATTGCATTTGTCCATCCGCATTCCTTTTGCTGATTGTACGTACATACATATGTCCCTAATATCTCCTAAAATTTTCATTGTGTACTAATACTCTAACAACAGAATTTTTTGAAGTCATATTCTTAAATTGAAACAAAATTTCTCAGATAAATTGACAACATAATTTTAATTTCAAAATAATATATGTACATACGTATTTATTTCGTTTGAAAGGATTGTCATTTTCAGCTAACAAATAAAAAATCGATACAGAAAATTAGAACGCTACATGTGTCGTTCTCTTCGTTCATTCAAATACATTGTTTGTTTGGACTAGTACAAGTAAATATTGCTTGATACGCTAAACGCGAAATAGTTTCCACTCCCACCTGATAACTCGCCTTCACATTGTTTCCTGAAGCAATCGCCGACAGGGAAGAAGTCCCAGCTCCTTTGCTGGTACATATTCCAGACATACGTTTCTTGACCAGTGTATTCAGTATCTGGTTTATTTATAAGATGCATCAAAAAGAACATATAGTTCGCTAAATTATGTTCTTTTTGAACATGGGTGTCAAAGCCATGTGGCACAATATCGAAATAATCTTTTCCAACACCGCATATAAAGCAATTAGATTCCATATTTTCTTTGACCGATTCCAATTGGTCTCGAAGCTCTCCAAAAGCATCAATGATTAAGCCTTGAATTATAGCCAGCAGTATTACAATGACAAAAAAGAAGAAAGTAATATCAAATATAATGCGGTAAACTTCATAATCGTCTCCGTCCGGATCTCCAATTTCATCACCGATTCCACCACCGGCATGTGCGCCTTTATATAGATGGAATACGAAACATGTGAGCATATCGTGACATTTTTTATCAATTTCTTCATCATGAGTATAGAATTTGCGGAAATAGTTGAAAGCAATTACAATGATATATATCGATTATAGTTAAAATCATCACTGTAAGCACTAACTTTTCTCTATTGTGTGTAACTGACTGTAATATAGTACGCAACGTTTTAAAGCCTACAGCAACGTCCAATAAATGAGAAGCGAAAAAAAAGTTATTGAAGTTTCCAAGAATGGAAAATGTGAAATACCATAATGAGTATAGCAAGGCGTTGTCTGTTATAGTAACACCAGCTTTCGCAACTTGATATCTCCAGACAATATTAAGGACATACTTTACGAATCCACCGCCTTGATTTTCTTGAGCTGTAAATGCGCTTTTTTGTATTCCAAGTAAATTTTATATAGAATCAAAATCATGTTTCACTGTACTTTCGTCTTACTTTCTTCTTCACAAATTTGTCCCAATAGTTAACTGGAAATGATTTGGTTGATATCACTAACTTATCCCAATGTGATTTAAGATGGTCGTCTTCTGGTTGCTCTGCAATAAAAATACCATTAAATTCCAACTGTCCTGCGATTTCCTTTTCTCTTTTGATATGCCTGTATCTACCACTAACATCACAGAGCACATGCCATGTCTGTTATTTCTGCAATCATAGCCAGATGCCCTTACATACGTACTAAAGACATCCCCATAAATACCTGTATCAACCGCTAGCATCACAGAGCAATGTAGACTAACCAATAAAACCCAATATATACATGTATAGTCCACATCATAGAGCACATCAGGACATTGTCTGCATTCTAATCAATTGTCTAACAAATCCCCAGAAATAATCGAATCATCCAAAAGAAATAATCGAATCATCCAAAAGCATTATAGGAGTAAAGTGTAGTCTTACTAATGACATCCCCAAATATACCAATATCAACCACAGCATCATAGATCGCATCATTCCCACGTGTACTAAAATCTACCTCAAACATGACAGAGCACAGCAGTGCATTTTATGTCTTCTCAACGATCATTTTACAACCCAAAGACCACTCTAGACTTACCAATAACATCCACAAATATACGAAAATAGATAACTAACATCACAGAGCTCATCAGGACATTGTGTGTACACCAACACCCACGTTTGCTTGGTTGTGAAGGATGTCTGAATTCTTAATTTTAATTGTTATCTTATTATTTTTCATGAATTATTACATTTTTTTTTTAAATGAAACCTTTGAATAAAAACCCAATGAAATAAAATAAATATGTATGTATGTAAGTATGCTCATACAAATGTAACAAAATCGTGTTTTGGTTTGCATCATTTCGATTTGCGTCGCGACTTTCTGGCCCCAATTAGCGACGCAAACCGGGGTATTGGTGTATTCTCAACAATCATCTAACAACCCAAAGACCACTCTACACACACCAATGATATTACCAACACTACCCGAAGTTTCGACAATTACTACATTTCTACATTTATTGATGATTAAACAAAACAAAACGTAGAGAAATGTATCAATTTAGGTCTCAACAATCATCTATATAGTCAATACAGTACCAATATTTATATATACTCTGTGTGTGGTTTCTCACATTTCGTTTCAGCCCTCTCCAACTCTTCCCCAGCTGACGGGACTCCTTAGCTACTGTTCTGCGTTATTTACTTCTCGGAGGACTCACTGTTCTACCGTCTTGGGTTAGCGGGTTAAACTGCATCGCCTGTTTTGCTATGGATCTGTCGCCTTATCGAAGGGTATGACCAATGGCGTGCCACGTCCCTGAATAATCGCGCCTATAAGTTCCTGGCCCGTTCCCTGATGGAGTTGTTCGTTTGAGATACGGTTCTCCCATGAAATCCTTAGTATGTTTCGTAAGAGCTATCTCCACCCGAAATAACTGCCATAGCCAATAAGCGTATCAGAATACTGTCCGAAATCTCAACAATCGCATAAAATGTCTATGTGCAATCTATATTTACTAAAAACCTAATTAGCCTAGACGAATACATTAAAGCTAGAAAACAGTTATGTTACTCGTTGCATCAAGGTTCGTCTCGTTACTACATATTACCTATTAGTTGTAACTCGTCGCAACTATTACGTATTAGTCAACGTACAACTTTCCTATGGAGACATCTCTAGTTGCCGTTTCCTTTTCATTTCAGCTATACACACATCGATCACCACCTCCAGCACTATGTACTTACTGTTAGTCGTTAGGAAGTGCGGCCTAATTTGCAATAGAAAATACAATTATTATATCTTCCAAGGAGAAAGCACGCGTTGAGAGCATGACAGGAGAAGTTTTCATTCAAATTCATTTCATTTTCAATTTGTATGCGCAAGTATAAATATTGGATATATCTAAAATAGTACCTAGCTTATATGCCATTCCATCGTTTTGCAATATGCTTGACTCAACTGCTTCTTCTTATAGCTAATTTGTATTGTTATTTGCATTGTAATTTGTATTGCTCTTGTACACCAAACGAAATAGCTTTAGAATGAATTTAGATTAAAATATATTCGATCTATCGAGAACCTCATTGATATAACACCATCATAAAGCCTATTGCACAGCATATTGCATTTGTCCATCCGCATTCCTTTTGCTGATTGTACGTACATACATATGTCCCTAATATCTCCTAAAATTTTCATTGTGTACTAATACTCTAACAACAGAATTTTTTGAAGTCATATTCTTAAATTGAAACAAAATTTCTCAGATAAATTGACAACATAATTTTAATTTCAAAATAATATATGTACATACGTATTTATTTCGTTTGAAAGGATTGTCATTTTCAGCTAACAAATAAAAAATCGATACAGAAAATTAGAACGCTACATGTGTCGTTCTCTTCGTTCATTCAAATACATTGTTTGTTTGGACTAGTACAAGTAAATATTGCTTGATACGCTAAACGCGAAATAGTTTCCACTCCCACCTGATAACTCGCCTTCACATTGTTTCCTGAAGCAATCGCCGACAGGGAAGAAGTCCCAGCTCCTTTGCTGGTACATATTCCAGACATACGTTTCTTGACCAGTGTATTCAGTATCTGGTTTATTTATAAGATGCATCAAAAAGAACATATAGTTCGCTAAATTATGTTCTTTTTGAACATGGGTGTCAAAGCCATGTGGCACAATATCGAAATAATCTTTTCCAACACCGCATATAAAGCAATTAGATTCCATATTTTCTTTGACCGATTCCAATTGGTCTCGAAGCTCTCCAAAAGCATCAATGATTAAGCCTTGAATTATAGCCAGCAGTATTACAATGACAAAAAAGAAGAAAGTAATATCAAATATAATGCGGTAAACTTCATAATCGTCTCCGTCCGGATCTCCAATTTCATCACCGATTCCACCACCGGCATGTGCGCCTTTATATAGATGGAATACGAAACATGTGAGCATATCGTGACATTTTTTATCAATTTCTTCATCATGAGTATAGAATTTGCGGAAATAGTTGAAAGCAATTACAATGATATATATCGATTATAGTTAAAATCATCACTGTAAGCACTAACTTTTCTCTATTGTGTGTAACTGACTGTAATATAGTACGCAACGTTTTAAAGCCTACAGCAACGTCCAATAAATGAGAAGCGAAAAAAAAGTTATTGAAGTTTCCAAGAATGGAAAATGTGAAATACCATAATGAGTATAGCAAGGCGTTGTCTGTTATAGTAACACCAGCTTTCGCAACTTGATATCTCCAGACAATATTAAGGACATACTTTACGAATCCACCGCCTTGATTTTCTTGAGCTGTAAATGCGCTTTTTTGTATTCCAAGTAAATTTTATATAGAATCAAAATCATGTTTCACTGTACTTTCGTCTTACTTTCTTCTTCACAAATTTGTCCCAATAGTTAACTGGAAATGATTTGGTTGATATCACTAACTTATCCCAATGTGATTTAAGATGGTCGTCTTCTGGTTGCTCTGCAATAAAAATACCATTAAATTCCAACTGTCCTGCGATTTCCTTTTCTCTTTTGATATGCCTGTATCTACCACTAACATCACAGAGCACATGCCATGTCTGTTATTTCTGCAATCATAGCCAGATGCCCTTACATACGTACTAAAGACATCCCCATAAATACCTGTATCAACCGCTAGCATCACAGAGCAATGTAGACTAACCAATAAAACCCAATATATACATGTATAGTCCACATCATAGAGCACATCAGGACATTGTCTGCATTCTAATCAATTGTCTAACAAATCCCCAGAAATAATCGAATCATCCAAAAGAAATAATCGAATCATCCAAAAGCATTATAGGAGTAAAGTGTAGTCTTACTAATGACATCCCCAAATATACCAATATCAACCACAGCATCATAGATCGCATCATTCCCACGTGTACTAAAATCTACCTCAAACATGACAGAGCACAGCAGTGCATTTTATGTCTTCTCAACGATCATTTTACAACCCAAAGACCACTCTAGACTTACCAATAACATCCACAAATATACGAAAATAGATAACTAACATCACAGAGCTCATCAGGACATTGTGTGTACACCAACACCCACGTTTGCTTGGTTGTGAAGGATGTCTGAATTCTTAATTTTAATTGTTATCTTATTATTTTTCATGAATTATTACATTTTTTTTTTAAATGAAACCTTTGAATAAAAACCCAATGAAATAAAATAAATATGTATGTATGTAAGTATGCTCATACAAATGTAACAAAATCGTGTTTTGGTTTGCATCATTTCGATTTGCGTCGCGACTTTCTGGCCCCAATTAGCGACGCAAACCGGGGTATTGGTGTATTCTCAACAATCATCTAACAACCCAAAGACCACTCTACACACACCAATGATATTACCAACACTACCCGAAGTTTCGACAATTACTACATTTCTACATTTATTGATGATTAAACAAAACAAAACGTAGAGAAATGTATCAATTTAGGTCTCAACAATCATCTATATAGTCAATACAGTACCAATATTTATATATACTCTGTGTGTGGTTTCTCACATTTCGTTTCAGCCCTCTCCAACTCTTCCCCAGCTGACGGGACTCCTTAGCTACTGTTCTGCGTTATTTACTTCTCGGAGGACTCACTGTTCTACCGTCTTGGGTTAGCGGGTTAAACTGCATCGCCTGTTTTGCTATGGATCTGTCGCCTTATCGAAGGGTATGACCAATGGCGTGCCACGTCCCTGAATAATCGCGCCTATAAGTTCCTGGCCCGTTCCCTGATGGAGTTGTTCGTTTGAGATACGGTTCTCCCATGAAATCCTTAGTATGTTTCGTAAGAGCTATCTCCACCCGAAATAACTGCCATAGCCAATAAGCGTATCAGAATACTGTCCGAAATCTCAACAATCGCATAAAATGTCTATGTGCAATCTATATTTACTAAAAACCTAATTAGCCTAGACGAATACATTAAAGCTAGAAAACAGTTATGTTACTCGTTGCATCAAGGTTCGTCTCGTTACTACATATTACCTATTAGTTGTAACTCGTCGCAACTATTACGTATTAGTCAACGTACAACTTTCCTATGGAGACATCTCTAGTTGCCGTTTCCTTTTCATTTCAGCTATACACACATCGATCACCACCTCCAGCACTATGTACTTACTGTTAGTCGTTAGGAAGTGCGGCCTAATTTGCAATAGAAAATACAATTATTATATCTTCCAAGGAGAAAGCACGCGTTGAGAGCATGACAGGAGAAGTTTTCATTCAAATTCATTTCATTTTCAATTTGTATGCGCAAGTATAAATATTGGATATATCTAAAATAGTACCTAGCTTATATGCCATTCCATCGTTTTGCAATATGCTTGACTCAACTGCTTCTTCTTATAGCTAATTTGTATTGTTATTTGCATTGTAATTTGTATTGCTCTTGTACACCAAACGAAATAGCTTTAGAATGAATTTAGATTAAAATATATTCGATCTATCGAGAACCTCATTGATATAACACCATCATAAAGCCTATTGCACAGCATATTGCATTTGTCCATCCGCATTCCTTTTGCTGATTGTACGTACATACATATGTCCCTAATATCTCCTAAAATTTTCATTGTGTACTAATACTCTAACAACAGAATTTTTTGAAGTCATATTCTTAAATTGAAACAAAATTTCTCAGATAAATTGACAACATAATTTTAATTTCAAAATAATATATGTACATACGTATTTATTTCGTTTGAAAGGATTGTCATTTTCAGCTAACAAATAAAAAATCGATACAGAAAATTAGAACGCTACATGTGTCGTTCTCTTCGTTCATTCAAATACATTGTTTGTTTGG
This sequence comes from Eristalis tenax, assembly GCA_905231855.2. Classification (NCBI taxonomy): domain Eukaryota; kingdom Metazoa; phylum Arthropoda; class Insecta; order Diptera; family Syrphidae; genus Eristalis; species Eristalis tenax. Next base: position 161,581 of record HG993126.1, read on the forward strand.
ACTAGTACAAGTAAATATTGCTTGATACGCTAAACGCGAAATAGTTTCCACTCCCACCTGATAACTCGCCTTCACATTGTTTCCTGAAGCAATCGCCGACAGGGAAGAAGTCCCAGCTCCTTTGCTGGTACATATTCCAGACATACGTTTCTTGACCAGTGTATTCAGTATCTGGTTTATTTATAAGATGCATCAAAAAGAACATATAGTTCGCTAAATTATGTTCTTTTTGAACATGGGTGTCAAAGCCATGTGGCACAATATCGAAATAATCTTTTTCAACACCGCATATAAAGCAATTAGATTCCATATTTTCTTTGACCGATTCCAATTGGTCTCGAAGCTCTCCAAAAGCATCAATGATTAAGCCTTGAATTATAGCCAGCAGTATTACAATGACAAAAAAGAAGAAAGTAATATCAAATATAATGCGGTAAACTTCATAATCGTCTCCGTCCGGATCTCCAATTTCATCACCGATTCCACCACCCGCATGTGCGCCTTTATATAGATGGAATACGAAACATGTGAGCATATCGTGACATTTTTTATCAATTTCTTCATCATGAGTATAGAATTTGCGGAAATAGTTGAAAGCAATTACAATGATATATATCGATTATAGTTAAAATCATCACTGTAAGCACTAACTTTTTTCTATTGTGTGTAACTGACTGTAATATAGTACGCAACGTTTTAAAGCCTACAGCAACGTCCAATAAATGAGCAGCGAAAAAAAAGTTATTGAAGTTTCCAAGAATGGAAAATGTGAAATACCATAATGAGTATAGCAAGGCGTTGTCTGTTATAGTAACACCAGCTTTCGCAACTTGATATCTCCAGACAATATTAAGGACATACTTTACGAATCCACCGCCTTGATTTTCTTGAGCTGTAAATGCGCTTTTTTGTATTCCAAGTAAATTTTATATAGAATCAAAATCATGTTTCACTGTACTTTCGTCTTACTTTCTTCTTCACAAATTTGTCCCAATAGTTAACTGGAAATGATTTGGTTGATATCACTAACTTATCCCAATGTGATTTAAGATGGTCGTCTTCTGGTTGCTCTGCAATAAAAATACCATTAAATTCCAACTGTCCTGCGATTTCCTTTTCTCTTTTGATATGCCTGTATCTACCACTAACATCACAGAGCACATGCCATGTCTGTTATTTCTGCAATCATAGCCAGATGCCCTTACATACGTACTAAAGACATCCCCATAAATACCTGTATCAACCGCTAGCATCACAGAGCAATGTAGACTAACCAATAAAACCCAATATATACATGTATAGTCCACATCATAGAGCACATCAGGACATTGTCTGCATTCTAATCAATTGTCTAACAAATCCCCAGAAATAATCGAATCATCCAAAAGAAATAATCGAATCATCCAAAAGCATTATAGGAGTAAAGTGTAGTCTTACTAATGACATCCCCAAATATACCAATATCAACCACAGCATCATAGATCGCATCATTCCCACGTGTACTAAAATCTACCTCAAACATGACAGAGCACAGCAGTGCATTTTATGTCTTCTCAACGATCATTTTACAACCCAAAGACCACTCTAGACTTACCAATAACATCCACAAATATACGAAAATAGATAACTAACATCACAGAGCTCATCAGGACATTGTGTGTACACCAACACCCACGTTTGCTTGGTTGTGAAGGATGTCTGAATTCTTAATTTTAATTGTTATCTTATTATTTTTCATGAATTATTACATTTTTTTTTTAAATGAAACCTTTGAATAAAAACCCAATGAAATAAAATAAATATGTATGTATGTAAGTATGCTCATACAAATGTAACAAAATCGTGTTTTGGTTTGCATCATTTCGATTTGCGTCGCGACTTTCTGGCCCCAATTAGCGACGCAAACCGGGGTATTGGTGTATTCTCAACAATCATCTAACAACCCAAAGACCACTCTACACACACCAATGATATTACCAACACTACCCGAAGTTTCGACAATTACTACATTTCTACATTTATTGATGATTAAACAAAACAAAACGTAGAGAAATGTATCAATTTAGGTCTCAACAATCATCTATATAGTCAATACAGTACCAATATTTATATATACTCTGTGTGTGGTTTCTCACATTTCGTTTCAGCCCTCTCCAACTCTTCCCCAGCTGACGGGACTCCTTAGCTACTGTTCTGCGTTATTTACTTCTCGGAGGACTCACTGTTCTACCGTCTTGGGTTAGCGGGTTAAACTGCATCGCCTGTTTTGCTATGGATCTGTCGCCTTATCGAAGGGTATGACCAATGGCGTGCCACGTCCCTGAATAATCGCGCCTATAAGTTCCTGGCCCGTTCCCTGATGGAGTTGTTCGTTTGAGATACGGTTCTCCCATGAAATCCTTAGTATGTTTCGTAAGAGCTATCTCCACCCGAAATAACTGCCATAGCCAATAAGCGTATCAGAATACTGTCCGAAATCTCAACAATCGCATAAAATGTCTATGTGCAATCTATATTTACTAAAAACCTAATTAGCCTAGACGAATACATTAAAGCTAGAAAACAGTTATGTTACTCGTTGCATCAAGGTTCGTCTCGTTACTACATATTACCTATTAGTTGTAACTCGTCGCAACTATTACGTATTAGTCAACGTACAACTTTCCTATGGAGACATCTCTAGTTGCCGTTTCCTTTTCATTTCAGCTATACACACATCGATCACCACCTCCAGCACTATGTACTTACTGTTAGTCGTTAGGAAGTGCGGCCTAATTTGCAATAGAAAATACAATTATTATATCTTCCAAGGAGAAAGCACGCGTTGAGAGCATGACAGGAGAAGTTTTCATTCAAATTCATTTCATTTTCAATTTGTATGCGCAAGTATAAATATTGGATATATCTAAAATAGTACCTAGCTTATATGCCATTCCATCGTTTTGCAATATGCTTGACTCAACTGCTTCTTCTTATAGCTAATTTGTATTGTTATTTGCATTGTAATTTGTATTGCTCTTGTACACCAAACGAAATAGCTTTAGAATGAATTTAGATTAAAATATATTCGATCTATCGAGAACCTCATTGATATAACACCATCATAAAGCCTATTGCACAGCATATTGCATTTGTCCATCCGCATTCCTTTTGCTGATTGTACGTACATACATATGTCCCTAATATCTCCTAAAATTTTCATTGTGTACTAATACTCTAACAACAGAATTTTTTGAAGTCATATTCTTAAATTGAAACAAAATTTCTCAGATAAATTGACAACATAATTTTAATTTCAAAATAATATATGTACATACGTATTTATTTCGTTTGAAAGGATTGTCATTTTCAGCTAACAAATAAAAAATCGATACAGAAAATTAGAACGCTACATGTGTCGTTCTCTTCGTTCATTCAAATACATTGTTTGTTTGGACTAGTACAAGTAAATATTGCTTGATACGCTAAACGCGAAATAGTTTCCACTCCCACCTGATAACTCGCCTTCACATTGTTTCCTGAAGCAATCGCCGACAGGGAAGAAGTCCCAGCTCCTTTGCTGGTACATATTCCAGACATACGTTTCTTGACCAGTGTATTCAGTATCTGGTTTATTTATAAGATGCATCAAAAAGAACATATAGTTCGCTAAATTATGTTCTTTTTGAACATGGGTGTCAAAGCCATGTGGCACAATATCGAAATAATCTTTTCCAACACCGCATATAAAGCAATTAGATTCCATATTTTCTTTGACCGATTCCAATTGGTCTCGAAGCTCTCCAAAAGCATCAATGATTAAGCCTTGAATTATAGCCAGCAGTATTACAATGACAAAAAAGAAGAAAGTAATATCAAATATAATGCGGTAAACTTCATAATCGTCTCCGTCCGGATCTCCAATTTCATCACCGATTCCACCACCCGCATGTGCGCCTTTATATAGATGGAATACGAAACATGTGAGCATATCGTGACATTTTTTATCAATTTCTTCATCATGAGTATAGAATTTGCGGAAATAGTTGAAAGCAATTACAATGATATATATCGATTATAGTTAAAATCATCACTGTAAGCCCTAACTTTTTTCTATTGTGTGTAACTGACTGTAATATAGTACGCAACGTTTTAAAGCCTACAGCAACGTCCAATAAATGAGCAGCGAAAAAAAAGTTATTGAAGTTTCCAAGAATGGAAAATGTGAAATACCATAATGAGTATAGCAAGGCGTTGTCTGTTATAGTAACACCAGCTTTCGCAACTTGATATCTCCAGACAATATTAAGGACATACTTTACGAATCCACCGCCTTGATTTTCTTGAGCTGTAAATGCGCTTTTTTGTATTCCAAGTAAATTTTATATAGAATCAAAATCATGTTTCACTGTACTTTCGTCTTACTTTCTTCTTCACAAATTTGTCCCAATAGTTAACTGGAAATGATTTGGTTGATATCACTAACTTATCCCAATGTGATTTAAGATGGTCGTCTTCTGGTTGCTCTGCAATAAAAATACCATTAAATTCCAACTGTCCTGCGATTTCCTTTTCTCTTTTGATATGCCTGTATCTACCACTAACATCACAGAGCACATGCCATGTCTGTTATTTCTGCAATCATAGCCAGATGCCCTTACATACGTACTAAAGACATCCCCATAAATACCTGTATCAACCGCTAGCATCACAGAGCAATGTAGACTAACCAATAAAACCCAATATATACATGTATAGTCCACATCATAGAGCACATCAGGACATTGTCTGCATTCTAATCAATTGTCTAACAAATCCCCAGAAATAATCGAATCATCCAAAAGAAATAATCGAATCATCCAAAAGCATTATAGGAGTAAAGTGTAGTCTTACTAATGACATCCCCAAATATACCAATATCAACCACAGCATCATAGATCGCATCATTCCCACGTGTACTAAAATCTACCTCAAACATGACAGAGCACAGCAGTGCATTTTATGTCTTCTCAACGATCATTTTACAACCCAAAGACCACTCTAGACTTACCAATAACATCCACAAATATACGAAAATAGATAACTAACATCACAGAGCTCATCAGGACATTGTGTGTACACCAACACCCACGTTTGCTTGGTTGTGAAGGATGTCTGAATTCTTAATTTTAATTGTTATCTTATTATTTTTCATGAATTATTACATTTTTTTTTTAAATGAAACCTTTGAATAAAAACCCAATGAAATAAAATAAATATGTATGTATGTAAGTATGCTCATACAAATGTAACAAAATCGTGTTTTGGTTTGCATCATTTCGATTTGCGTCGCGACTTTCTGGCCCCAATTAGCGACGCAAACCGGGGTATTGGTGTATTCTCAACAATCATCTAACAACCCAAAGACCACTCTACACACACCAATGATATTACCAACACTACCCGAAGTTTCGACAATTACTACATTTCTACATTTATTGATGATTAAACAAAACAAAACGTAGAGAAATGTATCAATTTAGGTCTCAACAATCATCTATATAGTCAATACAGTACCAATATTTATATATACTCTGTGTGTGGTTTCTCACATTTCGTTTCAGCCCTCTCCAACTCTTCCCCAGCTGACGGGACTCCTTAGCTACTGTTCTGCGTTATTTACTTCTCGGAGGACTCACTGTTCTACCGTCTTGGGTTAGCGGGTTAAACTGCATCGCCTGTTTTGCTATGGATCTGTCGCCTTATCGAAGGGTATGACCAATGGCGTGCCACGTCCCTGAATAATCGCGCCTATAAGTTCCTGGCCCGTTCCCTGATGGAGTTGTTCGTTTGAGATACGGTTCTCCCATGAAATCCTTAGTATGTTTCGTAAGAGCTATCTCCACCCGAAATAACTGCCATAGCCAATAAGCGTATCAGAATACTGTCCGAAATCTCAACAATCGCATAAAATGTCTATGTGCAATCTATATTTACTAAAAACCTAATTAGCCTAGACGAATACATTAAAGCTAGAAAACAGTTATGTTACTCGTTGCATCAAGGTTCGTCTCGTTACTACATATTACCTATTAGTTGTAACTCGTCGCAACTATTACGTATTAGTCAACGTACAACTTTCCTATGGAGACATCTCTAGTTGCCGTTTCCTTTTCATTTCAGCTATACACACATCGATCACCACCTCCAGCACTATGTACTTACTGTTAGTCGTTAGGAAGTGCGGCCTAATTTGCAATAGAAAATACAATTATTATATCTTCCAAGGAGAAAGCACGCGTTGAGAGCATGACAGGAGAAGTTTTCATTCAAATTCATTTCATTTTCAATTTGTATGCGCAAGTATAAATATTGGATATATCTAAAATAGTACCTAGCTTATATGCCATTCCATCGTTTTGCAATATGCTTGACTCAACTGCTTCTTCTTATAGCTAATTTGTATTGTTATTTGCATTGTAATTTGTATTGCTCTTGTACACCAAACGAAATAGCTTTAGAATGAATTTAGATTAAAATATATTCGATCTATCGAGAACCTCATTGATATAACACCATCATAAAGCCTATTGCACAGCATATTGCATTTGTCCATCCGCATTCCTTTTGCTGATTGTACGTACATACATATGTCCCTAATATCTCCTAAAATTTTCATTGTGTACTAATACTCTAACAACAGAATTTTTTGAAGTCATATTCTTAAATTGAAACAAAATTTCTCAGATAAATTGACAACATAATTTTAATTTCAAAATAATATATGTACATACGTATTTATTTCGTTTGAAAGGATTGTCATTTTCAGCTAACAAATAAAAAATCGATACAGAAAATTAGAACGCTACATGTGTCGTTCTCTTCGTTCATTCAAATACATTGTTTGTTTGGACTAGTACAAGTAAATATTGCTTGATACGCTAAACGCGAAATAGTTTCCACTCCCACCTGATAACTCGCCTTCACATTGTTTCCTGAAGCAATCGCCGACAGGGAAGAAGTCCCAGCTCCTTTGCTGGTACATATTCCAGACATACGTTTCTTGACCAGTGTATTCAGTATCTGGTTTATTTATAAGATGCATCAAAAAGAACATATAGTTCGCTAAATTATGTTCTTTTTGAACATGGGTGTCAAAGCCATGTGGCACAATATCGAAATAATCTTTTCCAACACCGCATATAAAGCAATTAGATTCCATATTTTCTTTGACCGATTCCAATTGGTCTCGAAGCTCTCCAAAAGCATCAATGATTAAGCCTTGAATTATAGCCAGCAGTATTACAATGACAAAAAAGAAGAAAGTAATATCAAATATAATGCGGTAAACTTCATAATCGTCTCCGTCCGGATCTCCAATTTCATCACCGATTCCACCACCGGCATGTGCGCCTTTATATAGATGGAATACGAAACATGTGAGCATATCGTGACATTTTTTATCAATTTCTTCATCATGAGTATAGAATTTGCGGAAATAGTTGAAAGCAATTACAATGATATATATCGATTATAGTTAAAATCATCACTGTAAGCACTAACTTTTCTCTATTGTGTGTAACTGACTGTAATATAGTACGCAACGTTTTAAAGCCTACAGCAACGTCCAATAAATGAGAAGCGAAAAAAAAGTTATTGAAGTTTCCAAGAATGGAAAATGTGAAATACCATAATGAGTATAGCAAGGCGTTGTCTGTTATAGTAACACCAGCTTTCGCAACTTGATATCTCCAGACAATATTAAGGACATACTTTACGAATCCACCGCCTTGATTTTCTTGAGCTGTAAATGCGCTTTTTTGTATTCCAAGTAAATTTTATATAGAATCAAAATCATGTTTCACTGTACTTTCGTCTTACTTTCTTCTTCACAAATTTGTCCCAATAGTTAACTGGAAATGATTTGGTTGATATCACTAACTTATCCCAATGTGATTTAAGATGGTCGTCTTCTGGTTGCTCTGCAATAAAAATACCATTAAATTCCAACTGTCCTGCGATTTCCTTTTCTCTTTTGATATGCCTGTATCTACCACTAACATCACAGAGCACATGCCATGTCTGTTATTTCTGCAATCATAGCCAGATGCCCTTACATACGTACTAAAGACATCCCCATAAATACCTGTATCAACCGCTAGCATCACAGAGCAATGTAGACTAACCAATAAAACCCAATATATACATGTATAGTCCACATCATAGAGCACATCAGGACATTGTCTGCATTCTAATCAATTGTCTAACAAATCCCCAGAAATAATCGAATCATCCAAAAGAAATAATCGAATCATCCAAAAGCATTATAGGAGTAAAGTGTAGTCTTACTAATGACATCCCCAAATATACCAATATCAACCACAGCATCATAGATCGCATCATTCCCACGTGTACTAAAATCTACCTCAAACATGACAGAGCACAGCAGTGCATTTTATGTCTTCTCAACGATCATTTTACAACCCAAAGACCACTCTAGACTTACCAATAACATCCACAAATATACGAAAATAGATAACTAACATCACAGAGCTCATCAGGACATTGTGTGTACACCAACACCCACGTTTGCTTGGTTGTGAAGGATGTCTGAATTCTTAATTTTAATTGTTATCTTATTATTTTTCATGAATTATTACATTTTTTTTTTAAATGAAACCTTTGAATAAAAACCCAATGAAATAAAATAAATATGTATGTATGTAAGTATGCTCATACAAATGTAACAAAATCGTGTTTTGGTTTGCATCATTTCGATTTGCGTCGCGACTTTCTGGCCCCAATTAGCGACGCAAACCGGGGTATTGGTGTATTCTCAACAATCATCTAACAACCCAAAGACCACTCTACACACACCAATGATATTACCAACACTACCCGAAGTTTCGACAATTACTACATTTCTACATTTATTGATGATTAAACAAAACAAAACGTAGAGAAATGTATCAATTTAGGTCTCAACAATCATCTATATAGTCAATACAGTACCAATATTTATATATACTCTGTGTGTGGTTTCTCACATTTCGTTTCAGCCCTCTCCAACTCTTCCCCAGCTGACGGGACTCCTTAGCTACTGTTCTGCGTTATTTACTTCTCGGAGGACTCACTGTTCTACCGTCTTGGGTTAGCGGGTTAAACTGCATCGCCTGTTTTGCTATGGATCTGTCGCCTTATCGAAGGGTATGACCAATGGCGTGCCACGTCCCTGAATAATCGCGCCTATAGGTTCCTGGCTCGTTCCCTGATGGAGTTGTTCGTTTGAGATACGGTTCTCCCATGAAATCCTTAGTATGTTTCGTAAGAGCTATCTCCACCCGAAATAACTGCCATAGCCAATAAGCGTATCAGAATACTGTCCGAAATCTCAACAATCGCATAAAATGTCTATGTGCAATCTATATTTACTAAAAACCTAATTAGCCTAGACGAATACATTAAAGCTAGAAAACAGTTATGTTACTCGTTGCATCAAGGTTCGTCTCGTTACTACATATTACCTATTAGTTGTAACTCGTCGCAACTATTACGTATTAGTCAACGTACAACTTTCCTATGGAGACATCTCTAGTTGCCGTTTCCTTTTCATTTCAGCTATACACACATCGATCACCACCTCCAGCACTATGTACTTACTGTTAGTCGTTAGGAAGTGCGGCCTAATTTGCAATAGAAAATACAATTATTATATCTTCCAAGGAGAAAGCACGCGTTGAGAGCATGACAGGAGAAGTTTTCATTCAAATTCATTTCATTTTCAATTTGTATGCGCAAGTATAAATATTGGATATATCTAAAATAGTACCTAGCTTATATGCCATTCCATCGTTTTGCAATATGCTTGACTCAACTGCTTCTTCTTATAGCTAATTTGTATTGTTATTTGCATTGTAATTTGTATTGCTCTTGTACACCAAACGAAATAGCTTTAGAATGAATTTAGATTAAAATATATTCGATCTATCGAGAACCTCATTGATATAACACCATCATAAAGCCTATTGCACAGCATATTGCATTTGTCCATCCGCATTCCTTTTGCTGATTGTACGTACATACATATGTCCCTAATATCTCCTAAAATTTTCATTGTGTACTAATACTCTAACAACAGAATTTTTTGAAGTCATATTCTTAAATTGAAACAAAATTTCTCAGATAAATTGACAACATAATTTTAATTTCAAAATAATATATGTACATACGTATTTATTTCGTTTGAAAGGATTGTCATTTTCAGCTAACAAATAAAAAATCGATACAGAAAATTAGAACGCTACATGTGTCGTTCTCTTCGTTCATTCAAATACATTGTTTGTTTGGACTAGTACAAGTAAATATTGCTTGATACGCTAAACGCGAAATAGTTTCCACTCCCACCTGATAACTCGCCTTCACATTGTTTCCTGAAGCAATCGCCGACAGGGAAGAAGTCCCAGCTCCTTTGCTGGTACATATTCCAGACATACGTTTCTTGACCAGTGTATTCAGTATCTGGTTTATTTATAAGATGCATCAAAAAGAACATATAGTTCGCTAAATTATGTTCTTTTTGAACATGGGTGTCAAAGCCATGTGGCACAATATCGAAATAATCTTTTTCAACACCGCATATAAAGCAATTAGATTCCATATTTTCTTTGACCGATTCCAATTGGTCTCGAAGCTCTCCAAAAGCATCAATGATTAAGCCTTGAATTATAGCCAGCAGTATTACAATGACAAAAAAGAAGAAAGTAATATCAAATATAATGCGGTAAACTTCATAATCGTCTCCGTCCGGATCTCCAATTTCATCACCGATTCCACCACCCGCATGTGCGCCTTTATATAGATGGAATACGAAACATGTGAGCATATCGTGACATTTTTTATCAATTTCTTCATCATGAGTATAGAATTTGCGGAAATAGTTGAAAGCAATTACAATGATATATATCGATTATAGTTAAAATCATCACTGTAAGCACTAACTTTTTTCTATTGTGTGTAACTGACTGTAATATAGTACGCAACGTTTTAAAGCCTACAGCAACGTCCAATAAATGAGCAGCGAAAAAAAAGTTATTGAAGTTTCCAAGAATGGAAAATGTGAAATACCATAATGAGTATAGCAAGGCGTTGTCTGTTATAGTAACACCAGCTTTCGCAACTTGATATCTCCAGACAATATTAAGGACATACTTTACGAATCCACCGCCTTGATTTTCTTGAGCTGTAAATGCGCTTTTTTGTATTCCAAGTAAATTTTATATAGAATCAAAATCATGTTTCACTGTACTTTCGTCTTACTTTCTTCTTCACAAATTTGTCCCAATAGTTAACTGGAAATGATTTGGTTGATATCACTAACTTATCCCAATGTGATTTAAGATGGTCGTCTTCTGGTTGCTCTGCAATAAAAATACCATTAAATTCCAACTGTCCTGCGATTTCCTTTTCTCTTTTGATATGCCTGTATCTACCACTAACATCACAGAGCACATGCCATGTCTGTTATTTCTGCAATCATAGCCAGATGCCCTTACATACGTACTAAAGACATCCCCATAAATACCTGTATCAACCGCTAGCATCACAGAGCAATGTAGACTAACCAATAAAACCCAATATATACATGTATAGTCCACATCATAGAGCACATCAGGACATTGTCTGCATTCTAATCAATTGTCTAACAAATCCCCAGAAATAATCGAATCATCCAAAAGAAATAATCGAATCATCCAAAAGCATTATAGGAGTAAAGTGTAGTCTTACTAATGACATCCCCAAATATACCAATATCAACCACAGCATCATAGATCGCATCATTCCCACGTGTACTTAAATCTACCTCAAACATGACAGAGCACAGCAGTGCATTTTATGTCTTCTCAACGATCATTTTACAACCCAAAGACCAATTTAGGTCTCAACAATCATCTATATAGTCAATACAGTACCAATATTTATATATACTCTGTGTGTGGTTTCTCACATTTCGTTTCAGCCCTCTCCAACTCTTCCCCAGCTGACGGGACTCCTTAGCTACTGTTCTGCGTTATTTACTTCTCGGAGGACTCACTGTTCTACCGTCTTGGGTTAGCGGGTTAAACTGCATCGCCTGTTTTGCTATGGATCTGTCGCCTTATCGAAGGGTATGACCAATGGCGTGCCACGTCCCTGAATAATCGCGCCTATAGGTTCCTGGCCCGTTCCCTGATGGAGTTGTTCGTTTGAGATACGGTTCTCCCATGAAATCCTTAGTATGTTTCGTAAGAGCTATCTCCACCCGAAATAACTGCCATAGCCAATAAGCGTATCAGAATACTGTCCGAAATCTCAACAATCGCATAAAATGTCTATGTGCAATCTATATTTACTAAAAACCTAATTAGCCTAGACGAATACATTAAAGCTAGAAAACAGTTATGTTACTCGTTGCATCAAGGTTCGTCTCGTTACTACATATTACCTATTAGTTGTAACTCGTCGCAACTATTACGTATTAGTCAACGTACAACTTTCCTATGGAGACATCTCTAGTTGCCGTTTCCTTTTCATTTCAGCTATACACACATCGATCACCACCTCCAGCACTATGTACTTACTGTTAGTCGTTAGGAAGTGCGGCCTAATTTGCAATAGAAAATACAATTATTATATCTTCCAAGGAGAAAGCACGTGTTGAGAGCATGACAGGAGAAGTTTTCATTCAAATTCATTTCATTTTCAATTTGTATGCGCAAGTATAAATATTGGATATATCTAAAATAGTACCTAGCTTATATGCCATTCCATCGTTTTGCAATATGCTTGACTCAACTGCTTCTTCTTATAGCTAATTTGTATTGTTATTTGCATTGTAATTTGTATTGCTCTTGTACACCAAACGAAATAGCTTTAGAATGAATTTAGATTAAAATATATTCGATCTATCGAGAACCTCATTGATATAACACCATCATAAAGCCTATTGCACAGCATATTGCATTTGTCCATCCGCATTCCTTTTGCTGATTGTACGTACATACATATGTCCCTAATATCTCCTAAAATTTTCATTGTGTACTAATACTCTAACAACAGAATTTTTTGAAGTCATATTCTTAAATTGAAACAAAATTTCTAAGATAAATTGACAAAATAATTTTAATTTCAAAATAATATATGTACATACGTATTTATTTCGTTTGAAAGGATTGTCATTTTCAGCTAACAAATAAAAAATCGATACAGAAAATTAGAACGCTACATGTGTCGTTCTCTTCGTTCATTCAAATACATTGTTTGTTTGGACTAGTACAAGTAAATATTGCTTGATACGCTAAACGCGAAATAGTTTCCACTCCCACCTGATAACTCGCCTTCACATTGTTTCCTGAAGCAATCGCCGACAGGGAAGAAGTCCCAGCTCCTTTGCTGGTACATATTCCAGACATACGTTTCTTGACCAGTGTATTCAGTATCTGGTTTATTTATAAGATGCATCAAAAAGAACATATAGTTCGCTAAATTATGTTCTTTTTGAACATGGGTGTCAAAGCCATGTGGCACAATATCGAAATAATCTTTTCCAACACCGCATATAAAGCAATTAGATTCCATATTTTCTTTGACCGATTCCAATTGGTCTCGAAGCTCTCCAAAAGCATCAATGATTAAGCCTTGAATTATAGCCAGCAGTATTACAATGACAAAAAAGAAGAAAGTAATATCAAATATAATGCGGTAAACTTCATAATCGTCTCCGTCCGGATCTCCAATTTCATCACCGATTCCACCACCCGCATGTGCGCCTTTATATAGATGGAATACGAAACATGTGAGCATATCGTGACATTTTTTATCAATTTCTTCATCATGAGTATAGAATTTGCGGAAATAGTTGAAAGCAATTACAATGATATATATCGATTATAGTTAAAATCATCACTGTAAGCACTAACTTTTTTCTATTGTGTGTAACTGACTGTAATATAGTACGCAACGTTTTAAAGCCTACAGCAACGTCCAATAAATGAGCAGCGAAAAAAAAGTTATTGAAGTTTCCAAGAATGGAAAATGTGAAATACCATAATGAGTATAGCAAGGCGTTGTCTGTTATAGTAACACCCGCTTTCGCAACTTGATATCTCCAGACAATATTAAGGACATACTTTACGAATCCACCGCCTTGATTTTCTTGAGCTGTAAATGCGCTTTTTTGTATTCCAAGTAAATTTTATATAGAATCAAAATCATGTTTCACTGTACTTTCGTCTTACTTTCTTCTTCACAAATTTGTCCCAATAGTTAACTGGAAATGATTTGGTTGATATCACTAACTTATCCCAATGTGATTTAAGATGGTCGTCTTCTGGTTGCTCTGCAATAAAAATACCATTAAATTCCAACTGTCCTGCGATTTCCTTTTCTCTTTTGATATGCCTGTATCTACCACTAACATCACAGAGCACATGCCATGTCTGTTATTTCTGCAATCATAGCCAGATGCCCTTACATACGTACTAAAGACATCCCCATAAATACCTGTATCAACCGCTAGCATCACAGAGCAATGTAGACTAACCAATAAAACCCAATATATACATGTATAGTCCACATCATAGAGCACATCAGGACATTGTCTGCATTCTAATCAATTGTCTAACAAATCCCCAGAAATAATCGAATCATCCAAAAGAAATAATCGAATCATCCAAAAGCATTATAGGAGTAAAGTGTAGTCTTACTAATGACATCCCCAAATACACCAATATCAACCACAGCATCATAGATCGCATCATTCCCACGTGTACTAAAATCTACCTCAAACATGACAGAGCACAGCAGTGCATTTTATGTCTTCTCAACTATCATTTTACAACCCAAAGACCACTCTAGACTTACCAATAACATCCACAAATATACGTAAATAGATAACTAACATCACAGAGCTCATCAGGACATTGTGTGTACACCAACACCCACGTTTGCTTGGTTGTGAAGGATGTCTGAATTCTTAATTTTAATTGTTATCTTATTATTTTTCATGATTTATTAAATTTTTTTTTAAATGAAACCTTTGAATAAAAACCCAATGAAATAAAATAAATATGTATGTATGTAAGTATGCTCATACAAATGTAACAAAATCGTGTTTTGGTTTGCATCATTTCGATTTGCGTCGCGACTTTCTGGCCCCAATTAGCGACGCAAACCGGGGTATTGGTGTATTCTCAACAATCATCTAACAACCCAAAGACCACTCTACACACACCAATGATATTACCAACACTACCCGAAGTTTCGACAATTACTACATTTCTACATTTATTGATGATTAAACAAAACAAAACGTAGAGAAATGTATCAATTTAGGTCTCAACAATCATCTATATAGTCAATACAGTACCAATATTTATATATACTCTGTGTGTGGTTTCTCACATTTCGTTTCAGCCCTCTCCAACTCTTCCCCAGCTGACGGGACTCCTTAGCTACTGTTCTGCGTTATTTACTTCTCGGAGGACTCACTGTTCTACCGTCTTGGGTTAGCGGGTTCCACTGCATCGCCTGTATTGCTATGGATCTGTCGCCTTTTCGAAGGGTATGACCAATGGCGTCCCTGAATAGTCGCGCCTATAGGTTCCTGGCCCGTTCCCTGATGGACTTGTTCGTTTGAGATACGGTTCGCCCATGAAATCCTTAGTGTGTTTCGTAAGAACTATCTCCACCAGAAATAACTGCCATAGCCAATAAGCGTATCAGAATGTAACAAAGCAACCCAGCAAAAAAATGTTCAGGGGAAATGAAGGTATGATTTGCTGCCCTGTAGGTTTGATTCGCAACTACAAGCTCCATCTTTTATTTTTTTTTACTTAAATCTTGTTTAAGAACAAAAACATACATAGGAAAGTGAATATTTATCATATCTGGCTAGGAAATATTCAGTGCATTGTGCCGTACTAAAAGTGCCAATCGCTTTATAGCAAATGCATGGCAATGTGAACACCGTCTTCTGACACAGAACACTTACTGCTGAAGATAGTATGAATGGGTTCGAATTCAGAAATATTGCTTGTTTTATTTCCCAAAAAAAAAAAAAATACAAATTTTCTTGAAATTATAAAGATATGCTAATTTTAACACATTTCTAATGATATTTTTATAATTCATTGTTACTACCCGTTAAACAAAAATTTTCGGATCTTCTATAGCCAAAGCACGATTTTATTATATCCATTCCAGAAGACACTGTTTTTTTAATATCTGTTTCCGATTAAAGTTTAGGATTTATTTCCACTATATCAAGCGCTTCTAACGACCAGTCGCATACAATGTTTCTATGAGATATAAGATATCTCTTAGGGTTAATCCACCAGAAACAGCTGTACCAGTACTAGGTGCAAAACTTACGTCCAGAGAATCGATATCAAAGCTTATGTGAAGCTTTTTTTTAAGTTTAAGGAATCCATGCACATTTCGACGACTTTTGCTATTCCATACATGTCTATACACTAAAAACAGAAAAATTGAGAATGGGCGTTAAATAAATTACATAAAGTATTCAACATATAAAAAGTTGCTTACATCCATTGCATAGTATGTAATCCCCAACTTATTTAACATATAAGCTTCCTTAGCATCAATGTCTCTCAGACCGATGTAAATTAATTCCTTAATTGGCACACTAAAATAATATAAAAGTTGAGAATGTATTATGGCATATGTTCCATACAAAACTACTAAGAGCATATTTCTACAAAACATTTAATTAATATTTTACTGACAAAATATAAAAGGGATTTTCACTACTAAGTAAATAAAGAAACTATATAAAGAAACGGTAATAAAAGAAACGATTATTTCTCTCTTTACTTGCAGTAGATCGTTTGGAAATGTGTTTGCTCTTGAGCGGTGGACTTGGTAAATGTTTTGGTAAATGTTTCGACTTTTTTATTTTCATGCAAATACGAATCGGTTCGGCAATTCTATTTTCTCTTCCTGCGTTACGCAGGAATACTGCGATTCTGAACATATAGAAGATTTAAGTATTTCTGGTATATAATTCAGCATATAGTCTGTTTCTACCTTTGCTACTATATCCCTACCTGAATTTAATTGACTTGCTTTACTTTTCGTTTGAGGAATGGAGTCTAACACAAAATCAGCTTGTGAATCCATAGCAGATTGTTTATCATCCTAGCCTTCTGAGCTTGCCAAACAATCTCCAAACGTTTGTGAATTTTTGCCTAAACGCATCTCCAAACTCATTTTGCAATACACAATCTGCACACAACCAATGTTTCTCTAATATAATCCAGAAACACCAAATCATGTTGAAAAATTCCTCTTGAGCCTGAACTGAGATAGAAGTTCATAATTTACATCTACCTTGTGGCATAATGCGTAAGCAATTCAAAACATATGCCGCTACAATTCTAAGAGACTTACATTTGTTTCCGGAGTCATATGTCTGAGGGTGTGTAGGATGTATATAAAACCCATAGAAGATACTAAACAGCATGGTGGAAAACGTCGCTTGCACAAATTCTTTACCCTTATTAACCAAATACGCAAAAAATCCGGTCAAAATATTCATCGATTCCAGTCCCCTGCAGCGTACCCAAAAAGTTGCTAGAAGTCGTCCCCAAACTAAACCTAACCTTCGAAACCCATTCCGCATCCAAAAAGCCTTTAAAAATAATAAAAAAAACTGTGTACAAACACTGCCAATACACTAAAACGTCGTTTTCGCAATCTCTTCCAATATACATCATGGCCGCCTCCATAATATGCAAAAACACCAACAGTGCGCCGCCATTTGCAATTTGTCTTGGAGCCTTCATTATGGGTACTCTTTTTAGGGTAGAAATGTTCCCACCAAAAGTGCAGAAAGCACAGTAGCGAATATTCCAACGGCCACCATCGCCAAAATACTGGTCGCTAAACTCGCGAAAGTTGTGTAAATATTGAAATAAGATCTGAATAAATTTTCGGTGAGATTTTTTCTTCGAAATATGCAGTATTTATCACACACGATTAAAAAGTATAAAATTTCCTCCTAATTATTTTCCGCCGAATGTTGTCTAACCAAACTCAAAGGCAAAACATCCAGTAGGGATCGTATATCATACCCCATGCTAAAAAATCTTCCACACATAGCAAAATCCAGACTAATTTCTCTTTATAACAACATCCTACAAACTGTACAATTCCCCAATATTGGAAGTTAGCAACAGTTCTTCCTCTTCCTAAACCAAAGAGAGATATTAGTGTAATAGAAGGATATCGTCCTATCTCTCTCGTGCCTTGCATCTCTAAGGTATTAGAATATATTTATTTATTTTATTTCTTTATTTCATTTACCGAGTTTAACTCTCTTACAGATTGCAGATATAAGTATAATACGTATTTTAATAATAAAAAGGGAATATTCTTATATAATTATTTAAGTCAGTAATTGGCTGGTTATAATAAATACAATCAATAATGATAAATAATAATAAATAAACGTGAAATTTAAACATATTTAACTAAGGCACGAAATGAATTTTATTCAGAGATTTGGAATTGAATTTTTGAATTTCATTTTCTATCATCACATAGATCTATTTCGATACAGGCAGAATTAAAATTGAGAATGCTTTTTGTAAGCGGCTCATTAAAACCATAATTATATAAGTGTCTTGGTTGGTATAACAGGTTTCCTGATC
The DNA here is from genome assembly GCA_905231855.2 of Eristalis tenax. NCBI lineage: Eukaryota > Metazoa > Arthropoda > Insecta > Diptera > Syrphidae > Eristalis > Eristalis tenax. Next base: position 180,246 of record HG993126.1, read on the forward strand.
GAAGATTTCTTTCGAGGGGCATACATTTTAACACATTAAAGTATATCAGGACAGTTTATACGGTACGAGAAAATATCATAAATATTGTATCTAGTCCTATTAAGACACATCTTATTTTATAAGGAGGCATAGATTCAAGGTTTCAATTCATTCTTTTTATAACGAATCTCGTAAAGGACTTTTGAACCTTTTCTAAGTGTAACACGTGCTTTGAAAGCGATGGAGACCATATTACGGAACAAATATGCAAACAGAAAACGAATGACATTTATTTACATTTAACTCCAGATGGTTGATATCACACCATTTGACTAACGCGACTAAATCATTTTGAATTTTTTTACAGTCTTGGATGTTTGCAACACGCAGAAAAATATTTAAATCGTCAGCATACATTAAACAATTAACATATTTAAAAATTGACGGAATATCATTAAAAAATAAAATAAATAGTATTGGCCCTAAGTGACTGCCCTGGGGAACACCAGATAACACCTTGATAATTCTAGATTGACAAGTACCAATTTGCACAGTGAGTCCTATTTGATAGGTAACTCGAAATCCAGTTAAGGAATGTGGAATGAATACCAAAGGTCTTTAATTTATTTACCAAGACTGTATGACATACTGTTTCAAAAGCTTTTCTAAAATCTGTCAAAACCACATCAACTTGATGTCCTGACTCTACCGAATCAAAAAGATATTTCGTGAATAAAGTCAAGTTAGTTAATGAATCCAAGACTGTACTCAGCTGGCTGCGTTCGATATCGACAATTTGTTGCTGTTCGTGTCAGCGAAATTCTTGACATCACAAATCAATCACATTCCACCTGCAAGAATGAAGATATTTATGCGTCCCTTTTCCTATGTAAGCATAGACTATTTCTGCCCGATGCTTGTAGTGAATGCTAGAAGAACAGAGAAACAATATGGAGTTTTAATAACATGCCTCACAACAAGAGCGATTCATATAGAGATCGCTCATTCATTGACTACTGACTCGTGTATAATTGCACTCTGAAATTTCATAAAACATAGATTCCTACAAACTCGTGATAGCTTTCAACACCAAATGGAAATTCATTCCGCCTGGATCCTCTTACATGGGTGGTAGTTGGGAGAGGTTTGTGCGTTCCATCAAAACGGCACTGCGGCAAATAACACCAGATCGACATCCTTAAGATGAGTCGCTGAGAAGTATGCTGCTTGAGATAGAGAATATCATTAACTCGCGACCGCTCACATACATACCTATCGACAATGAGAATGAGGAAGCGTTAACACCCAATTACTTCCTCTTGGGATCTTCGGATGGATCTAAGCCTTGGAGTGTATTGGTTGAAGACAAACATGTTTTCAGAAGAAATTGGCTGTTGTCACGGAGATACGCACAACGTTTCTGGCGTTGCTGGGTAACCGAATACCTTCCGACTATAACGCGGCGAACGAAATGGTTTCAACCGGTGGATCCAATAAAAAAGGATGACATCGTCTTATTGCAGATCCAGATAGTCCTAGAAATTGCTGGCCGAAAGGACGTGTTTTGGAAGTGAAACTGGCAAAAGACGGACAGGTAAAAAGCGCTACAGTTCAAACGAAATCTGGGATTTTTGACAGATCGGCTGTCAAATTAGTTGGAAGAGTAAATTCACCACGACATTGAGATTACTAAGGGGAGTGTTGGCAATGCTGCCAATATACATCAAATTTCCAAGCCTTGCAAGAAACCTGAACGTGTCCTAATTTACCATACCAAATATATTCGAGAAGCTGGGGATTTTTTTGAAAGGGAATTATAAGAAAATACGGTATATTTATATCTTGGAGAAACTTTGAAATATCATTAAAAGAGGCAGCACGCACCCAGAGAAAATTTAACAAATTTTTAATTTTTTTTTTTAAACTTATTTTAAACTGAATTTAAATTCTGTTTGTTTCCATCACCAAAAATACTTTTACAATACATTGTTTGAAAATTAAAAACAGTTTTTATCTGCTTTTTTTATAGAAGTGATTTGCTTCAGGTCTATCCGCCAGAGGAAGTGGTTTGCATTATTGTCGCAACAGTCCTGCAATCAGTTGCGATTAGCTATCATGTGAAAATGGAACAACGAATTTATTATTTTTTTCAAACTGTAAGTTCCTTTCGAAGTCATTCGGAGTAAAATGCGCAAAGCAAATCCGAGACGTATTTGCATTTGAACTGTCCTTCCTTCTGCAAAAGTGAATCCATTGCGTCCGCAAGATGTTGTTTCCTGGAAATACATAAACCGTAGATTCGAGTTTCCTTTGCTATTTTTTGCATTGCAATTAAAAACTGTACACCTCATTTCGGAAAAATAATCCTTTTGTTTAGCTCTTCACAAACTTTTATATAATAAATTTAAAATTTAAACATTTTCGCACCGAAATCGCAACCAATTTTCATATCCGTATATATAGAAGTGAGTATTCGCTCGTCTCGGCCTACGTCACCAAAAATTTGACAGATGGGTGGTAAACATGGCGAATTTTCATAAGGCGTATTCTTGTATACATCATTCTTGATTGTGGTAGTACTGTACGTACGACCTTATCAGCAAGCATCGTTGCCTGAATATCTCCAACAGGAACAACTTCGCTCTAACCGAAGACGACATTGCTGTGAGTCCCAAGTTATTCGAACGTTCGTAAGAGCATCTGGCGACTGTAAGACGTTAAACGGATACGCATTTAAATAGAAAATAGAAGTACTTGTTGTTTTATCTATCTGTTTAAGTAGCTTCAATTAGAAATAGAATTTCAAAGTTTGAGCGTGCTCTTTTTCTAACGCACTAATAAATTTGTCTCCAAAACGCCACAGGAATGCTCATTTAATCCTGAGCAACATAAATAGGTGTGTAAAACCTTGGAGCACACCCGCGCAACTAACGCCAGTTTAGCATCTATTTGCTAACTTGCACTTTTCTCAATTCTGTATTGTGTATTTATTTTATTTTTCCATCATCTTCTGCCAATTATCAAATATAATGTGTTACCAGGATCCAGTTTCTATAAAACGTCCAATTTAATATATAAATAATTTTTTAATTCACTCAATGCCTGCCGATATATTCGCTAAAAACATCCGTTCGGAAGTGGCTGGATTCCGTTCGGATGTCTTCTGCGGTGGAGTGAAAACTATATATGCAGTTATTTTCGTTTTCGCCATATTATGGATAAAGTTCTCTCTCTTTCGTTCACAGCATTCCCCCCTTTAAGACGTCCGTTTCGGCATTACAATCACACTTACATCGGTGACACGACGGAAGTAATGTTTTCACAACTAATCACCGACAGTTAGAAACATTTTTTACTCCTCAGCTTGTTCTCGTTCAGCGCCATTCTTGAGATGAAGTTGTTGCCCAATGTGCTGCCCATGCTGATTTCGATAGAACTCACAATTCAGACATGAAATTGCAAATTATGAACAGCACCACAGAAGTTTTTTTTGTTAAAGTTTCTTAAAGAATTTTGTGCGCCCATACGTAAACCTTTATAAAAAAAATATTTTGTTGTTACTGATTGAAACAAAAAATTTAAATCTGTTTAACAATAATATTTATTTAAATGTGAAACTGCCTTTAATGTGTGCTCGCTCTGACGAATTACGAAGTATATATTATAAAGCCAAATTGACCAATCAGAGAACGGCACTTACGTTATTTCGTGAATAACTGTCGAAACTTCATGAATAACCGTCAAAATTTTCATGATTATCCGTCAAATATTTCGATGGACTAGGGGTCAATCAGCTGTGAAGTTGGGTATCTCTATCATACTTTATTTCTGGTTTTGGCAGTAAGGTAGTGTGTACTAGAAATGAAGAATGATAGAGATGCCCAACTTCTACCTCTCTTGCCCCTTAAAATTTTTGGCAATCAAATTTACCAATAAGAGAACGGCATTTACGTTATTTCGTGAATAACTCTCAAAAATTCATGAATAACCGTCAAAATGTTCATGATTATCCGTCAAATTCGTGGATTGACTAGGGGTCAATCAGCTGTGAAGTTGGGTATCTCTATCATACTTCATTTCTGGTGTGTACATGATAAATTGACATCTGAACAACATTTTGACGTATTTTCTGCATCTTTTACATTTTATTGCGTATACTACATTAACACCAATAATGAGTAGCAAACGTAAGATATGTAATTATCTGGTAATTATTCGAAAAAAGTCACATTTCTGCCATCTCAATTGGTAGGTGTTAAAAGCCCACGTAATGAAAATAAGTCATTACTGCAATTGGAAAAGTATATCAAAACACACAAATATGTCACACACCCATACATCGTTTCTCTACCAATTATTCGCACAGCACGAAATGTGGCCATGTCGCATTTAGCAGCTGTCTGTCAACTTCACTAATCCGTTCGGGAACTGATTGTGTGAATTCATTGTCTTGGAGACATTGAAATAAATGGCTTACATTGCTAATTGCATGTAATTCGATAGTTTAAATGTGCCTAATTCCACCCTAAATCTGTTGCGAAGCTGATGAAACTTAACATTTTTATTGGTTCCCGCATACGACAACCTGCGGAATAGATACACTTCAATTTCCATATGATAAATATATGTATTGTTTTGATGTTTGCTTCAATTTATTTTTCAATCTTTATTCATTTGTATTAGCTACTTTGTAATCAATCCTGAGTCTAATTGCCGAAAAAGCATCATCATTCGATTGGTCGCATATATAACCTGCGGAATGGAAAGGTGTCAGTATTGACTTGATAGCTGTAGGTACTCCGTCTGTGTTTGCTTCAAGTAAATCTCAAATGTTTATTTAATTGTACTGGTCACTTTAGGTATACAAACTTTCGACATCTTGATAATTAGATGAAATAATCCGCTGCGAAAGCTTCAATCAATTAGTAGAAAATGCGTAACACCTATTGGTGGCATAAATGCTACTTATTTATACAAATTTGTTACGAAAATTGCCAGTGAGTACTTACCACTATGGAATAACATCGGCAATTGTTTTATTTGAATGTCTCATTACGTTTCATATTACCTTCAATTTAATCTAAGAGAATCTAAGAGCTGGAGAATTTTGCTGCCAAATTGAGAAAAACCAAACACGTCTTTGTGGTCACGAACGCATAATCTCTACAATGGATTTATTTGAATTTCTATTCGATAAGTGAAAAAGTTACCTTTGATTTTTTTTAAATGTTACACATTGTATGGATTTTTTTCTTAGCAAATTCTGCAACTCAGCAGCTAAATAAATGCAAACATAACGTCTGGTCATATAACCTCCGGAATGGATTTATGTCAAATCACACGTAATTTCATCTGAATTGATTACGATCATCGTCATCCCGATTATGTTTTTATATTATAATACAATATTTAATAAATTGCAAATAAAACAATTACAATGTTGCAGTCTATTTACACCTAGATTAGATCAGTGGCATATTTTACCAAATTACAATTTTGTATTTACAGGTGCTTTTTAACAACATTTTGTGATTTTTTGTTTGATTTTTGTCGTTTAACCAAATTCAATGTTTTGTATGTAAAATTATGATTTTGAGGCAAATATATGCTATGCTATTTTGGAGATATTTAGTTTTGTATAAGTCCCTACAAAGCAGTGCAAGGTATACGCAATTCTCGAAATAATTCGACCACATATTGACAAAAAATTATACTAAGCATTTATACTAAGGCAATAATTTCTCACGGCTTTACATTAACTTGAGAATGGAGGACAAATCCATGGCATTGCTATGGAATTTCTACTATAACTTCTGCAGTGCGTACGTAAAATGGCTTCAACTATTCAAGGCGTTACGTTTACGTTCATTACACAATTGTAATTTGGCAAGCAGAAAACGAAGTTACTTTTTTTAATTAACTAATTTATAATTCTTTGATGTTAGGCAAAAAGGTCTTAAGTCAGAAACTGTAGTTTTTCGTAAAATCAAATTGAATATACATAGTTTAATTATTTGCAAGTCGGGATTAAATTTGTTTGAAAACAATTATTTCAAATTAGTTCTGAAATGAAGACCTATATAATAAAGTTATTACGTTTTTCCAAATTCATTAGTATTTACAGTTCAGTATTCTCCGTTTGATATGAACTTTTCTTTTTCGTCTAAAGTTTAGCTGCAAACAGAAACTCTTCCAGCGTTCACTTCAAGGAATAATTCATACGTTACTTCACTTGTTTTTCTCTAATATTGATAGGGTTTGCGATGAAGTTGGCCCTTTTTTCGTGGGTGCCAAGTGACCAGAACTCGTCAAAAATAACATTCCTAATGTCATCTTTAAGGGAATAAATGCATTTTTTCTGCTTTATTATTGCATTGTTAAATTTTGTAACTCCCTTACGTTGAACAACTTCAACAATCAACAAACTTTTCCGGCTATGAATTTGTCTAGTACGTTCATTCCTTATCACCACTTCTTACCATTATTCTCCATATTCTCAACCGCTGTCTTTTCATTTACTTGAGTTGAACTACTTGCGACTTGATTCATTTCGCTATAGAAAATGTGGCATATCTGCTGGCAATGATGGAGTTGATGAAGACTCCAGTGAAGCTGTTTATTCAGCAATAGAAGCAAATTCAGCATTTTCTTCCATTCAAGTCAATTCAAGGAATTCAGAGAGAATTTGAATTTTCTTTTACCAATGATGTCTGTCATTATACACTCATTATACAATTTATTGACTATGTGTTTACATGCTGAAGCAGAGTTATCAATCCGCGCTGCAGCAAAACGGATGACAAATAGATACGGTTTTTTTCTTCGATTGGTCTGGAGTGACAACAACACACAACGTGGGCGAATATCAGGCGATTCATAAACTAATTTCTTGGAAATCCCAACTACCTGCGATGTGGATTTTGTTGTGCGAATTGAAGTCAAGAAAGTCTTCATGAACCAAGAAAAAAAGTAGCCTATGTTGTGACACATCCTGTGATTAGTCTATCTCGCCAATTTGATAAAAACCGGCTAATCCGAGTAGGTGTTTTATATATATTTTCAGCAAAATTGTATATTTTTTTTGTGTCCACAGTGGCAAATTTGAGTTGTTTTTTTTAGACCACGTGTGCAGTTTGAAACGCTTAAAAAACAACATTTCGCATGGTTTGTATCCTTTGACAGGTTTTAAAATGGAATCGGTTTCTGAAAGCTTGTGCTGAACGAGAAATAATAATATATGTAATACTGTACTATGTATTTTATTATGATTTGACTAACAAAGGTTATTTCTCCTCTCCAGTAATTGTTCTTGTCCTTAATCATAAAGTGAAATGGAAGATTTGTTTACGATCGCGAGCAGTCCCAGATGTATATTTTTTTTTAGTTCGTCCGTATATATTTGTATGTTGTATATATTTTTTTAAATCTTCTATTCGAGGGAAAAAATTAGGTGCATCTTTTTGCACTTTTCGGAGTTATTCGGAACTCTGTGAGCCCAGATTAATATATATTACAAAATATATCTCTATAGTTTTTTTTTCACAAGCTATTGATTTGTTTTGCCTTCCGGAAAGTAGTATTTAGTGGAAGGGTAAGAACAATAAAAGTAACCCGATTGACGAAGAATAACGGGCGTATTTATATTCAAATTACAGTCCAAACCGTTTGCGGTCCATTATAATCCCTTTGACAAATCGCTTACTACGACATACCGTTTACAACGACCGACTTTTCCGTTTTTAAAAAATAAGATATTGGTTACAGAAGCTGCTGGTGCTAGTGTTTTTTTTTTTTTGAAACGGTTTCTTTTTGTTTGCATATGCGATGTATGCATCTGTGTACATCAAATTTCGAATTTCTATTATCTTTGTTGTCGTTTGGTTTTGTGTATATTATTCGTTTTGAGTTTGTCACATTGTTGTCCACTTATTTTTCTGTGTGACGAGTTTATTTTATTCGGTTCGCAAAGTGCATTAGAAAATGAGTTAGATACGAACACATCCTTACATGAACTTCAAGCAAACAACGTAGATTAAAATCTCAAACAACTTTTTCAGAACTACCAGTATGCTAATGCCAATAACTAAATAAGAACTTAATTAAAAGAAAATTTTGATTCGGATATGTGAAATTTTCGATTATATGAACTGACCTAACATTAATTAGTTCATATTATCGATATTATACTGTTTCCATCAAAGCCCGAAAGCCACAATGACCATTCTACACCAATGGCATCCACAAAGATCCCATATCATCCACAAGCAATACATGGTAAATCAGGACATTGTTTTCACCCAATGATCACTCTTCGCTTTGCAATGGCACCATCGTATGTAGTTGAACTACATAAGTACAATCATCACAGAGCACATAAGGACGTTGGCTGCATTTTCAACAATCATCATTCCAAATCACCAACACAAAGACCACTCTGCACTTTCCAATGAAATTCCCATATACAACAGAATCAAAAACATCACGGAGTACACTAAGACGTGGACCACATTCCCAACAATTATCTTCAAGACAAAAACCATTCAAAACTCTTTCCCTATCTATGACGCCCGCTTATACACCCGAATTCAAGAATCTCCTACCATATATACCAACAAAATCCATAAAAACCAGATCACGAACGTTTCCGAAACACTGTTCACATTCTCAACTATCATGTTCTACATTTACCTAAGATACCCCATACACATACGACCGATTCACAAGAATCACCGATCAACTGAAACATAAACCAAACCACTGTACGTATTCTCAAAGACCCAAAATCTGTCATAGCATCAACCCCTAATCCATTCCCAACAACCCAACCAAAATTCGCCGCGTGTGTAGACAAGCTGTAAAACGTCATATCTTTTTAAGATTATGTACTGCCAAACTCGTCAAGTTGTACAGGATGACGATGGAGAATTCTCGCTACGCCGTGAGGATCAAGAAAGAACTCACAAAGACCTTCAATGTCAATCAATTCTTGGATTTTGAACTAGATGACTCGCTTACATGTGATTTTTTGAAGATTGCTCTCGTCATTTGGTTTGTCGATTGGTCGAACACAGCGAGCCGTTAATGAAGCGCTTGCTGATATTGAATCGTTGGTAGTCAAAGAGGGGTCAGCGGTAAAAAGGACAGAACGAAATATATGCTGTCTTCAAGGAAGTACGCACCATAGACGACTTGGCAATTGAAATGTCAACTTAATTGATTTGCTACGATTTTTTTTACAGAAAAGTCTCACTTATGTGAATTATTCTAACATATAAACCGCAAAATGTTTGATACTCTAATAAATGTACTGCACTGTCATACAAGTGAATTTGTGTTGAAATTGGTTAAATCAGTTATTTTGTCTAGACAGATTGTTTAGGTTTTATTAAGCCTTAATTGTATTTGGACTTGCAAATGAGTTCATTATCAAAGAGGCAAATATCGTCGGTAAGCGATTTGTTTTTTGTGTAAAACATTCTTATCTTATAATGCTGATGTGTAATGTCTCTTAATACACTGGTGGATTGGGCTTCAGAAAATTAACTTCCTTACGAAGAACTACTGATTCTGAAAAAAGTACGTGAAATAACTATGGAACTTGGATTTAAAAATACTGCTCAAACAAAAATTCAGAGTGGCAATTGGTTGTAGAGAAAGGAGAAATGCTTGTAGAAAATCCAAAACAAAATTACAGAATTCGCAAATTTTCTATAACTAGCACTTATTTTCTGGTCCCTTGAAATTCCACTTAGGGAATTTCTTTAATTTCATTATTGCTCTTCAACCGTTTCAACCATAAACTACATATGTAGTTTTAGTATATGAACTTTTCGGTTATATGAACTGGCCCAACAATCGTTAGTTCATAAAAGTGAGACTTCACTGTATCTTTCATTTAGTTGCTATACAATCTGCAATATCATTTCGAATAAATCCCCCAGCAATCTCAGCATCCGACATTTATATATAATATATATGTTTACCTAATTTACCTAAAAATTAGTTCGATACGTATCAATAATTATTTTGTTAACAGTATTATTTACAATGTTTATTTATTTAAAAACCATTCGACATGTTGGACACACTGTCAACCATTTGTTTTATTTCTAGTTATACACTAAAAGCTTCAGTATTCATCATAGTTCTTAAATAAAAAGATATGTATTCCATACACAAACCAAATAACGTTCACATAATTCATGTTACTTGTTTTTATAGTGTAAGGTTTTGTATTGGCTGAGATTGATTTAACAGAAGAATATATAACTAATAAGCTTTTAAGAAAATGTTCGTCTGCAAAAGTTATTTGAAATGCTCTTTAACCAGCTCTTCGTATTAGTTTTGTACGAACTTTTACGTACATATTCGGAGGTACTAACCTACCCTAATTCTCTTATGCTTATAAATCAAACATATTGTTTACTATTGAATTCTCCCTTACATACTAGATGTGTGTTCATAAAAAAGCTTTAGAATTTTTGATTATTGGTGAATACAAATATAGCAACAATATATTTCCTCTAAAATAAAATCAGTTTGACAATACATTTTCTGATGCAGTTTCTAATCTGCAGTGCATGCCAACATGTATAAGAGAATTAGATGCAGAATCATTAGTGGCTTTAGCGGTATGTTTTGACTTTGCAAATAGCTTTCAGACACATGACATATGACACTACGCTAAAAAGTTTATTCAGTATCGTGTCGGATATTGTCGAGTGAATGCTGACTAGTTGAAATTTTAAAGCACGGAGTTAGACCTTTCCTTTTGTTTTATTAATTTTATTAGCTGTAAGCAATACAGTTCAATATACATACTTATATTCATAAGTGTAAAATGCTTCAACTGGTTATAAACATAAATTTAATTGAAGTTTACTTTTTATCGCCTTCATGTGAAAAATCCTGTGAAAATTTTCATGTGTTACACAATATATTTGATGTATATAGTTAAGGACCCCATTTTCGCCGGTATTATTGCGAATAATTTAATGTATTTGAATTCACTTATTTATGTACACAGAGTATTAAATACATATACATAAATATAATCTGACACGTGTCGGGAGAGAGTTACTTCTTTAGTTCTTCTCTTCATGTTAAATCTTTAGCTGTTGTTTACAATGCAAATACATAATCTATTATTTTTACACTCAACAATTAATCATTCTCAGTCATTACTATCTTTTAACACATTTCTGCTCTCGTAAGAGAAGTAGAAATAAGTTGTATTTAAAGAAATAAAATTAGTGCTCAGTATTTTAAAGACAAATTTTTATTTTCAAATAAGTATGTGTCTGGTTTGAAGTTATCTATTTCGTCGCACTTAAACAATTTTTTTTAATATTGGTGTAGAGGTCAGCTACGAACTATACGCTAAGTTTCTCAAAACTGTGTTACCCATTTAGCATTATATGAAAAAATAATGTAATAATCACATAAGTTCTTGTATGTATAATATGCACATGGATGCAGACTGATGAGCCTTTTAAAGTGCACTTATTTACGTAATATATCAAATAAAATGATTCCAGTTTAAGAATACTGTACATAAACATAACTTCTTTTCAGAAATGGCTGTGTAGTTTTTTTTTTTAACAAGAAATGATGTGATGTGTGGTCGGTATTAATTATTAAAAAAAACGTTATAGACAACAGTGCAAGTCAGTTTCAATTGAATTTTAACACAAATTATAATCTGTGCAATTTAAAGTGCGTGAATACACAACTTATACAATAACTAGTACGAACATTTTACATACTTACTTAACAGTTGAACACAAGAAATATACATACATTTATATTAAAACCAAGTAATTAAGATGGAAATGAAAATGGAACACCAGAACCAATCGGATATTATAACATCAGCGACATGCTCGCCTTCAGAGGTACCTAACGATCCCGGGTACGTTATATTTGAATTTGATTGCGCTTAGTGCCTGTTTAACACAAAAAATATATATGTTATTAATGAAAGTAAGTATTGCATGAGCTTACTTCAGATATAGTTTTTATACTGCTGCAAATATTTACATACATACAGTATGTAACTCTTATGTAAAGAGTGCTGTATACATATGCTTTAAATTATGATTTATAAAATTATAATCATAATAAAGAATTATCTAAGAAAATGGGCTCATAAACATAGTCCCTTTTATGTTTAGATGATGTTTAATATATTATTTTTAACAGAATCAAATGCAAATATAAATAAATTTACATGACCCTATTCGTTTATTTACAGGAAAATGTTCATTGGAGGACTTAGTTGGCAAACAAGTCCCGGTAAGCTAGTATATTGCATAGTTTTAGTTTGCAAGACTGTGTATTATTATTTTTAGACGATATTTTAAAACTTAATTCGAAAGTCTTACTACAATAACATCAAAGAAGTTTGTCCCCTATCTTGTTTTTTTTGCTCATTTTAATGAAATAATTTAATTGATGACTTACATTTTTACTGCAACTTGCTGAGCGTGCGTTTTTGCATTTGATGTCAACAAGGATCACATTTATGGGTTAGATATTTAAAAAATGCTTGTATTGTAAATGTAATTATTATTACTGCGGTCATATGCATTCGAAGGTTTATCGAAGCGTCGTTCTAAATTATCAATAAATAAATTAATTATTAATGACATCATTCAATAGGCAATTTGATTGTGATATTTAAGGAATACTTATATATATATATATATATATATATATATGTGTGTAGTTTAAGTTTTAAGTTATTGTGTGGGGAACTGCCATTGAATTTAATTATTTCTGGGATCTTTTAAAATGAAAAAAATCTTTATATGATATAGTAGATCTATATTTAGTATATAATTTGCAAAGAGGAACGAAATAAAGCAAAGTACACAATAATGCTGATGCAGGCCCCATTTTCTCATTTGTATCATTGTTCGGAGCTAGTGAGAAGAAGGCTTGTGTGAGGAAAGTGCTACTCGAGATCTATGGGTGTTAGTTCGGTTGTATGCATATGATAGTTGGAATAGATAAACGGTGTATAGAAGGCCGTTATACAGGGGGTTGATGACATGTAGTTTTGTACGCCATAGAAGCAAAACTTGTTGACAAAGTGATGCACCCACTACGTACTACTCTGCATGATACACCAGATGCAAGAACGTGTACGTGGATCTTATAAGGAACATTTGCTTGCTAAGCGTTTTAAATACGGCATTTACGTTGTCATTACTTTAATTTTTACGTTTCGCCGACTAGTATTAAGCATGGTTTATTAATTTCTGTTTTATTAACGATATTCCAAAGTTGAATTGTACCTTATTAATTTGGATTCTGAATCAATATTGTTGTAAAGAATTTCAATTTTTGAATTATTTTTGTTGATAAGAATTTAATTCACACTATAATGAGAATTTTCTCTTACAAAAGCTTTATTGAATCTTACTTCCCTTAATAAGCTGGCTTATAAACTCTAAGAGAAGTATTCTATTCCATTAACGACAGTGAATTTCTACACTAAAATCTTGAAATATATACAGACATTCATATATTACACTGCGTTTTATACCTACAAGTAAATCTGATTTATAGACATGTCACATATAAATTTACTAGTACAGGTTTATGTACATAAAATATTTCTTTACGGAGTATTAACTTGTGTACGTTTAGATATACATATTTATGATATAATATGTGAATTAAGTATTCACTGGAAAATATTAACTCTCCATTGTATTATACATATGTACATTCGAAAAAATGTACTTCTTTAAATAACTAAATGCTCTCTTATCTCGGAGCTTTTATGCCTGCACTCATAGCGTGCCGAAATCATGAATGAATATGAAGCTTTCTTTTCACGTAAGGCGATAAATTAACATTCAATCTATATATAAACCTACCAAATTGAATACACAAGCATCGTTCTGAATAGACGTACTGCAACAAAAAGTGCACTTGCGCACACCAGGTATTATGTAAACCTTGTTTGGGTGCACTTTGGTATAAGTTTGACGTATAGCTAAATGGTTTTATTTAAATATACGTTTGTTTATGTACCTTAAAATGAAGTTGTCTATGTGTAACATTTTTTATTAGATCAATGTTATTTCTTTAATTGCTTACTTTTCATTTATTTAGCGTCAACCATCGAATGTATATGCAAATTTGTGTCGAATTTACATACTATCTACAAACTACCCTCATATATTTTATTCGAAATTTGTATAGATATACTTATCTAAACTAATTCTAAAATGTACGCTTCAATAAATTTTCTGAAAGTATTTCATTTATATATTGGAAATTCAAGAAATACTATGTATATATATACTCATATTAACTTAATATGCATGAAGTCTACAGTAAGATTGCAAAAAAAAAATCGTACCTGTATATAAATACATACTTATACACAAATTTCTTTATATTTTCATATACAGAAGAAAACAAATCCTATATATATTTTAACCATCAATTCAAATACTGCATATTACGGTTATTTATCCGTGAGCGATTTTAAAATTGTGTCAATTCTACATTTTGAATTCCTTATTTAACAAAAAATTCTCCTCCGGATTGGTGCGATATCTAATACATCATTCCATTATTAATAGGAGGCTAGTCGATTTTTGTTTTTTCTTTCCGCATTGTCAAATGGTAAAACATTGTATCTTATAACAATAATAAAATAATATGGGTGGCTCTACATCAAGTAGATGTCCAGGGCCTAGCTCACGAATGGTCTCATTTGTATGCCAAATCCAAACGGCCAATTTAAGAAGCTTTTTCTAGATTGTTATACGGACTGACTTTGCTCGTACCGAGAAGCGAACCTGAGCAGCGTAGTTGTAGGGATCGACGCATCAACCCACAACGTCACGGCCGCCAAACATTGAATCTTGCTTCTGAATAATTTTATTATATGAATTTCAAAAATGTAATTAAAATAACATCTTATATCCAGAGAAAGAAGTGGTATTAATAATTAAGTAGTCAGTAGTCAGTATACCATTTATATGTCGGGCATTTATATATAGATATATATATATATATATATATATATTTTATTGTTTTAAAAAAAACTTTAATGGTGTACCAGTGACTTGCATCGCGTATGTAAAACCGGATCAGTTCAACTACGATCAAGAAATCAAACATTGTATCGCATAGTTTACTGTAAATAATGTTGTGTGCAGCTCAATAAAAGCTTATTTATTAAAAAGTCTGTAGTATTTCCCAATAGTTGTTAAAGTGAGAGTATTTGGTCTTTCCTAGTCGTTGGGCATGCATTTGTCACCCAAAATAGTAGAACATGAGCTCATTTTCTGGGTTAACATCAAGACACGCATCCTGATCTTTCCTCATTATCTATAGGCATGCCCAGTTTTCTAATTTTCAATAGAATGCTGATTAACGTTCAGTCAACATAGTATTTTTTTGCTTTATATTTTCACATCTGACCAATTATTTTTCCACTGTTAAATGCCTTTCCACTACTGTTTTCTCAATCTGTCTTTCCTCCTTTCTCATCCCATCGTAGCCCTAGTCACACAAAAACGTATGTCAATACTTGATCATCTTCAGTATATATTCGGCATAGAGGGTACTTGGGATTCCTGAATACTTTTGAATCCATTTCAACCCCTGCCTGTCTGTTAAACCTCAGAAAAGCTTACTTGTTATTTTTAGAATTTGATTTTATTTGTTTCTTTCATAGTACAATATTTTTTTTTATAATAATGGCTTAATTTGCTCAGGCTTGCAGAGAGATATGGTTATAAAAACCTTACTATTAAGAATACAATTTTTGGTATTTGAATGTGTTGAAAAAGGTAGTAAATTAAATACATGATCTGAGGAAATATATGAAAAAAAAAAAAACAAACAAACATAATTGTATCGGCTGCCGGGGTCGAACAACCTTCAGTACTGACATAATTTGAAAACGATTTCATTTCTTAAGTTTTCTAATGCGTTGAGAACGTTCTTACGTTGTTACGATAAAATTAAGAAAATTGCGCAGGAAATTGGGTAATTTCATCAAACCACACTTAACTTCGCGTGTTAGAGAAATGTGAATTTATCTGAAGGTTGTTTGGACTGAAGTATTCGGCATATGTGTGCTGTTGACTTGAAAATGAACTGATAGATTCCATCCATAGCCATTGCAATCTGTTATCAAGCAAAAAGGAAAACAAACGAAATTTCTTGACTACTATAAAGTGTGTTTATCAGCAATACTTTTATCCATTAAAAATGGGAGCGGTTTAAGATCTTATCATTTTTGAATTGGATTGTGGAAGCTGGAGAAAATGGACTTATTTTAAATGACTTTATACGAACAAAGAAATTAATGAATCGGTTTTATTAACGTTTTAAGTCGACTACACACTTACGACGTATATTTTTGTCCAATGTATGTGTATTCAAATAAAACCGTTTTTTTGTTGGTTATCCGATAGCCTGTTTTGTTTATACCTTGCAGAACGTTCTTACGGAAATCTATATACAGTAATGTCTTGCTAATCAATAATTGCAAGGGAGTACAGGACAAGAAAAAGAAAAGAGTTGTATATTTAACGAGCAATCGAATAATCTGTACGAATAATCTGGTTATTGTTGCTTTAAACCAAAAGTTGCAATAACAATAAAAAAAACCATATAATAAATTAATGTATTCGATATTTATGCATGTTTACTGTTTACACAGCTTATACAATGTTGAGTGCGATATCAGTAATAAGCGTTTGTTTTTTCTTTTGCATAGGCATTAAGTCAAAAAAAGGAGTAACAGCATCTTCTTGCTTATAAGCAAGATTATAACATATTCTCAATGTTACTATATTGGCTCTTCTTCTTCGCTGTCTGGCTGTGAGTTCTCCTGAATGTTGTTCATGTTCTGAAAATGTTCATGTTTTTACATTCATAACTATGGTTGCCAGAATACGCGCATAGAAGGCCAATAATGAATAACGGCTCAAAAAAAGGATGGTAAAAACTAAAATTAATGTTCACAATTATTGTGACAAATTTAGTTACAATTCGGATTACAGAGTACAAAAATTGGAGTAAATTGGGGTTCAGATTGTGGAGTAGTTCGGATTAACTCTATATTCGGATTAAAGGTGGTTTGGATTAGTGAGACATTACTATTTCCGAAAACGATTATTTTCAACATTCGCGTTTGTTGTATGTATAAACTTAGTAGACAGCTGTTTTATGCTCTAAATAAAATTATTTATGAATCTTTTAAAAATTGACAGATGTTTCCTAAATTGGCACGCATATAGCTATGATTCCAATGCGGCTTGCATTTGCAATGCCGATAAATAAATCCGCAATGTTTTTGTATTATGACATACCGGATTTGTTTATCAGGTTCACGTGCAATTCACAGTGAACGTTGACACGCGCTGTTGGATGTATTCGGTTGAGAGTGAAGATATCAAATACAGATTTGGAAAAGAAGAAAGAAATTAACAGTGAAGCATTAATTATAATTGAAAACATTTACTTGATGCTTATTAACGGAGGATTAATAAAATTAGGAATGACAATGCCAATCGTGTGAACGATGGAACTGGCAGAATTTTTTGCTTAGATACTCCTGGTGGAGGATGTTAATGATGTTGGCAAATATCGCAAAATGGAATTGGACTTGCACTTGCTTCATCAGGTATTGCTGTTATGTTGTAAGGCGGTAGAAAAGCACTCAGGTTGCTGTCGATTCTCTTCGCAGGTGATTTTCGGCAAACATTACCACTGATTCCGAGCTAAGCAAACGAAAAAAACGTCGATATTAACGAAATAAATTTTCAGATTCAGAATAAGAAATATACATGGTTTATTGATTTCATACATGACTAGCGGAGCCTGTGCCAGCTTCGCTAGGCAGATCACATTTATATAAGAGTGAAGAACACTCGTCTTACTGTCGTTTTACTATATTTATTTTATATATTCTTCTTTTTATTGATACGCTTTTACTTACATTATCGTAGAGCCCTTACGTAAACCACATTTTTTCTTTGGCTGGAGTTGTGATGTATATAACAAGTAGATTAACTACACGTTAACATGATACACATAATTATCCGTAGGAGAAGTATGGATCTTTAAAGTCAATTCCACACAATTAGAACGGTGGTCCTTGTGCATTGTTAATTGTCATAGAAAACACAATACATATTGGAAATTACAATCTTTTGAAGTCAAACAAACCCAAACCCGAGTCATTGAGCACATTTTCTTCTAAAAATATGCAGTTTAGTTGAGAAGCGTAAAATTCTTCCAATTCGTCAGGCTTGAGAAATGCTGAAGCTTAATAGATCAAATTATATATTACATCTACACATATATTTGACATCAAAATATTTTACATATATGTATATACAAACAAATTTACATTTTGTGTGTTCTCGAAAACTGTTAATTCCTTCCTCAAAATTATTTTTGTGTATGATAGCAGTCATATGTAAATACGATGGTGTATACATTCTTATATGGTACATATCCAGTGATGTGCTTCTATGGTGATGTGTTGTTCCTTCGAGGCAGCAGGAGATGTCGGCAAGCGAATCGCTTTTTTTAAACACTTGTGACATATCTATTCATATACCGAAGACGCAAATAACACCGCTAATGTGTTTGAAAAAAATCTAAGTGTACTGAAATTCATTTATTTTTTCATTCACGCATACCACACGCATGTTTAAAAGATGTGTGAAAGTTTGGACAAACATTTTGAGGCTCAATTTTTATGTATAATGGACAATGTATATTGCCTGTGCCCGTTACAGAATCATCAAAAAACGAACAAAAACACCAAAAATGTGTAAATAAAAGAAATCAAATGTAATAAAAACATATTATATAATATATATTATATAATGCATTTTGATAAATAAATGCATTATAGTAAACAATGTTCTTAACTTTTCTTTTATTCCATTTGATTTATATTATTTATTGAATATTTATAGCTAAAGCATGACCGTACAGAGTGTGTAAAGTGTGGTCTGGTAAAATATGCAAAGTTCAGCTCCCGGACCATTAACACATGGATTATACACATATTGGATTATATTTATGGTAGGAATTGTCATCCATCATAATTTAAAATTATTTTCTTTTTCCGTAGTACGAGGTAGATGTAGTAGTAGTAGTAACAATTATTTCTTCCCAGCCATCAAAAACTAATTTGTTGTTTCAATTGTTGTTTATTCACTAAGTTGTCGACATACATTTGTTCCGAGCTCGTACGACTTTTGTCTGTGTACTTAATTTGTTATTCCAAACGATCAAACATAAAACTTCTTAAAAACTGTGTTTACTTCACACACGTGACATTACACACATTTCGTGTGAATTTTATGAGTTTTCATAAATGTCACACTAACAAGAGATTGTGTTGTACATGATCATTAACGCAGATTTACGGTCGTACTAAGTTAGTACTTCTTACTTAGTGATTGGAAGAAAATATTTTTACACTCTACAGGTTATTGGAGTCCCATTGAAAAAGGTGAAGAAGATTAAGTATCTCGGGGTCTTTTTCAAGAGTGATGGAAGGAGTAATGCTGAGCTTTCCTGTAGGATTGGTCAAGCTGGGTCAATTTTGAAACAGCTTGGTAGATTTCCTGCAACCCCTTTAGTGGAGCATGCGTGTCAGAAGATGATGATGAAAAATGTTAGTACAGTAGAAGCTCGATATAGTCAACACTACTGTATTCTGTTGTGTTTTGGTTTGAATTTATGTCTATTAAGCCGCCCTTTCTTATGATTATTTAAGGACCAAGACATTCGTGTAATCCACTTTATTACTTGTTGTCCATTTAAGTGTTTTCTCAAATAATTAAACAACGTCTCTGGAAGAGACTGAACTGAACATGTTTTTCGACTACGTTTTGGTCTCGAATATCTAAATATGCCTGTTCTACGTTCCAACTATTCAAATCGGTTGCCGTATTTACTATGTTGTTAAATGGCTCAGAAGATAAATCACTTCTTCTGTACCCACTGCCTTAGCAGGTACTTTAGAATACTGAGGTACTTTATCTTCATCCCCAAAGCTGTCTTTCGGGTCTTCTTCAGACGAAAGGACGTTTTTCCGAGCATATCGCAAGTGCTGAAGATCCTAATTTGTCCCATATTTGCTGCTTTGGCAGAGACATAAAATATATGTGTTCTTATGGGAGATCACACATGGACCAACGCTGACGCGTCGGATGTAGTTGCTCAACTTTTAACTAACTTTAAATTTCAGTGGAAGTAGAATTATAAATGAAAGTCTGGGAGTTAGTTGTCGTTGAAGCAAAGTTCAAATACATACAAATATATATAAATGTTTGTAATTGAGTATTTATAATAAAACTAGATTCAGTAGCCAGCTTTGGTGTGTTTGTTTCATCAACGGATACGTTAACTGTATTGAAAATATAGTTTTTCAAAATATCCGGGAGAAATGGGTTTGAAATAGTAAAACGCCAAGAAAATTAAACTTTCTAGTATTTTTTATTATAAACCTTGTTTGTAGACCACATTTCTTGTTTCTGAGACATCATCCGCGACAATCTATAATTGCCTTGTATCCTTTGCCCACGACATTGCAACGAACAATTGGCCGTGCGAGAAGCATGCGTTTGGCAAATCTAATCCAGTTACCATTAGGGACTGTAATTGCGAAATCCCAACTACTTGCGTGCGATGTGGATTTTGTTGTGTCAATTGTAGTCAAACTTCATGAACCAGGAAAAAAAGTAGCCTATGTTGTGACACATCATGTGATTAGTGGATGTCGACAACAAAATTGTCATTCAAGAGTTTGTTATATTATAATTTCAGCAAAAAGTTGAAAAATTCTTCCCGAAGTAGAGAAGTAAAATATTGTGTTTGCTTTTAGGTGTACATATTGTGACGTGAATAGTATAACGTGTATAAGATGAGATAATCAGCACACCAACCACCAGAAAAAACACCATCTATTCGCAAGACGAAGAACGATCAACTCCGAAGAGTATTCCCGAAATTGTTGTACATACTGCAAGAATGGATGTCGCCACCTATACACTGATAGATTACAAAGAATCACGTATATAAGCGTCAAATTCCATAGACTTGTGCGACAGTATGATCTAGAAGAACTATTGGGGGGTATAAATATCGGTGATTTAAAAGCGATTTAAAAATTTATTTGAACGGAACTCTTTTTACCATGGATATTACAACTAGACTTACAAACTAAGGGTTAGAGTGTTGGCTCAACAATAGGGGCCCATCTGATGTACATTGTTTAATATAATGTTCATTATTATTGTCGGTTTATTGTTCATTTTGTATATCCTACAATGGCTGATGAATAATCTTACGTAGACTCGGCGAAACGTAACAATATAGTGGGAACACACATACAGCTATGTTTGTATACATTAATGGTCACATTTAACATCTAAATTTTCAACACTTGTTTTGCACACACATTTTTTACATGTAACTCCTATCTCTTTTATCCCTTAAAATGTTTGACAATCATTTTTATATCGATTTCTAAAGCAAATTGACCAATCAGAAAACGGGATTCACATTATTTCGTGAGTAACTGTCAACAAACCTCTCAATTTCATTAATAGCCTAGGGGGCAATAAGCTGTGAAGTTGCCCATCTCTGTAGCACTTCATTTCTGTGCTCTATAGTGTTACGGGCATAGTGTTTTAGTACTTTTACACCGCACATAGATCAAACATTTTGTAGGTGATGTAGCTGAACCTTTTTAGCTAGATGTATTTATTCAAGCATAAATTAAAGTTATAATTCAGACATATTAAATATATTGCGGACTCAATAGACGTGTTTGATTGAAAATCTATACTCAACTCAGTATTAACTACATATGCGAAGCAACAATAAAACAAATTTGACAGTCAAAACTGACTAGAGCGTGTTGGAGAATCTACATCACAGGTGGGGCCTTACCTACAATTCAAATACCACCACTGACATATTTCGACCTGGGATAACGTATCCAATTTGTAATCCATCTTTTATTTCATATACAAACGCTTCTAGTGAATAAAACCACATTTGTACAAACATTTGTGGTCACCCAAATTCTACAGGATATTCGCCACCAAATGGCGACTTCATAGTAAAATATTAATTTAAAAAATAAGGTCTAAAATCTTTAATACCACACTCGTCTCACACAAAAAATCAAACCATTTTTCAAAAATCGTTGTTTAAATTTGTGGACTTAAATGCCCCACAAAATTAATAAACATTACAAAAATCATTGTTTAATTTTGTGGATTTCAATACACCACAACTGGGGCTCACCAGTTTCAAGAAACACGAGTAAACAACCCCAAAAGGATGGAACCTGTAAAGCAAATATCGAACCTAAGCACCCTCAATGAAACCAAAGGAGTCTCTCAACAAAATGTGACAGACATACAGACGGCGGCAATAGGAAGACTTAAAATTGCGCCTCTTTGAACTACTGACCTAAGCTATGGTGCATTCATATCGAATCTCGGTTCTGAAAACACAGCATTACAGCTGACAGCAACAAATACGACTTGGTAGTCGGTGCGATTGACAATCTGGACGTCCTTCGCAAGATTTCTTACATAATCACATAGTTCTCTGTAGTTGATGGTGTTCCTCTCACCAAATTAGCAGAAATTGGGGATCGCGTTTTGAAGAATACCAGCAACAGCCATGTATGAACTGAAGGAAGACATTCGCTTATTAAAAACTATCATCAAATCTGGAGGCACCACGACAGTAACGCCGAATCCATTCAAGAAGCCTACAGTATAGCAATAGAAAAAATGTACGCTATAAAGTGTATGCCACCAGTCATTTTTACATCAAATAAAAAAAACACGTAAGACTGTCGCTCACTCCGGCAATTAGCGTCACTATGCCCACATAAACAGCTCAAATAGCAATATCCTCAACAAGAACATCATTAAAGAACACCGCTTTTATATGTGAGACAAACATTCAAACTTGCGCTTCCTGATTGATTCAGGATCAGTGATATCTTTAGTTCCTCATTCATTCATCAAACACCGAGCCAAAAAATCACTTTAAATCTTTACGCAGCCAATCAATTAGACAATTCAACATATGGAGAGTGTAACCTTTAAGGGGATTTATGGATTCGACGTTTGTTCAATGGGATTTTCATCATGGCTGACGTACAAACAACAAAGCGAAAAAATCGTGCGAGGGGTGGGGTATTTAACCCACACATTATACATCACATTTGACAAGAAATGAAATCTAGAGGCTATATTTGTTTTTGACTTGAAAGTGAAGACACAAACCAACTTTTGAAACGAAAAAGTAAAATGAGTATAGAGTAGTTTTATTGAGAATCAATGCCTAGTTAAGTAACGAGTTCTCGGGGACATGGTTTCATGTTTTGAAATCGCAATTTTGTAGATCCTGACGATATAAGAACAAAATATAAAGTACTAAAATTCTCGTTTTTCCCTATTTTAGGAGGATATTGAGGTTTAATCTGGAAATCAAGCATTTGTTCCAGGCGCCTGCCAGACAGTTGTTGACATGCCATTAGCGGAGCGACGAAGTCGTGTGAGCGTGTGAGCCACCTACCTCATACTTTATATTGGGGAGCATGGCCCCACCCACATTTTAAAAGAAGTCTTAGTTCCCTGCACCGGAATTTACATAGGCAAAAAAAAATTTAAATAATATTAATTATTGTTTTTCTTTACATTCTGTGTTTATTTCAACGAGAAAAAGAAAACTGTGTCTTCAAAACGCGTTTCCTCGGAAATTTTGTCGAAATTTCCACGGATATCGTAATCGTACCGAGTTCTCAATAAAACTCCCCATAAAAATTATTTTTGTCCGTGTTGTTCCTCCAAAGCTACAGGCGATGATCAGCAAGCAGTGTAAAAAAATGTATTTTCATATATGTATGTACTTATATACCAAAGCAACTGATAATCTCTTTTAAGAAAATTTGTGATATATATACAAATATCGACGACGCAAAAAACTCGGCTAATGAGTGGAAAACCCCTAATTGTACTGAAATTCATTTGTTTTTTTTTTCACTCATGCACAACGCACCGATTTTAACCAAACTTCACACAACCCATACATGGACCAAAACCAAAGTTTGGTTGAAATCGGTAAATGCATTAAGGCGTGAATCGGCGGCAAACATTTGAGGCTCAATTTGTATATATATATATAGAAGTTAGAAGATTAACAGCTTTTATCGGGGATGGCTATCCTTTGCCTTTAATTGACGGCATTTTGTAGTCCAGTAGGTGACGGTCCACTCAATTTGACGATATTTTGTACATTGTTATTCAAATTGCCACAACTGTGCCACTCTGACCGACAAATGTCCCGATGGTCTGCCTTATGAGTTAACCATTTTTTATATTAGCGGCTTCCCATCCACTTCATAAGGAATCTGTGTAAGTTGAAACCCGTCAACATTCTTCAAAACATATCTATCATTGGGTAAAACAAAAGTTTGGGTGCTATTTTTCTAGATACTCCTGTTTCCCTCACAAAATTTTGTACGGCTACATGATCTCCTTCTTTATACTTATTATGCACCCTATTACGGTCCTTTGATAATTTATTATATTCTTGGCATTTTTTAATGTTAGGTGCTGCTCTAGCTGTGATACCTACTAAATCCCTATACACATGATCTCCTTCTTTATACTTATTATGCACCCTATTACGGTCCTTTGATAATTTATTATATTCTAGGCATTTTTTAATGTTAGGTGCTGCTCTAGTTGTGATACCTACTAAATCCCTATAATTTTTACTCTCGTATATTCATTCTAATTCTATTTTTGTTCTAACGTATCTGCAACAACACCTCTCTGTAAAACTCCCAGCAGAACCTGACTTGGCACCATTCATTGCTATTATTAGTGCTAAACTTCTATTCATCCTTCAACCTGCCCGTTAGCTTGCGGTGAACCTGTCGCAACCTTTGCATGTAAGTTGCCCTCTTGAAGAAAATTGTCGAAATATTTCAACGATAATGTTCTGCATCTATCTTAAACCAGTACTCTTGGGCGACTCTACGAATGAATATACGAATTTAAGGAACTTATCACTTCTGATGTGCCCGTCGTTCTTAATGGGTATTCTGATGCCTATTCGTGAAGGCATCTGTGATTACGAAACATACATTTTCTTAGTATTCTTTATTAAGACTGGAACAAAATGATCTACATGCAGCATTTCAAAATGTATATTTCATTTAGGAATATTGTGCAAAAATCCTTCACGTTATCAAAACATTGGTGAAAAAGTTATACACCTTAAAAAATTACAGGTATGAACCTTTATTTTTTCTCTTAGATAAATATTATTGCTAATGTCTCCAACTCAAAACTATGATATTTTGATTCGTAAACTGTTGTCTTTTTGGAGAAACAAAGCAATGGATGAAACTTTCCATCATCTTTTCATTGCAATAACATTACTACAAATTCTATAAATAGTTTCATGACGTGGATCATAGATTGGTAATACAATTTTCGTTTATGTTTTTCAAAGCAACACAATTCATTTTCACTAAACTTGAAAGTTCCATTGAGAATCGTTTCACAAATTGTGGGAAGTGGAAGCATATCCCCGAAAATCCATGCAATGCCCTAACATTTTGCGGGATAGGGTATTTGGCAACAGAATGTATACCCTTCTCATCTGGTTTAATACCGCCATTTGATACCATATAACCTAAATAATGTAATTCCGACGCCATAAACTTGAACTTGTCTAATTTTAACTCAAGTTTATTTTTAACTAGCATCTCCAAAACTTTCTCTTATATTTCTAAATGCGTTTTAACTTTGCGAGTAACTGTCATTCATATCATCAAAATATACAAATACATATATTGCTCTTTTTAGTCGCCAAACTGTCCAATAAATCTGTCCAATGTCGATTACAAGTATAATATAATTATAAGTTAAGTTATTTTATTTAAGTTCCTGTAGTCGATATGCATGGGTATTTCTCCGTTTTTTTTAGCAGCTCAATCGGGGACGCTTATTCCGATGTACTAGATCTAAATATCTTTTTTTCTATCCTTTCATTAATGTGCACAACTGATAGCGGAGGACCTTTCGGAATGCTGTTATGTAGGGAGTAATTCTCGGAATAGCAATTATTTGTTTTGGTGCATATTTTCCTATTATATAGAAAAGATTTCACGTAGTTGAAGATTTTTGGTGTCCTACACCCCACGATATTTGTTTTTCTGGGATTTGGTGAGCGCCAATCCTATCAAAGGCTTTTTCAAAAAAGATAGAATGGTAGCGTGTGAGTGGAAAAAACTTTAGAGATGTAGAAGTCGATGTGAAGTAGGGCGTCAATACAGCTTGAGTTTGATTTGTAGGCGACTTGGTGGGGGCTTAACAACAATTTGCCTAGTACTTTGGAAGTACAAGGGATGAGTGAGATTGGCCGATAATCATAAATATTGTCACGATCTGTTTGTAAAGGGGAGTATTGTCGCTAGTTTCCAAATTTTAAGGAATAGTGCCTGTGTCCAGTATTTTGTTATAGAGATTAACTAGACGAGACTTTCGCCGGACTATACTAACGGAGCTGCCAGTATCAATTAATGCCCTTATCAACATTTTTAATTTAAAACCAACTTTACAAAATATAAAATATAAATTTGTTACGTTTCCGTCTTGAAAATCCACTTCATTAATGTAATTACATTTTTTTCGTCCTCTGTTGGTGTCCTTGTTCACCACATACGTGACATACACCTTCTACTCTCTTGGGCTTACGACACTCATATGCCATAAGACTAAACGAGGTACAATTGAACCAATTGAAGCTTCCAACAATTGTTGCTCATTCTGGAATAAATGCATCTTCGCTTGCGACCTTAGTAATTAACCTGGGATTCCCTTAATAATACACGCCAATATCTTCTGAGTGTCAATACTCACTCGGTTTACTAATATTAATTTTTCATGAAAATATGCCTGAAATGTTACGCTGGGCAACAATTTTCTAGATTTAAATTGTCTTCTTATAGATAAACGACTAGCTCAATCATTAAATAAATCAACATTAAATAATCAACGGTCGCTACATCTTGCGTGAATGCAACCATTTAAGAGCTTTCCCTTTGGATTTTGCAGATATTAATGCTCTCATATTCATATACTATCTCTCATCATGTTACTATCATCAGTTGAAATTTAACTCCGTTTTCTGAAATTTCAGATATTAGTTCCTTTACGTGAAAGAACTTCACATTTTTGTAGACCCTCTTCAGCGTTTTCTTTTGATACTTCACTCCTTTGCTCCTTACTTTTCAAAAGATCGTTCTCTCTTTGTAGAATTTCGTTTTCCCTTCGTGTAGTTTCAATTCTCTCCTTGACAACTCCAACTCTTTTTTTATGAAAAAGTGGAGTAACACAGGGACACAATGTCAAAAAGCACCAAAATGTTTCAGCATGATGAAAACATTTTGGTGAAGAACCATTGTATTGTGTAGGTTAAAAAAGAGGCTACGCACAGTGGTCCTGCAGTGGAAATAAATACTCGAAGTGACATATTTTTCTCGGCCATGTGATATATGTGATATATACCGTTACCTCAAAATTGGGACTTTGAAATTTCAGACAAACAAAACCACCCTCGCCCCCCCCCCCACCCACCCACCGCCTCCATTGTCTGTATTTTATCGCTATTTTAACAAACGATGCTCAAGTGGGCCAGCCTACTGCATTACTCCTCCCCATGAATTCACCCCAATATCCGTCTCGCCAGGAATGCTCATCTTCTCGTTCTTCAGCTGCACCACACAAATATGGAATTCTCTTCCCAGCCTAATATTTCCAACAAACTACAATTTGCAGATATTTAAAACCAATGTGCAACAGGTACGTCCTCCCGCTTTCTCCAGTGCTGCGCACTGACCCGGACACTTAAGGGTATCCTTTGTGCGCATGCAAATTATAGAAAAAGTAACATATTTATTTCCGCATTCCATACAAACAAACCCGTCGTGTGCGTCGCATTGCCTAAATCTTTTTTGACATCTAACCATCTGAGCAACTGGCATTCGTTTTCGTATAAAGAGATGGTGGGTATTGCATAGGAACATTGGTTCACTTCCAAGTGGTTTCTGTAAAGGCTATCCATGGGGCGCCACTAGGAGGCTTGGCATCTCGCCAAATTGAAAGGAATCAAACATTTTGCTCTGGATGCACAGGCTCATGGCTGTCATCGTAGTTAGGATACATTCTATAGTTTGTGCAGTCGATAATGTTGTTTATAAAAATGAATGATTTTTAACTTTAAATGGGTAGACCGAATCTGATTTTTAATTATTATGAGCTATTAATCGTTAAATCTATTGAAGTTAAATTCAGTTCAGTTTAAGTTCAAATTTTAATTTGTAACCGTCCTCCCTTGAGAAGACGAAGGATTCTCAAAGCGAATTGGTAATCGTTGTAACATAATATATGCTCGTTGAATGAGACCGGTTGATGTTCTTACGGTTGCTGCTCTAACGATGTTGTTTCTACAAGGGTGTGACTGTACTATCTTTCAAAGTTTCCAGTTCATCTATTTCCTCAACTATTATGACAATATCACCAAATGGATGATTGTAACAAGAAGACTTCCATTTTTTCTGTGGTAGACCTTGTACATACTCTCTTGACAGTTCAGTAATATCTTATTCGGACTAGCAGTTAAGTGGACAGCATATAATGAAATGACCTGTGTGTCAGGTGTGGAAACCGACACACCAGGTGCTAAAAAACCATTCGCTTGTACCTAGAAAAAATTGATAAAGCGTTATTTTCTCACACTGGTGTCAGGTGTGGTTTGGACAAAAAATTGGAAGTTTCAAATATTTTCCACGAAATTCGTAGAATTCGCAACTGTAAAGCGCGAACTCAGCGAAACCGTGGTTAACCAACACGCGAAGTTGAAAGAACAGCTGAAATTCCAAAATGCGTCCTTAGAGAAGCGGATAGAAGAGCTCGAAAGCACACATCAACATCTTGAACCTCTCCGCCATCGCTTCCAAACTTCTATCAATGCTACCTCCACCTAGTTGATCTCTATGCAGCAGCAATTACCATACAAGAAGTCCTATGGGAAGTCCAATGGAAAACGTCGGCTAGTGGCAAGTGCCAAACGAGGTAGGTGACCCTCTGAGATGCGTACTCCAAAATTCCGGTCACAAAACGGTAAGGATCCCTATGTCGCCTACCAACGTCAATTTGAGATCATCGCAAAAAATCAGTCATTTATTGATTACATACGCGATACACGGGTTGAAAATTTAGTTGTAGTGAATTGTCCAGCAACGTTATCAGAAAGAAGGTTAGTGCTTCAGACATCAGTCTCGAATGCAGATCTTCCGGGCATTGGAAATCGACGAGTGCAATTCGATAAAACCCGAGGCTCCTCAAATATGGGGGAGGAAACACGAAAACCATCGATTTCGGAAAACTAATATCCGCCGACATTCGAAGGCAATAATTGGTGGAGGAAGTCGGAGGGCGAACGAACAGGCAAATAAACTGCTGGCTATTGGCGCTTTTCGCTTGATTCTCCCTTGATTCCAGCAGATTCTCCCTGCCTATCCAGAAGTCTTGCTTGAGGGAATACCACCAAATACTAAAAACGACATGAAGGATTTAATGGTTGAACCATGTGGAGAGTCGTAGCTACTACCTTCGGTGCCCTTATCTAGAAGCCTTGTGAATAAGGGCCAAAATGTCGTAAAGTTACGTATCCTCAATGCTAATTCTGAACCAATAACTATCCAACGAGATACAATTATTGCCGGGGTTTAAGAAGTTGAACTGGTAGACCTTCCAGCACATCCGCATATTTCAACTGAACCATGTCACATTCGCGACATCCAACGCCAGGCCAAAAATCTCAATGAAATACAAGGAATTTTCTTCTCTGCTAATCGAGTATCAGGACGTATTCTCTAAAGGAATGCGATTTTGGACATACTTTCCTAAGAAAGCACATAATCTACACTGGGTCACAACAGTGGGCCAAGTTGCCGGCCAGACGTGTACCACTTGCCAAGATGGAGCAGATGAGAGAACTTATCCGGGACACGGACCAGAGGGGAGTCATCGAGAAGTCGTCTAGCCCCTGGTCAGCACCAATAGTTTTAGTGAGAAAAAAAGATTGATTTTGAATTTACATTGACGACATCACCGTGCATAGTAAAACGATCCAAGAACATCTAAAAAACCTTGGGCATGTGTTTCAGCGATTACAAAATGCTAAATTGAAATAATGTCCACAAAAATGTTTTTTATTTAAGGAAGGCGTTCGCTATTTGGGCATATTGCGTAGCGAGAAGGCCTCAGGACTGATCCATCCGAAATTGGAAGCCATAAAGTTTAAGCAAACAAATTACTACTCTAGTACCTATTGGGACTGAATTTCATCATTCGAACTGACCATGCAGCACTAAGGTGGCTTCTGAATGTTAAGCAACCGGAGGGGCAACTCGCCAATACGACTTGGAAATTCATCACAGTTCCGGATCCCATCATTTCACTGCTGTCTCTACGTGCTCCCGAAGATGTAGTTGAGACTATAGACATTGTCATACTGCGGAGAGCAAGGATCGGAGGTGAAAACCAGATAATAAATCAGTAGCTAAAGTCTCTACTGTCGAGGGACTCGAAGCCAACCTTGAAGATTTGCAAGACAAGGATTCATGTTTATCGCTAGTTAAGTCCTGGGTTACAAAAAAGGTCTAACCCACAACAAAGGAAGTACTTGCCGAAGGACAAGAAATAAAGAGCTACTGGAGCCAGTTGGAGAGCTTGACTGTGGAGGATGGTGTTCTGGCAAGGCTATGGGAGAATTCAGTCGATATCAAGAAAAAGCCGCTAGTGATACCTCGTACTCTAATACCGTGTGTGTTGCAAAATGTGCACACGGGACCAACCGGTGGACACTTGGGGCGGACCAAGACGTTGACGAAAGTAAACGACAGGCTTTTCTAGTTTGGTCAGACTGTTATCATCCTCAACTGGTGTGCAAAGTGTAAAATATGCAATGCCCGAAAAGGACCCTTTTCAGTAACTCGTGGCAAGATGAAAATGTCTCCTTCATTTACCGGAAACATCCAGGAATAACCGATACACAGTTGAACTCAAGGATTACTTTACTAAGCGGCCTGATTCATTTGCGGTTCCGGACCAAAAATATCAAAGCTTAGCTGGTGCCATCGAAACTCGTTGAAGATGTGTTCAGTCGTTTTGGTGTCCCCCATATCCTGCACCAGGTATGATTTACGCCCAACCCTGTTTCGTTTCTTATAGGAGATAAAGTCTGGGTATATAACCCACTCTGAATTTGAAGTCTCTCTCTCTTAATTCCAACTTAAAACAATGGATGGCTTAACTTATTTTTAAATATATCCATATCTTTTATTTTACCAGACTAACCATCAACACAGTGGCACATCATTTTAGGTGAAGGATCGTTATTTTTCATGAGTGTTACTATTGATTTCGCACATAATAAATTCTGTGACGGTGTTCCATCATCGCCAATACATCAAACATATACGCATGTTCTGAACTATCAGCGAACGCATGAAACTGGATGTTGTTGCCAAAGAAAATTCTCCGATCAAATTGAAATTTTCGAACCTCAGTTAATTCTTGTCTAAAATGCAACTATTGACTGTGACATTCCATTGATGGAATCTAATCTTTGTCTCTACTGCTGTTGCGTGCAAATATTTGCTAAGACTATAATAGGATTTATCAAACCCAATGGATCGAAAAGTTTTGCAATTTCAGACAAAATATTTATTTTGGTGATAGAGTTCAGTTTGCTTTCAGGGCAATCATAAAGTAACCTGCCTGACGCTGGCTCCCAATATGTTCCACCATTTCCGCAATATAAATCCTCCTCTATACAGCAACTCAGTTAATTCACTTTTTAACTTTTGATCCTGTATTCGCACCTGTTAAAAACTCGTGGACATGATAGTTCGTCTTTAAAACTCTAGCTGCAGAGGGAAACAAATTACCATCGTACAAACAACTGATGAAATGTTTTGGTCGCTAAGTAAAAATTAAAAATTGTATTGTATCAAAAATTGTGGTTTTCGCGGCATCAACTTAGCTTTCATTCGCGCAACGACGACGCTCATCTTCCTGGTTGAACTTGATGGTTTTAATACACAGTGGTGGGGAAGGAAAAAGTGAAGCTTATAGAAATCAACATTCGATGCGAGTTACATATGATTTAAGTTTAAGAATTCATTGATTACAACTACATAATATCAAATATATGTGTGTGTCGCAATTGCCTAACATTGCGAAAACGCCTTTTTAAATATATAGCTTAAGTAAATGATTCATCCAATTCCAATAGAATAATTTTAAAAAGAAGTTGTACTTGATATCTGTCATCTGCAGATATTTGCTTTATAATGTCCTTCACAAGCCATTCTCTATCTCCCAAAACGTTTTTAAAGTTTCGTTTAGGGTAACATTTTCAATGTTCAATACATAAATGTGAAATGCTTCAATAAGGCATTTTATTTTGGTCGTGTTGATAAATTCCCGACACTACCTATCCAAGAATGGTATTTTTAAAAGGTTTGAAAATTGTGTCTTTGTTTTATCTGCCAGATGCAAATTAATATTTTCAGAGACGTGGAATAATAGATCAGCAAGATATATTTTTCTTAAGGTTCCAGGTGAAAATGTATATGTTTTGTTCAGGAATGTTGTTGGTAAGCCTGTTGAGCACAGTAACTTCGGCTGTGTCGTAAAGTCGGATGTTCGTGAATTGTGAAGCAAGAGCCTCGCGCAACACCGCTAATTATTTATTTGGATTTAAACATTTTTAATCCGAGAATGTATATAAATCTTTCAGTGATGAGATTCAGTTGAGACCCTGAACCTAATAGCACTCGACATGGAATTAACTAATTCATAGACTTTCACTTCTGCCGTAGTTAGAAGTATGTTTGAATTTGGAGTAATTTCTTTGGAAGCAGGTGATGATGTAAGAATATCGGTGCATTACTAGCATGGTTTGATAATGGACTTGCGGTACTGTGATCGTAGATCAATTTATGATGTCTCTGACCATATTTAAGATGCACTTTTATTTAGATTAGAACTGCACTTTTATGATGTACATATGCTGATTTGTTTTGAGACAATTATCAAATAACGTAGGCTCTCTCATTTTCTGATATCGTTCAGCAATGGGTAAATTAATTAATTGGTAGCATACAAATTGGCCGGGTTTTAAGCATAACGAATTATTTTGAGTATCAGTACCATTCCTTAGTGCTTTTAAGATATTACCTATCGTTGACCTATCAACAACAGCAGCTACTTCATTCCAACGATTTGCTGTCATATTATCCACCTTTTTAGTTAGCAGGTACACCATCAACTCACCCTATTAACCGTCATTTCAGATCTCGTAGACTTGTAGATGATTGTTGGCTCTATTCATCAAATTTCCTAGTTTTGCAGTTCCTGACTGAATAACACGTGGCAAATTACAAATCCGATGAAGGTGTTCCTGAGCTATAACCCGTTTGTTTTCAAAGCTTTTCTTTAGTCTCTGCAGAGCCTCTTCATAATTGTCTTCCTCAATTTGAGTCCATCTATTGAAGTCTTCGCTGATTCTCCTAGTTTACTGACTAGATGATGAAGTTTTATAAACATTTAACAACATGGCTTCCAAATTTATAAAAGTTTCCTTAAGCGCATGGAATCGAAATTTTATTTCGGGAGCTGAGGTTGAGTTAATAATTGTCCCAATTCTCAGCACGAAATCATTACACTGCTTAATTTGATCAATGAGAAAGGACCGGCGTGTTCAAACGGTTTCAATTACTTTCTGTTTCTTATCGAAAAGAGGGAAATTTGGAGCTTCGGTCTCTTGTTCGGTTGCTGATTCTTCTCCATTGACCGTGTTGCGTATTAATGAGTTTTCTGAAGCATCAGTGGCTATCTTTTCGGATGATATAGTTTTAAATGATTAGAGCGTTTATTGGTATTACCGTTAGACTTATATTTCTTTCTGCACAAAGAACATTAGACCAATTTGCCATCTGAAGATGTTCTGAAAAAATTGTATACGAGCGAATTGGCTTTTATTGCATCTCATGCATCTCATGCATCTTTTAAATATGGCAATTAGATATTACTTTATTTACCTTCTGCTTCGTAAGCCAGTAATGGTTTAATGTATATTATTATATTTAAACAAAAAAAAAGCGCTATTGAGTTCTAAATACACTGCCTTCTTGATTGTATTTACTTCGCATATCCCTTGTTTTCCTATTCCTTTAGAACCCCTGGTTTTTATATCGTCGTTCGGAAGTCCGTCGGAACATATTTCAGAGAACGGAACGCTATGCTTTCCTTCTTATAAATATCTTTTTATATATTTTAGATTAGAATAATGTATATAAAAAATAACTTGAAATAACTTTTTTATACTTTTCATTATCTAATACTTTATAAAAGGTTCGTACGGAAAGCAAAGTTAAGAAAGTTGGGCTGAAATTGGATAATTTCAAAAAACACAACTTTGATGAATTTGAATTAAAGAATGCATTTTTCCAACAAACAAAATACTATATCAGTATATACACTGATGGACAGACATATGCGGCAGTCGGCTTGGTTTTTAATAAAAGAATTGTAAGATAAGTGTTCCCACATGCACATACCCTCACTTAAGGCATTATTATTCAATCTAATGGACTCTAAAACGGTAAAATTTTGCTATGACGCACTACAATTCTTTGCCAGACACAACAGTGAAGCTCGGTTGGGTCCCTGGACACAAGGAGATTGCAGGCAACGAATCTGAAGATCCCGAAAGATGAACCGTACCGCAATGTCAATTGGATAGCAGCTACTGGGTATGCTCTAAAACAATCCAAACGATTAATTAGGCATTATTCCTATGAGGAAATCCTCTACCACGACAAAGAAGTAAGAATACCAACGAACTTTCTTACTGGCCACTGCAGCCTGAATAACCACCTTTGAAAAATTAACCTGTGCCAAGACAAAGTATAGATTACAAAAGAAGATAGAATAAATTTCTTCACAGTTTGGTTGGTTGAAAGGATAAGACCGAATGACAATTATATGTCGCTTGCTCGAGTGCCCAAAATTTGAATATTTTTGCTGAGGAGAACAAGTCGTGGAAGACAGTACTACAATAAAGCATAAGATGACAATGATTGGTAATGAAGCCGCAATATTGTGATAGAGATGTGATTAAATGACCAACTTACGGCGTACAATTGTGTTTTGAACAGTGTTCGTTTTAACGAAAGAAAAATATGTTTTTGAATGCTCCAGGTCCAACCGGCACTTTCATTACTTATTTGATATTAACAAAGAGTTAGATCTCCAGCAAAACTAGCTTTGTCGGTAGCGTCGTCGGGTATCTTTGTGACTATTAGCAGGTGAACGCACAGCTCATTCATTACACTGCCTCTAACTGTTTCTTTGCACAATGGCCCTTTGGGAAAATATTGCATTATAATAACATGATTCAGAGAACTAATGTAGATACTCTAGATAAGACTCATAAAGATATAATATTAGAAGTTGACATAAAATGGGTGGAATGGGTGGATCACTGTCATGTTTGCTGGAGATTTTCGACAGACGTTACCGGTGATAGAGGAACTGAAGCAGATATTGTAAAGTCGTGTTTAGAAACTCCCCCTTTTAAAAAAAAACACTATATACTAATAAAGGGCATTTGGATGGAGGTAGTACATATTTTTCTTCAAACTTTTAGTAGGAGACAGAAAAGTACCTCATTTTGAAAACAAAATTGAAATTGGGCGCGATTTATGTGAAAATGTAACACAAATTAAAGTCTTATTGTCGAAAGTCCACCCAGATGTAGTCGAAGTAGAAGAAAAGATTATCAATGGATGTGTCAAAAGGCAATATTGGCGGCGAGAAACAGTAGTGTACGTTAAATGTCAGAGTACATTTAAACACGTAGGAATCAATTTATGTCAAAACTGCTTTTCACATTTGCAACCATATGTCGCGTTATCAAGATTGGTTGCAGAGAAAACCTGTACGATCTTCGACCACAAGAAAATAAAACTATAAACATCATATATGCAGAAGTAATTTAAATACCTTCTACAAATATACTACTACTTATATATATGTATATATATATAAAGTAATAATTTATTATTACATTTTCACATTTTATATGACCCCAGTCCTTTTACCCAGCGTTCCTTTATTATTAATTTTCCCGTGAATTTTTTTTTTTACAATAGTTCCATTGTTTGTAGGTTTTTCCACAACACGCGGCTGAAACCCCGATGCAGATCTATAACCGTATTTTAAGTAACTGCATATATATACAGAGTAATCTTAAACCTGCAGGAAGGATATAGTACTATTAACCACCCGCGATAACTGATATTCACGCGGACGAAATCGCGGACAACTGCAAGTGACCAATAAATTATTTAATTCTTCTCGAAATCTTTTCTATATTTATATTTAATCCAATCTGATCTATGGAGATACATAAACATAAACATCTACTAAAATGTAAATATATCCAGAACAGCGACGTTCAAAAAATCGAGAAATAAGAAGAATTATAATAACTCAATACTACTTTTTTATGTAGAGTAAATCGATCAATCGGATTGCAACAACCTTTTCCAACTGATATGATACTTCGATGCAAAGTAAACAAAATTTGTAATTTAAAAAAAAATAATTGAATAACTGACATCAAGTAGACAACTTCGGATTTCAATTCAATTTGTGTCTCTTCCGCTTTACAGAATCACTGCTAAAAGTTATAAACGAGAAAAAAGAAAGGGAAACACATCCTAATCATTTTTGTCGCTCAAATTGCAAGAGGGGAAGTCATAATAAAAAGGAAATAATTTCCTTGGAGGAGATGGAGATTTTGATTATACAGTTTGATGATGTGTACACGTATTACTGAAGTTGAATTTACTTAATATGTATATGTATGTAATAGTGGCGTCGAGTGGGGTATTGTGACGAGTGCGCGACGAATTAGTTTATTGAATTTCGCTAGGATTTAATAAACAATAGTCGTTAATTTTTTAAAGTAATAATAATGAATAAAAAACATCACCTTTTTATGTATAGTCCGCCTGGAAAAAAAACAAATGCACCGAAAAAATTCGCACGAGCTCGCACCAAATGTGTGTCGTGTGTGTAGAAAATAAAAAATACAGTCTGGAAGAAGTTCTATGTTCGAACAAGGAACGAATCAAATGCACAGACGAAATTTGCACGAGTTTGCACCAAATGGTTGTCGTGTGTGCAGAAAATACAGTCTTCAAGAAGTTCTATATGAATGCACAACAAGGCTAGAGAAAAAAAAAATCAAGTGAAGAAAAAATTCCACAAATATATGTGAATACACAATAATCTTGTACTATTGGTTTCAATTATGTCTGAATGTATTGGACGGGTAGAAAATATGGTTCACACAAGCGTTGAGCAGAGTAAGTGGCTACAACATTTTCCACCTACGATAAATATATTCCGTATGTGTTAGGGTTTGTTTTAGGTGTTAATGTTGCGTGAGCTGTTGTTTCGGTATTTCGTACCCCGGTGAAGAGTACATGCTCAGTTTCCAGTGGATTAACTCAAGCTAAATGTTTCTGTCCACGCTTCGTTTAATTTTAAGAAATGCATTCTGCATACTTTCTCAAAGCCGAGCTACATATTTGCAACATCATTTTTGAGATGATCGTGGGTAATGCAAAATGCATGCTTTTCCACATAAAACGCATGCGCTGGTGACATTGTCGCAATAAATCTAAAAATGTGGTACTAACAACATTACTAACAACATTAATCGCATAAGAACTCTTGCCAATAGCCGTTTGTTTATATTCATGACCTAATGGACTAATAGAGCCGTTTCTGAAAGAATCACTAAGTATATACAAAAGTTTACTTATCCCAGTCCAGTCCAGTCCGGCACAGATGTCAGAGCAATTGGCAATTCCAAAAGGTTCACAATTCATAATCAAATTATTGATCCACTGCGTTCATAAAAATAACTGAATTCAACTGAATTCATTGGCCCTTCTCCACTTTTGTGCGCAATCGCTTTCGTGGGCATCCTCTCTGTCGTTGTCCCTCTGGTTCGGAGTCGTAGCAAGCTTCCGCTCTATAGAGTAGGGCGGGGACAATCACGGTCTTATGTTAGCTTGGTCTTTCGAGAGAGGTCTTTACTACTCAATTGTCACTTGAGCCCAAAGAAACAGCGATTTGACAATCGTGTTTAATAATGGTACTGGTGGTATTCGTACTGTTTACTTGAAAATAGACGAAGTCCCTAATTACCTCGAGAGTTTGTCTGCTTATGGTGACGTTGTGGCCTTGTCGTCGATGGTGTGTGCATACACATACAAATGGGTTTAGCCTCCGTTCCAATACGTTGGCGAGTGAGTTCTGCACTTTCAAAAATGATTTAAAAAAAGTCAAACGACAATGTGCGTCGCCTTGTCCTAAGCCTTTTTTAACATGGAAAGTCTCGGTTAGTTCGTTCCCGAATTTCATGGAGCGGCGAGAAATCTCCATCGTCATCCTGCTCAAGCGGACGGGATCGGGAGTAATGTCAAACATAGACTTGATGTTGTATAGCTCTATGCACGACGAATGGGGGGTGGGTGTTTATCTGCATTTCTTGGGTTTTTTCCAGAATCTGCCAAATGCGCGACTTCCCCGGCCTGAAACCACACAATCCAAGATTAAACGAGTTTAAACGAATTCAATTTCCAGTCCTCTTGTATTTGTGGGCTGAATCTAAGATTAAAGTTTCTCTCCTGGTCAATTGTACGCAGCATGTTCACGTGTTGGCAAACCATGCGCTTTGTTAACCGTCATGATAAATCGAAAAATACTGTGCAAGGTGCTTCAATGAAGGGAACCGACCGGAGTCCATCCAATAAATAGTTTAACAGAAAGTAGTGCTGAATTACATCCATTCCAATGTAATTAAAATACATTAGTATAGGATTAATGTTTATTTATTGTAAAAAACAAAGAAAACAGGAGCTACAAAATAATACGTCCTACTTTAATCTGGCCTGGACTTGAAGTGAGTCCACAATTCTTTATGTTGCTACGATATATATTCTTCGAATTTCGGAGCCTCATGCATTAAATTACATAAAAATTAATTAAATTGGGCTTACATCCCCCACTAGTAACTAGCGAGTGTCATAGGATGTCACGCAATTTAAAATATAATAATAAATTGATAATAAAGAGTAAAGTGTGACCATTCCATACATGTAAAAACTGTCTGCATCCATTTGCCTCTTTTCTTTGAATGGTTATTTAAAAATTGTACCAATATGCAGCTTTTCCAGTTGTGCTTGTGTGGTTCAAACTACCGGTTTTCTGGTATGTTGCTTTTATTACGTAACCAAAGGAAGTTTGATGCCAACATTAAAAGCTACTTAGTTGTTTTGTGAAGATCAACGTCAAGAATGATAACTATTGAATTACTAACAAAAGAAAATCAAAATGGCTAATATGAAGTTTTTCTTTGATATTTTCGTCGACTCATGTGCTAGACGTTCTAAGTTCAATTCCTGAATTTTAGCAACTTTCATAATTCACGCCTCCACCTCTTTTGAGTCACTGGCAATGCTCAAAAGGTATATAATCTTCCCACACTTCGCCGCTCGGAGTCGTCATATAATTGTAGTTCCAATATACTCCTGAGACACTAGTTATTATTATTAAGCTTGACACCTACTAAACATTGTATGTTTTTTATATCCGACTTCACCGACAGCACAACAGTATACTTTTTTAGAAGTAGACAGACTACAAAATGATCGTAGGTATTACATTTTTTCAATTTCTGTTTTTTTTTTTTTGATTTTCATAAATGGTGTGTTGATTTGTGTACTTTCTTTCGCATTTAATTAACTATAACTATTTTCTTTCCAGAAAGTTTGAGAGACTATTTTAATAGATTTGGAGATATTTCGGAAGCAATGGTTATGAAAGATCCTACAACACGGAGATCGAGGTACATGTTACAATGCAGTGTAAAGAAAAAATATTATCTTTTATTATATTCAATTATTAATATTATTATAATACCATTCTTTGTTCCATAAGCTTGTTTGTGTCGCATGAATCAAGTAAGATTGGAGCCATTAATATGAGCAAAATGTATTTAATATTTTGTATTTCATAATAAATAATTAAGTAGGAATAATTTATAAATGATGTTTGATGCATCACCTCCCGTTTATATACAAAAAAACAGTATCGTTAAGAGAGTAGTTAAAGTATATATCTAAAGCCAACTACCAATATTTATATATATATTATATATAGCCAACTACCAAAATATTTATTTACAAATTCCTTAATTATCATTTGTTTGATTTCCTTCAACTGATTTTTGATTTTCATTAATGAAATTGATTCAAATGATTGCTCAATAATCTCTTAGACGAAAATATTATGTTCTTATATCTCGTATGTGATGTACGGTAACAATCCGCTAAGTAAAACGTTATTGGTAAAATAACGCAAAAATGGAATAACTTGTTTCTTTCTATTGCGGCCGGATCTGTATGCGAGTTGTATTCGGAAAGGCAATTATGCAAACATTAAGATTAATAAAATGGCAGGAGGTATTAGTTTAGGTGTGCTTTGTATAAAAGTCACGGACCTTGAAATCCTTAATTTTCAACTCAAAACAAATCTTGGGATTTATTCTCACCAGATCAAAGAATTTATTTGTATCTATCCTACTGCCATATACTATCGTCATACTTCTTTATTCGGCTCTACAATCCGGGGTGGACCTGGGCCTCAACCAACCCTCAAGCGTCTTCAACTAGAACGATCTCTGGATAGCTACCTCAGTGTCGCACGCCAAGTTGATTGAGATCCTTCTGCTCGTGGGTGTGCCACATTAAACGCGAGCGTCCTCTGTTTGGCTGTTTGTCGAAAATATTGTTTATTCAAAAAGTCACTTATCACATGATCCTCGTGCCTTTAAAGAAAAAATCACTATTAAATTATACATCAGTTTTCGAATTCTTATTTTATTTCAGAGGATTCGGATTTGTAACTTTTACTGACCCAACGAGTGTAGATAAGGTTTTGGCCCAAGGCACTCATGAACTAGATGGCAAAAAGGTAAAAAATGCTAAATTGCTTAAAAATGCTCATATCGTACTGGGTTTTCGATTTGAATCAATAAAAAATGATTTTCGAAATTTTTAAAATTATTTTTACAGTTCTATTCGATTACGTATTTTTCATTATTTGCACATGTGTAAACATATTGCAGATATTACCCACTCTATGCAGAGAACCTTAGGGTACGATTTGAGCTCTTATTGGGTTCATTTTTCGTAAAGCATTATCTACTTTCAGATTGACCCAAAAGTGGCATTTCCAAGAAGAGCACATCCAAAAGTAAGTTTGTCTGCCAGATGAAAAAATTTTAAATTATAACATGACTTTTGAAATTAGTCTTAAAAATATGGAACTCCTGCGAGCTTAGAAATATTACTTCTCCAAATTGTTTTGCATTTTACATTATTTATTAAACTCTAATTATAAATAACCTCACGTTAATAACATTTCAACAAAATAAACTATAATTGAAACTGATTCTTATTGGAAGTTAAAATTCTAAGCAAACCTGAACAATTAATAATAATTTAATCAATAGTCAGATATTATACAGATATAACGTGACAAATACAATATGAGCAATTGCGAGTGATGCAAGATACTTGAAACTATATTGCCAGATTATAGTTATTTGTACGCATTACAGATGAGACCGCGCAAAATAAAAACCGATATTTTATCAATGCATAAGACTTAGTATATAGTATATATACATGTACACATGCTAACTACCCATTGTGGCCTTAGCGGACATATTTTATGTAAATATGCACGTATATATGATATTTATTAATATCTATTTAATACCAATATATGTACTTAGATTTTAATTTAAAATGAAACTGATTCTTAACATTTGCATAGATGTTTTTGTAGAAGTTGATTCATCTAATTTTCTACTGTATTATTGTCCGAAATCGTTGAAAATGTTTGGCTTATGTAACAAACAATCGAATCGTTCGTTTTCGCAAGTTGAATCTCCTTTGGAGGTCAAAGTACATAACATATAAAGGGGGTTACCTGTTTCCGGTAAATTTTTGTTTCCAGGGAGACATTTTTGGCGCTTCTCCTCCATATGTGTACAGCGCATGATCATCGATAAGCAATTATGCTTTTGCTGGGAGACTACTTTTATTTCCGTTTACTAAAATAAAACAACAGCAGATAAATATAACATATTCGCTCGCAACGTTCTTTAATTTATTGACTCCACTTCATTGTACAAACAAACGACTATATTGTGGGAATTTGAATTTCCTTATAAGCAATTCTAGCTTCCAAAACAATAATATTGTGCGCATGTGTTTATTTACGTTTGCTACGCACAATGTCTTATAGCGCAAACAGTGATAACATGACGCCAAACTTCTCAGCAATTATTTAAAATTATAAGAATATGTGTATCAGATATGATCTGAAATAGAAGCTTCAAATAATATGGTACACTAATTTCATATTGTACAACCTTATATAAATTTGAATATACTCACAAAAGTTAATGTACTTATGAAGCAAGATATAAAGCAAGATATGAACCAACTTACATATCTTCCCACCTGAGTACTTTGCTGAGATAGTGAAAAATCAATTTTATTGTAAAGGAACCTGCCTTTTAAACTGTCTATAGAATTTACAGCTGTCAATAAAATATTGTTGTTCTACTACAAAAATAAAGTATGTATTCTAATGACAATAATACTAAACTGAATTCTTTTGTATTCTACCGCCATTGTGAACATGCGCACTTCTGCATTCTCTGTGTTTATATCCACCCCCGCTTTACGTCCAAGTTTGGTGTGACGCTGGAATAGAAAGTCTTGTTTTTTGGTACTTCTCCAGCTCATTTAGTTGGTATACAGCATTTCCAGTTTATATTCCCCTCAAAGGAAAAACGTAGCAAATATGTACGTAGCCTCACCTTCGTCATCACAGGACTGTCGTCACAAGGCTGGGATTTTTCCAACTCGTTTCAGTCTAGATTCAATAATTGGAATATAGAGTAGTTAGTGGTTGCTTTCGCAAGTAAATTTTTAGTATTGAGTAAAGGAATTTTTTGTTGCATACTTTTGTCTTACATCAAAAGAAGCATCATCATCACTGATCCCGGACGAGAGGAGTCATTTTTCTCCCCAATAAGCATTCGGTATAAAGCTTTCTAAGAGTCAGCATCGATTGTCCCGTCCTGCATACATATTTAAAGTAAAATTTATATTTGAACAAAAGGGAGACATATTTATGGTTAAAACTTGATACTCTTATTTTAAAATATATTCGGTTTGTGCAAACGTTTGTATCGAAAAAAAAGCAGTTTAATCAGTGTTGATGTATGTGCAATAGTTTGGCAATTTCTAAGAAAATAAAACGAATACTTAAGGCTTAGCTTGATTGTTTCGCAAAGCTCACGAATTTCGTTTATTACTGCTTATGTTCTACGATATTCGCATTTTATTGGGAAGAAAATCTCTTTGGACAGCGTCTGAGCAAAAATCGATAAGGAGCAGTCTAAGGGCAACCATTTTTTCGTACTGGTGTTAAATTAATATTTACAAAATTTCTCACTTTGGAATAAATCTGTTTTACGTAAAGCAGCCTTCGGAAATATTTCCACATCCATCGCAAACTATAAAGGCAGTAAGTGCACCAGTGACATCGAATATAACCATTCCAACTAAAAAACTAATTGTGAGTACTTTACGCTGCACATATATTTGTTTATTATATATATATATATATACATAAATATTCATATTTATATATATATTAATATTCATATTTATATATATATATATATATATATATTTATATTTATACGAACGTATATGTGTATGTATCTGCATATATCTGTATTGAAAATATAAGAAAAGCGTTTGGAAAATAGATTATATTTAGTTCTCACGGTTTATCCAATGTTATGTAACTCTAGGCTGTTTCTCATACCAGTGACAAACGAGGTGTTTTCAATTTTTCTATCGGTATAGTACTTATCTAAAACACATGTATATATATATATATATATATATTTATGTATAGTATATATATCCATATATATATAAGTGTGTTCATATATATATATATATATATATATATATATATATATATATATAAA
This sequence comes from Eristalis tenax, assembly GCA_905231855.2. Taxonomy (NCBI): domain Eukaryota; kingdom Metazoa; phylum Arthropoda; class Insecta; order Diptera; family Syrphidae; genus Eristalis; species Eristalis tenax. The sequence continues at coordinate 224,568 of HG993126.1, forward strand.
CAATAAATTTATGCGCATATTTTATGCCACATCAACATAATTTTCAAACGGAATTTTATAATAATATCAGAAAATATTTAATTTTTCACCTTATTTCTTCTGTTGTGTTCTGTATATTATATAATCGTACGCCAATGCAGCTTATACAATATTACTGTCGGTTTAACACATTCAACATTGAAAGTATATTTTGAATGTTCAAAACATAACTTCAATTAGTACATTACATTTTGCAAGGTAAACAAAATTTATCGAAGACTATCTTTCTCGCTCAATGTTTAGTAAAATTTGATAAGCCCATATTTATAAATATAGTTTGATCTTATTTATAATTATCTCGAGTTTAGAGTCAAGCCATTATTATATATATGAATATGTTTAATTATTTGTTTAAATTTAATTTGTAATTCAGTCGACATAAAATTATAAAATTAACAATTTTTGATTACATACATGTGTTAAGTCCATTATTTGTTTTTTTTTTTTTAGATGGTAACAAGAACGAAAAAGATATTTGTTGGTGGGCTTTCAGCCCCTACTACTCTTGAGGACGTAAAAAGTTATTTCGAACAATTCGGGCCCGTAAGTATAAACTTAAACAAAAAACATATTTACTTTTTTTTTTTAAAACTATTAAAAGTATGATACACATCTAGCCAATAAGCTCACACGCTTCTGTTCACAAAATCGTTTTCTTGGTTGACTTGATGATCTTTATAATTTTGCTAAATGTGCATATACATACATGTAAGTCCCGATCTTCATGCAAAAAAAAGTTTCAAAATATTCATTTATGATATTAGGGTGACATATGATTTTTATATTGTGTGTTCTAAATATACTTCATACTTAACTATTAACTTCATTGTCTATTAAAAAATCATTGTCTTCTAAAAATATTCAGCTTTATTCTTTGTTATTACAAGCATTACAAGAAACAGTATTGAAACCATTTCAAACCCATTTTTTTATTATTTGAATGGATTTCCTATATTTATTGTATGAAAATGTATGGCGTCTAAAATTATCGTATTTACATTTGTATATTTTAAAAGTTATCTATGTACACTTTTAGCTATGCAAGATTTCTCAATTCCAATTCAATTCTGCTAAGATCTCATAAAACTCGAAAACATTTTTAAGCAGATGCTTAGTAAGTTTTGTGAAGATATAACTAACACTTGCTCATTTCAAACTTAGACACTAATCATTGTCTAGCATTCTTTAAAATTTAAAATTTTTATTTTTAATAATTGTGTAAAATTAGGATACATTTGAATTGAGTGCTAATAATATATTTCAAACTTAAAAACATTTCATAAACACAGGAATTTATAGATTTATACTAAGGACACTGAACCAATAAAGCGTAAAAATGTTTTATTTACAGATTGAAGACGCGATGCTCATGTTCGATAAACAAACAAATAGGCACAGAGGTAATTTTATTCATCCTAATATTATATTTTAGGAATGATTTGATACGGTTTTTTACTTTCGGTTAATTTCTTCTAAAATGTCTTATCCAGAAATATAAAATAAAAGTTGTAGAACAGAGTATCGAATTCATAAATTGTATAAAAATGAATGGAATATTGCTTTGGTTTTCTTTCTATCTTAGAAACTTAAGTATAAAGTTTATTTATGACTCGTATTATAGCTGGTGTTGCGGGGAGCTGTCCTTTATTAACTATGATCCCTGATAACTTTTTACTACATACATTGTAGCTTAACATGTGACAGATACTAATTAACAGTGAATATTTTAGTATGTATTGAAAGCAATCATTTAAGATATTATTTTTGAAACTGTCACATACATTAATAATGACTGCCAATTCAACATTCTAGGCATCTCTCGAAATTGTGAACAAATTTATTGCATATGTACTGAACATTTTAAATGATATCTATTTTATCTATTTTAAGACAATCTCTAATTTTTTTACAGCTAAACCAAATTCATTTTCAACTTATTGAAGCTGTCAAAACAACAAATTTTAGTTTAAACTGTGTCTATCTTGAACATTTTGATAAAATTTTACAGTGAGTTTGAAAGGATTGTAGATTAAGTCCCGCAATTAATAATTTTCTTGGAGCCATCAACGATAATATTCTATTTGTTAATTCAAAATTACTTAAAACTAAACACACTAAGTTCGTAACAAAGCGTTTTGGGATAGTTGCTAAAAAAACTTTTAATATATACATATATTATTTTTACTACAGCTTTTTAATTTCAGAGGTAGCAGGTAGTTTGGTTGCTTTGTTAGACCTTTTTGATATCTTATAACTAGTGGGGAAAAAATACAATTTAAAATATCGTTCCGTTACTCTACTTTTAGGTTTTGGCTTTGTGACTTTTCAGAGTGAAGATGTTGTGGATAAAGTTTGCGAAATACATTTTCATGAAATCAATAATAAAATGGTAAGTTTATTGCTTACAATTTGTGCTTATTTTAAAATGTGTTGTAAAAATTATGTTATTCAATCCTTGAGCTGGGGAATAAACATATTTGCTAAAACTATTATCAAATTTCTTATATTTAGGTCGAATGCAAAAAAGCCCAACCCAAGGAAGTTATGTTGCCAGCGAACCTCGCGAAGACACGTGCTGCAGGTCGAACAGCATATGGTGAGTTGGTAGTTTGGGGCAATAGCAGTAGTAGTGGTGGTGTGGTTGGTAGTACTCTTGCCCATTCTGCCGCACATCACCATCACCATCTTCATCAATCAAGCACTGTAAATTCAGGCCCAGCAACAGCTTCTATACGCTATTCACCATATCCCATTCCAGCAAATTTAGCTGCAGCTGCGGCCGCTGCGGCAGCTGCAGCTGCTGCATCTCAACAACACCAACAACAGCAGCAACAACAACATAATGCAGCTGCAATTGCTGCAGCAGCTGCTGCTACTCCAACACATACAATAATTCCTTTGCCATCAGCGCCAGGTGCGGGAGCTGGGCAGATTGCACATCACGGTCCGTCATTTTTGCAATATGCAACTGCAGCAGCTACTAATCCACAGTCTGCTTCATTATATGATGCAGCTGCAATAGTAACTTATAAACGTCTGTTAGCGGCAGCAGCCGCCCAAATTAGACCTCAAGCTAGTGTAACCACTCAGCAATCGCAACTTCGTTCCACTCCAACAACTATTAACTATCCTCTGAGTGATCTTTTATCAATACCAGGTCTTGATGTTCCAACTGCGACCTTATACCAAATACCGGGAACTAATACGTTGGGTATTTGACCCTCAACTACTGTTATTACACAGATTCCTCGCCAACAATAACTATTTCTTTAATAACGGCATACAAGAAGCTATTTAATACGTGCTTATGTACTTGTATTACACGAACTTATACTACTTGAAGTTTCTGGTGATTCATGAAATAAGGAACAGCCTAAATAAAAATTTTCCTACCAAAGGCATGTATGCCCATTTGCACATCTTATTACTGTTTCTATAGTCCACATATTAATTTCGTTCAAATAAATGAATGTAAAATTTAAAAAATCAAAAAATATACACACTGTTCTATTTCCGTTGCATTCATCTGTCCTACTCTTTCCCTACATACGAATTAGTCCAGTTAAGTTAAGACCATCAAAAACAATAAAAGCCCTCGATTTAAATATTGAATATGAGTATTATATTTTATAAAATTTCGTACATACATATACATGGACGAAACTTGTTTTTCATTAAATAATATGTAATGTTATTTAGTGTAAAATAACTAATTATATTTATGCATTTACATAAGTATGTAGGTCGCAAGATTATAACATCAACTTAGATGAAACTATAATTTTTCCAACATTTAGGGCGTAAGTGCCAAAATGTTTTACAATGTCTGAAAACTTACTTGCTTTGGGAAACAATTAATTTAAATGTATCTAAAAAGTAAATATGCAGAATATTAGAGCAAAGTAAATTTAGCATAAATCTCATGTATTCCGAACAAAACATATTCTAGTAATCACTTTAAAAGTGTACCAATTTTTTCTTTGTATGTGTTGTTTGATATATGACATAGATGTCCCTTTTAAATTGTAAGTAACTTTATGTTTAGGTTATTAGAAGCAATAAACTGTTTGAAATAATTTCTCATTAGGATTTGTACTTCAAAACATAGTTGAAAAATAAATTGTAAAATTAATGTTTCCTAGGAGTGTTAAGAAAATTATAGAAATATTTATTGATTTCAATAGAGTTGAGCTACTTATTTTGAAATACAATGGAGATAATATTGACTCAATGATATTTATTGTATGTGATGGATTAGTTACAATGGATGGCACTTATATGTGTACTGCATCAGCACTACCTGAAGCACAACTTTAAATTTAATTAAGATGTTAACAATTTTAATTATTAATCCAGGTTAATTTACTATCCGCTTATTAAGTATTTGTTTTATAAACTCTCTTAATCGATGGAATAATACTAGTCATTGTAATAGCCATTACATATGAAACGTAAATTGAATATGATAAGGTATTACGCTATACATAAAATTCTTATTAGCAATGCCTCTTATAACATTAATCTTTTTTTTATTATAACATATACATCTAGCAGCGTTTTATATAGAACTATATATATATATATGTATATATATATATATATATTGAAAAAAATATAGATATATTATATCCTAGTGTGTGTTCTAAAGGACTGTAAACTCTTATAGCCTTTTATCGTCTCTTATTTTGACTTTTCTAGGCAATTCCCGATTCGCTCATTAATATTATATTATATATCGTAGTTTTTAGGGGCGAACTGAGGTAATAGCAAAGCAACTCTAGAATATTATGTGTGTCTTTAATTTCTTTGGTTTATCTTCAGTATATATCATAGATCTGCTGTTTTGTTTGGTGTTTAGAATCGGCAGCGCTTTTTGTGGGTTGAAGTTGTAAACTGACAAATACAGAACTAGTTTAACAGAATAGAAAATATATATATACATATACAAAATCATATATATGGGTATTTATATATATATATAAAATATATATGTACATATATATATGTAATATGTATTTATATTATAGTCGTATAATTCAAATGGTCAAAAAAAAATATTTAATATGTCATGAGTTTTCACATCAAACCTCCAGAAGTATTTCCAAAAAAATATTCAATATGGTGTTGTGATAACTCAATCATGTCATATTTTATTCTTTAGACAATGCTTATTTAAAAATAAATGTATTACAGAAGAAGTCGCGCAAGTAGTATTTTAAATGAGTATTACATTTACATAATTCCCATTATTTAAATGAATTATACCATGTTTGTAGACACATATATGGGGAAATACTAAAAAATACGAATCAGCTATCGAATTAGAATTTTTGTAGCTTATTTTTATTATATAACTTAGCAATAAGAAGCACAAAAAGAGAAAACAATAATTTGACTTTAGAAATAATTGTTTTAGAAACTAGAACTCAATAGATTTCGATTACATATATATTTTATGTTCATACAAAAATGAGTATATTGCGCATTGATTTAGAACGTACTCTTTAACGCGTATATCAGCGTATCTAATTGTAATCCATTTTTTCTTTTTCATATTCCCATAGACAATATAATGTGGGGTCTTGGAACTCTCCCTGATGGTAAGTTTTTGCTACAGTTTAGGAAATTAAATTCTTTTTAAAAAAAATGTATTCCTGCCTTGTGGTGTATAAGTGATATTATTATTTTGAATGAGGCGATATTATATAAAATGTTGTTGATATAGTAAACCTACTAAATAGGGCTTGGATTTTATATAAATTGACATTATATGTGGATATAGATGTTAAGAAACAGACAAAAGTAAAATATAATGTCATTGATTTTTTAAAAGTATAATCACAGTTCGCAATTAAAAACAAATCTTTAATTACCAGGGTTCCCAGCAGCGGCGTATGCTGCGTATGCAGCTGGTAGGGGCTATTCTGGTTATCCCAGTTTTGGATTACCATATCCCACAGGTAATTTTATATCTGAATTGTTACATCACTTTTATTAGAAAAAAATATTTTAAAATTAAATATAGTCTTTTATGAAACATGCTTCATATGAGTATTGAAAGATGAAAAATAAGTCCTAATCTAAGTATTTACCTGCATTGTGTATTAAATAAAGAAATGTATTTTACTGTGTTATAACTAATAGTTTTCATTATAAAAGTATTTTTGTTAAAGGATGTCTGAAAAGTATTTTCTAGGTTGATAATAATTCAAATACAGATCTGCTTTCGTACAAATTTCTTATATGATATATTCAAATCATTGAGCTATTCACATTTACTAAATGTAAAAAATGCTTAACATTTTAAATTATTTATAGTAAAATTCACCAGCACAAATATTTAGAAAAATAAAACAAAGCAATAGAAAACGCGCTTCAACGCGTCATTATACATAACATACACAGAGACTCTATTTAAAAATTATTTTCAAACGTATATGTATTTTCAATATGATCTTCATTATAATTTCTCTTGCATTTATTTACAGTCATCATTATAGTTCAAATTATCTCAATTCAATAAAGACTTCTATACCTTCTTCAACATTTTCACTCGATGCTTTACTTATTGGTCGATCATTATTCGTTGATATTGTTACGCTTCGGTTGTCCTTACGTTTGACAAAGAAGACGCTAAAGAAGACTTTCACAGAAATCTTTACATTTATGGATTCACAGTGTGTGTCACAATTATAAATAGCCATTTTTACTGCAAAGCATTCAATTTGTGAATCGGAATCTTACCGGCATTCCTCTTATAAACTTTTTGGATGAATGTCGCCCAAAATACTTCACCTTATTTAATTCAGAAAATAGAGCAACATCTTCGCTATCAAACCATTGTCATTTCGTGGTTAATAAGATTTAAATTTCATTTGATATACATTTAAAATATTTCAGAAATATACATAATATCTGATTGATTAAATAATTTTTGTAATCACTAACTTTCTTGGTGGAAGGAGAGCAGAAAATATTTTAAAATGCATTGCACGAAAATGCAAGCACCAGTTACGATATCTCAGCACCAACATCGCACTTTGTTTTTCTTTCTACATATTTGTTGCAATTTCACTATGTAACTCATTTTTGTATTTTGTGAATGTTATGCCATAACTTTTTGATTGACATAACTAACTGATTTGAAGCCAGTATGATTCTTGAAGTCATAGACAAAATTTAATGTGTATAAAACCACCTTGAAGCCTTGGGGTGCATAGACACTGAATACATTGGAAGATGTGGTATGCGCTAAATAGAGTAAATAGTCCATTTCCGTTTAGACCTCCATGGTGCATATTTAAAAAAGCGTGCTCCATATAAGCAGCACTTTTATGTTTTATGTTGCAAATTGGGTTTTGTTTTGTTTTTTATTTATTTTTTTGTTAAGTTGTTTTTATTTTTCTTATACTCTTTAATACTAAATGCTTTATTTACATGCAACACTGGTTGCTTTATCAACACAAATGTTAAAGGGTGCACTATTTGGGACACTATTGAAGTTGAAGTTTATTATCATAGAAAGTAATTTATTCCAATTCGTGATAGAACATTGTGTTTCGGTAAATATTAAATATATTATAATTAAATGAATATTCGTATAGTACAAGTGCATCTGTATTTGAATAGTTACTATTAAATAGTTTCCTTATATTATATTTCATACATTTGAATCTTCATTATGGTTGAGCGTCTAGTACATAGCTCTAAAAAGTAAATCTTTTTGTTTCACATGATCAAAGTAAATATATTATTCTCAGAGTTCATTCTGAGGTGCTCACATTTGAAAAGGATACATAAATATTTTCATTTTATTCTCTGATTTGTATATATCCTTAATTATATAAACTGATTATTTGAATACAAATCTTCTTCATTGGTATATTCACAAATATTTTTGTACGATAAAGGTTAATCAAGATTTGAAGGAACTATTTAGCAGTTCACGACAAAGTAGAGAACAGATATCCACATACTACCATTCAATATCAAAATATGTTCTATACTGTACTACTATCTATACTACTTTTATACCGACTATACTGACTTGCTCTCTGGTGTATTATCCCCACTTTTTTACTCACTGGAAGTTAACATTTAATTTAAGAAATGAAAGAAAAAACATTTAGGCAACACAAGAAATGTTTACATTTGTAGCGAAGTGCCGGCCATATATTGTATATAATGTTAAGACCACTCTGCTAATTACAACTTATTGTCATTGTCTTTTATTAAACAAGAAGATATTGAATTCCTCACATTAATTATTAACTGTTTACATTGTTATATTCTGCTTATACACCATGATATTTTCGAAGTATTTCAATTGTAATCTGTTTTTTTTTAAACATAACATATTACTATGAGTATCAATCCAACTCACCCAATAGAAATATGAAAGTGTACATCAAAAAATTTGCAATGTCAGCATTTCAAATATTTATATAAAATAGTAACATTTTTACCTAAAATAGTAAGAAGCATTCGATTTTGTGAATATTGATCTTTTTTGTTTTTGTTTTTTTCAATTTACTTACAAATGTGTAGGGTTAACAATATGCGGAATCAATAGAAGTTTCTCTGCATGTAGTACTTTGAACTCGGGAAGGCGTGGTGGCTGTGGAAATACAAATTCCACTCAAGCTTCAGCCGGATACCAACAGGCTTTAACCTTACCTCTCACGACTGCTCTTACGCGAACAGCAATAAAATCACAATTCTTAGGAAATGTCAGTTTTTAGGAGAGATTGAATAAAATATACACAAGTTGTCTTATAATTATTTTTGCAACTGTTAGCTTGCAGTGTACAAATACACAAAATTGCTGTACTTGAGATATAAACCCAAAAAAATCTGTAGCGTAAACATATTAAACACGTTTTTGAGTAGGATGTAGCATTAGTTAAATATGCTACATTTTGAGTGCAAATATGTATTCTACCCAATTGAAAACATTGTAGTTTCACTCAGATTTATTAGCATTTAAAACAAAGCTAGGTCTACAATACAATTTTCCAAGGCCCCTTCAATTATTTTCGCTTTTACTACCTAGAGAAACAACTTGAATTTTAATATGTTTATATGTATTATTAATCGACTTTAACCACACTGTCATTAATTTCATTATGTATAGGTAATACTTCTTCGATTTGTTAATTAATCGTCTTTATATAATATTAATTCACATCGATCTTATACATACCGCATGATTGTATTTTACGTTTCAATTGATACAATTTGAGAAACTAATAACATATAATAGCAAATAGGTCTATCTGTTAGTATGAAACAGACATTCGGAGGTATACCCATTACTTTATATCAAATTGCAACTGGCTCAGAAACTGCGGAAATAATTCATTAAATGAATTTAACGAGTAAAAGCTCATACTTATGTATGTTTGTATGAAATCAATTTTAATAATCATATACTCTGTGGAAGCCACTAAATGTACAGACAATGGTATGTATTTATTTGTACCGCCTTCGAATTGAAAAATGCCTATATAAAATAATCTTGATAAAGTTTTCTTTCATTTTCTTGTCGAAAAATGTGCCGTTTTTTTTAATTTAGCGAGTGTAAACTTTATGTCTGTAGACATTAAAAAGTGTGGTAATAATTAGTAACGTAGAAATCACAACATAAATTAAAACTATTACAGAGCACCTCATAATATTGTTAATAAGAAGTAGTCATTAGATGAATTAATTAGATACTTTTCTTATATACATATATGTAGCCATTAGTATAGGTTTATATTTACTCGATATATAAATGAAGAACGGTGGTAGCTTGTTTATTGACGTTTTTGATTTCATTTGCTCTATTTATTTCATTGTATCATTTTAATTACGAGATTTATTAATTAGTATTTAAATTACCTATTATATCATATAAATGTAAAAGAAAATGTCCATCCATTTTTGTGTAAATTAAAAAAAAACATACATAAGAATATTTTTACTGAACACTAAATGTTGTTCAAAACAGCTTGTCCTTACTTTTTATACGTCACCGAAAGAACAAGATATAAAATAAATTTTATAATTACTACAAAAGTAATAAAAGTAAAAAACTTTACCATAAAATATTACCCATTCCCCTAAAAGCATATATTCAAAAATATATCTATGAAATTTGTATATAAATTAATGTATTTACTGCTACGAAATTGCTTGTTTATATAATCTGTGATTAAGTACAATATATTGAAAAATAAAGTCAACTTTCCTCATAGAAAGAAAAAAAAATACTTTGTCTTAGAAGCGGAATCTATTATTTCTTAGCTTAATAGTTTTATATATATAGAACATATTTATAAGACTATAGACAATGTAAAGCTAGAATCAAATACGTGATTCTATGAACTAATATTAAACATGGATAAAAAACGCATGTACTGCTATTTCATGGATTCTGCTACGAAAGACGAGGCAACTACAGGTTCGAAAAAGGTCAGATACATTTATTGCTAATAAACACCATTCTCATGTATACTTATAGATGTGTGGATTAGACAAAAACTATTAATAGTAATATTATATGGAACTAGAAAAACATTATTTCTGTAGGTTTGTAGTTCGTATGACTTTAGCAATCCTTTATATATTTTCTTATCTATATAATACTAGTATTTTTTACAGTATTTAAATATCACATAAAATATATTACATATGTAATGTAATATTCCATAGCCATAACAACATAAAATATGGATTATATTTTTCATTTTAATTTTCTTTGTTTGCGTAATATAATCAAATTATTTATACTTTAAGATGAGACATTGCCAAATAAATAAGTTATACCGTAGGTACTAAGCAGAAAATGAATCTCGTTACCTTGTTACAAAATTAAAGAATTAGAATCCGTGCACAGTGCTTTCACAAATTAATACAATGCTCCTTCCAGTGAAAATATTGAAGACAAATCTATCTTATTATACACTTGTGCACATGGTAATCAATTCAATTCAAAAAAACATCAACATCTTATTTAAAAAAAAAACATTGTTTATAATTGTCATTTATGCTTATGTTTATCATTAAAAGCAAATATATTATCACAAAAAAATTTAACATTTTAATACTAGACTTGACTCTTTTACTGCATATTTTTGTTATTTAAACATAATCACACAAAATCGTTTACGATTTGTTGCAAAAGGCTATTTCTTTTAAATGAGGTACTCTGCAGATGTTTTTATGAATTTAAGTTTTGTATAATGTAACAAACAGATTATTATATATATTTATAGAAATAAGAACATAAACACATAAATTTTCAAAGTACTTGAATATTGTAATATCAGTTAATATAATAATTGTGTGCGTATTATGCAAGACAACGTCAGGAAAGAGGACTTGATTGGAGAGATTACATCACTTCGTCTGGCGAAAGTTCAGCATGGGTTTCGAACTAGCATCTGCAACAACAACTCGTTATTTTTATGCAATATATAAAACTGACTGACTTTGGTGCTGACTTAATAATAGAGTATTAAATTGAACCCGAAAGTTTTTGTGTCAAGCCATGCTCTTCAAAATCCAAATTGTTATAAAAAACAAACGCGACTGAATATTTAGAATGTATATTGAGATTGGTCATAATAAGTCCGTCTTCTAGTACATTTATACATCATATATATAACATTTTTTGACAGTAAAGCGGTCAGTTCCTTTAGGCAGCACATTATTACTGGCCAAATTATTATTATTTAGCCATTCCAAGACAATATTTGTTTATTTTTGCAATTTTATTTTCCTTATTTTCTTTTAATTAACTCATAACCTAAGTCAGTCACACTCCATGGTCACAAACCCCAACAGTTACATATCATGCTAGTGTAAATCTACCGCCCGCTGATGCTGATTTTGGTGCAATCGTTAATATAAGTGCCATAATTTTTAAACAGAAGACTCATATTGAACAACTGTATGAGAACATCGTTTTCATATAAAGTTGCCACAGATTACATTTTTATGATAGATATATCAAACGCAGTATGTTGTCTATGTATGTCTGGGAATAAACCCATAGACTTGTCACACTATGGAGCAAACATATGGGTTTATAATGGTTTTTTAGTGGTATTTTTCACAAATATTATTTAAAATTATATCTTATTATCATCATATACATTTTCCAGCCAAACCTCTACTGGCAAGACTTTGCAAAAATATTTATTTCATATCTACACTGAATTTTTTAAAATTTGAAATTATATGTTTTGAAATTTTTACAATAATACTCTCAAAATTCATTCACACAAAATGCGCAACTCTATCTATAGAGTTACTATTATCTGTGCACAAGTTTGATTACTCTGTTTGGCAATTTTTGTATAGCTTTACTAAAATCTTGATTTAAAGTCAAAAGGCATTTCACCGAAATCTTCCATTTGAGCAATAATTAAAGAATTATAGTCTTATATAATATGTCGATATTACGTTATTTTATACTTAAAAGGTATATTAAGTGAGCTTTTGACTTAACTTATTTTTGATATATATTTACTTTTGGAGTTCAACAAAACATCATTATGTCATCTTATAGCATTTAAAATAGATTGTAATACTTGCAAAAGGTGTTATTTTAAAGTTATTTGAAATATTCTACGTTCAAAAATAATAATTGGTATACCTACATAATACCCTTGTACAAGTTGCCCAAAATGCAAAATCCAAACCTCTCTGTAAGCGAGCGAAGTGAGCCACCCGCCTCGTACTTTAAATACACCAGGTTCATGTTTGGCCTTATTTCCAAATCAAATAATTCCTTGTTTCGATTTGGAAATGGCAATAATAGCAATGCCAAACGTAATATCTTTGATATATAGAGAATTTTGTGTTTGGGAATTGTAGTTTGAGAATTTTGGTTCGAGGATTTAAATATTGGTCATTTCGTAGTCAACCCGAATAATCAACACAGCGAGGCTATAAGTTATATTGGGAGTGGCAGTATAAAAGGGTTTATTTCAAATAACTAGGTATAAAATTACACCTCATTTAGCTTCATATCAATCAAAAGTGAAATAGTGATTAACAATTCATAGAATGTGCTCTCACATTTATTAAGAAGTAGTTATGAGTAGATTTATAATATGTAGGAACGTAGAAGACATATATTTTTCACTTAACTTATAAAATATATACTTTCATCTTATATTTTAGTTGACATAACTAATGGACAGTTAACCCCAAACAATAATACTCCTTTACTTACCCAGGCTCTGTCAGGTATAAGCATTTAAATTTTTAAAGCTAATTACAATTTGTTCGGCTTCCAATTCATATGCGCTAACCTAATTTTGATAGAATTACCTTCTTACCAAACATTTGCAGTCATGAATAACTATCAAGCAGCTGCTCAAGGCTTTGGACCGTCAGCATCACCGCATACAACAACACCTAGACAAGGATTTCCGTCAACTAATTCACCGGGGCCGACTATTGATATGTACAGTTCAAGTGCTGCAGATAGCGTTGGATATGTTCAAGCAGCTAGCCCCCAGCCATCTGGATTCCCGATTGCTGTTAGTCGTGCTCCTTTGAACTACAGTCCGGTAAGAAATGTTTATTGATTTGATTTACATAGATAAAAATGGACCATTATTGTAATTTAGCACTAAACTTTGCCTATCGGTTATAAATATAGTAAACATAATATGCATGTTATTTGTTTATTATATTATAAGATATATGTAAGTTGGTAGAGGACCAACCTTTCTCGCGAACGCAAAACAAATTTTTTGCTGATTGAGTGAAAGTCCTATTCTCATTCATAAGTTTTATATAAAACTGAGTGAACTTGGCGAAGTATTGTATTGCGTAGACATTAGTTTCATAAACATGATTATAAGATAGGACTAATAATTATATTATTAGAGTGCGGAACAATTTATGTGTAAATGAATACCCGATTTTCACTCCGTTCGAAAAGAAATTGTTGTCAATACAGTGAAACCTAATTGGGACACTCTGTAATTGGGGTACCTCATAGTGTATACTTCATAGTGTATATATGACGGTTTTTCCATATAAGTGGACGAGGCACCTTCAAATTCGTTCGCATTTTCTTAGTCCCTTGGAGTGCCGCATTTTGGAAGTTTCAATGTATATTATGAGCAGCATATAATAAGCAAGACGTACTCGCTATGAATTAAATGCGGTGGTATAATTTTTACCAGAGGCAAGCAAACTTTTTTTCATTTGTGTTGGTTCGTAAAAAGTTAATCAGAGTGCAACCCGAAAATTTTGCTTATTTGAAGATTCAATTATTACCTTTAAATTAACAAATATTATTGCATATGGCATATGCACAGCCCAATATTATTTGTTCTTCTTTAGATGTATCAATCCGCCCTTTCAAATGCCCTTTCAATCCGAAATTTTTCTCATTCACACAGAGTGAAATTTTTTTAAAGTCGTCAGTTGTGCAACTACTATTTGTTAACAAAATAAAAAAAACATTAAATCCGGGTTGGAACCAAAACTGCACATGATTTACTGTGCCTTATCCATCAGATTTATAATTTAAACAAACTTAGAATTAACTTAAAATGGATTTCAAAATTGTACGGGAATTGTTTTTATATCGTTCAGCTTATTCAAAACTTGTACATAATTGGGTTTTGAAGTAAAGCAAACTGTACCATGTACGTTCTGCTGCGTCACTTCTAAGCTCGCCCGGGTCGACTAAGATTTCTTTATATAAATAATGTTAATGGTCTTCCAACAAGGGAACAGGCAACATACAATTGGTCATGTGAAAATTTGGATTTTTAAGATTGATGCCACTAAAATTTAACGACTACCTTTCCAATTAATTAATCGACCATCGTAACCGTTGAATGGGATCATAGGTATGAATGGAACCAAAACACTTTCTACTTCCCTTTCAAAATTGTGGCTTCGATGAGTTTATCATTAATTTCTTAACATTTTACGAGCAATTTGGGGAACATCATTCGATGAGTCCTGTCTTTGATTCAGTAAAGTGCCCAAAAACGATGAAGCAAATTTTATTATTGTGTTTATTTATTATTTATTTATTATAATAATAATAATAATAGTAGTACGGCTGGCGCTACAGCCCGAGGACCAGGGCCTAGCTTCTCAGCAACCACTCGTGTTGTGTGTGCTATTGTTCTCTCACGACTAGAAGAGACCTGCAGTTTTATATCGACTTCGAACTTAGTGACTCGAAAGATGTGGAGCCGTGAAAATAATTTTTGATCGAGCGGCCAGGAATCGAGCCCAGGCAGCTAGTTTCAGTTGCGTAGGGGTCGAAGCATATACCTGTAACGCCACGCCCTGAGGTAATTTGTAAAAGTAAACGACTTCGGAAAATTAAATTAAACATTTATTTTAATTTAACATTTTATAACAAAAAAAATCAAAAAAAAACTGGATGGTTCGGTCTTGTATTCAGTAAAATCACAAAAATTGGCAGGGAATGTTATGTATCCAGATAATGCGTCAACTGGAGTATAGCCGTCACCAATTTTCGAGATCGGTCTTCCTGCAATTCGACTCACATGTTCATTATGCAATTTAAGTGTTCAATTTCCATAAAATGGACAACTTCAAACATGCACTAAGTTCATCGGCTGTAGTTGAGCGCGAAATCACTGGTAATGTTTGTTGAAAATCACCTGCCACAATAATCATAGCAAGTTTTGGGTTCATTAGTTTGCATGATCAACGGCAATCTGAGTGCTGAATGAGCAGTTCCACCGAATATTGCAGTTCAATCTTCCATTGTCATCAGTGGATCGGTGGCCATAAAGTGGATAACCATCATTTCATTCAGAAATAGTTTCTACTACAAATTGTCTTTGTCCGTCAATATCTGATGGCTGCTCGACATCGACTGATCCTCTATCTGTCATTATGGCGTTGACAGCCTCTCCTGACACTTCTTCCTCACTGGACGAATCTGGTTCATCAACGTTATCTATTTCAGGACTTAGACGACACCACGGCTTCATATGATCACTCGAATAGATGTTGCTATAGAGACGATGGTTTTGTGGGCTATCCGGGAGAACCTCCACCAGTACCTGTCATGGGACAATACCTTTGAAACGATGTATGGCCCTTTAAATGCTGTATCGAGTTTGTGTGATTCGCCAGTAGGTTGAGACGTAATTCATCACAATCAAATCACCTTCGTTGTATTGTTCGGCTTAGCCGTTTGCCCTTGGAGTCCTCACAGCGGTCTTAATGTGTTGAATACCATATCTTGCCGTGAAACCCTCGAATTCCTTTGATGTGAAGGCGGAACTTCGATCGCAACGGTTACCCGAATATCGACATGACTTCCTGAAGAATTGTCATCGAACAGCCCGTCTGGTGTTAAAAACGCTGTGAGTGCCTTACTCCTTTCGGTCAATGGTATCTGATAATAGCCTGTGGTCATGTCGAGGGTAGTAAAATGTTTCTTACCCTTCATCTGCGAAAGTTGCTCTTCTATTACTGGCATTATAAATCGTTTTTTCACAGTGACTGCGTTTAATGCGCGGTAGTCGACACACATTCGACTTTCTCCATTGGACTTATTGACCAGCACCACGGATGCTGTGTGAGGAGAATTACTCGGCCGGATCATTTTGTGTTCAAGTAGATACTCTATAATTGTAGACAGCGTTTTACGTTGGGCGGATGGCATTTGGTAACGTTCTCCCAATATCGGCTTTTCTGTACGTTGATTGTGTCGACAGAAGACATCACGTCCCAAAAACAATCCTTGAAGCAAGAATTCATCCGGCACAATTTGAAGTGATATCTCTATCTCATTGTGATCCATCTGCATGGGGGTTGAAATCATTTCCGACGATTCCCCAATCGATCCTCCGAATCCCTTCAATAGTTTTACTGATATTCGTCGTTGAGCCTCGTTCGGTGTTGTCGATTCCGTTATCAAAGAGTGATATAAAAAAAAATCAGAGTGAATAAAATCAGCTGGGACTCGTACCGACTCGACCTTTGCCACCATTGATTTTTTTGCCCAACAATCTTTAGCCTCATGCCCTGGTTTATTGCAATTTGAACACCGAATCTCTTTTTGCGGCTGGGGACATTTCCATTCCCATTTGGTGTCCCATTTGGTTGCAATTAAAACACTTGACGCCTCTTCTATCGTGTGCAATGCCACTATCAGAAATTGATCTTACTGATTCTGTTGTCGTAGGTCATGACATTCCCGGTAATGATGAGACGTTGTCCAGAGACCTCAGCAACTCGCTCGACGTTCTTAGATTCATGGCGAGTAGTGTATGTGAAAGAGTAGAGTCGTTTAGACCGTTGATGATGTATGAGTTGATAGACAAATCATCCAACTCACCTCGTCTTCCCACTGCTGGCATTGCGTAGTAGTATTCAATAAATGACTCGTCAGACTAACGCTTCCGCTTCATGAGATCTCTATGCACGTCTGCCACGTTGACTGTGCATGGGTGCCTTCGTGTCGGATACTACTTACGTTCACCACCAACTCGTTTACATTTATTGCGAGAATCGAAACAATGCTGCGCAATTCGGCAATTTGAGCTGACCACGGTTCCATCGCCTGGACCTCCTCGATGTCCACTTCGTCGGTACCCCGTATTTCAATTAGTTTTGCGATTTTATATGACTTCTCTTTCGTATCAATTTTCCGCTTTGAGTTCGTCTCAGGAAGATTCGTTTGTTGATTGTGTAGTGCGTATCCCACTTCTGTGTGGTCAAAGATAGCTTTATTTATTTATTAAACACATGTTAATTCACAAAATAGGAGTTTATGGGGAGCGAACTGACATCCATCTCTGGCGTTGACTAAAGTTTCATTCGATTTTATTCTCTCAACCAATCAAATGAAGATACCGACACGCGACATGGAGAGATCTTTTATATAGAACTATAGATAATCCGTTATGAAAGATAGTAGTCTTCCTATGGAACGTCGACATACCCTGCCTGCGTCAAGCCGCAGTGGCCAGTAAGAAAGCACACATTCATATACTTACCTTGTCGAGGGAGAGGGATTTCCATAAGGCCTGATTAATCTTAACATCTATTTATCAAATAACATTACGATACGATTCAGGACCTATAAGCTCTGATTCCGATCTAGCCTTGGCGAGCTCAACTTCATATGTCGCGGACTGCCGACGTACATACATTTTTAGTATTCTGCCGAAAATCAAAACGTCTTCCCCTTTATACTGTCTTTTCAAAATTATTTCGAGATTCACAAGCTTCGGTGCTGGAGCTGCTCAACACAATGAATGTCAATGTAGTCGTTATCTGTCCATTTCACCCGTCAAATTCGTCATTGAACTAGGGGTCAATCAGCTGTGCAGTTTGGCATCTGTATCATACTATGATAGAGATATGCCGATATATGATATGCCGTTCTCTGATTGCTCAATTTGGCTTTAGGAAACGTTATAAAAAATGGTTGTCAAAAATGTTGAAGGGCAAGAGAGGTAGAAGTTGTGCATCTCTATCATACTTCATTTCTAACGATAAACGTCAATATAAAACGGACACATACATAAATCTGGACATTTTAACGGTGTGTCAAGAAAACCACAATTAAATCAGGGTTGAAATATCTGATATGAAAAATATAATATCAATGAATCAAATCACCAAAAACCATTGAAAAATAAAATTTAAAAAATGGAAAATATACAACTATTGTTTTTTTACTGTGATTGTCAATGTTACAAGGTTATTGATAAATAATTTTACCTACAGAAATGAAGTATGATAGAGATACCCAACTTCACAGCCGATTGACCCCTAGTTCAATGACGAATTTGACGGATAATCATGAAAATGTTGACGGTTATTCATGAATTTTTGACAGTTATTTACGAAATAACGTAAATGCCTTTCTCTTATTGGTCGATTTGGCTTTAGAAAACAATATAAAAAACGGTTGTCAAAAATGTTAAGGGGCAAGAGAGGTAGAAGTTGGGCATCTCTATCATACTTCATTTCTGGTTACCTATGTGATTGTGTCTAACGCACTGCTAACGACAACAAAAAGGACTGGCTGTGTACAGATAAAAAATAAAAACAACATCAATTGCGAATTTAAAACGTGTTCGACAATCATGTTCACCTTCTGATGATAATGGTGATGAAATTCAAATTGACACTGAAAACAAGTATGGTCTAAAACCAACGGAAAAACAATTCGACTTCAGTATAATTAACAATTCTTGGAGGATATCAAACAACAAGATACAAACATCGTGTCTACACAGGAAGAATTTCAATGGAAGAAAAGAAAATTGCTGACGAATGTGGTTAAACGGCTAAATTATACTCAGAATAATTACACAAAATGAATTAAATTTGCATATATATGCAATAGCTATGGTTCTTGTGTGAATAATTCTTAAGACTTCTCTGATAAGACAATTATAGAAATTTCAATTCTTTAGAAGCAAAACATGGAGTAGAAATCATCCTGCCAACAATGAAATTTAATTGACATGAACCCAGCAAAGCATTGTTCGCTACAATATTTAATGGTTTTCATAATTATTTACGCAAATTGGCGGAAAAAAATTCAAAGTTTGAAGATAATCTGAAAAACTATAATATCAAAATAACTGCTCTAAAATAACAGCTGATCTCTAGAAATAACATTATTTAAATATATGGACGGCTTAAAAAATAAATATTTGACTGGATCTACGTTGCTTGTATTGAAGGGAAGTGAAATGACACAATGAAAGTGGTCGAAACTTGCTACATATAATCAATTTTACGGGGTTTAAGTTGACAAAAGATGGTATTTCTTTGGATTTATCGTTAGAAGCAGCGCAATCAAACTCATAAAAATTAAAGAGCGAAATTTTTTATTATTAAAGATTATTAGATATTGTCTAACTTAATAGCTGAATAATAAAAAATAGAATACGAAAAGAATAAAGTAAAACATAAAAAATAAGTTTTTTATTCCCATTCTATCGTACAATTTTGTAGGTCATTATTAATGCGATTTATCGCAAAGACTGTTAATTTTTAAGTCTCGTCTTAAGCCTGACAAATTAAAAGAATTGTACGCTTCTTTACATAACTGCATTTTTTTAGAAGGAAAGAAAATGCGCTCAGCGAATCGGGTACGTGTTTGTTTGACTTCAATGGAATTTCCAATAGGTCTTGCGTTTGATTTGACAATATACATGGCGCAGGAACAACCACTGAAATTAACATTAAATATCCATGATTCTCTCATGGACAATAATGTGTGTTATGTTCACGTATAGTTAATTTATTCATTATATTTATTTATACATACCATAACTCCGTGCGAAAGAAAAAATGTATTTTACGAAAGGGCTTTGCGATAATTTAAGTAAAAGCATATCATTAGATAAAAGGAAGAACATATAAGTATAGGAAACCCCGCAGTAAAATGAGTGTTCTTCATTCTTAAATTAATAGGCGAGCAGCCCTAGCGAAGCAGGCACATGGTCTACTAGTAATTTATATGTATTCAGTTGAAAATGAATACAGTCATTAAAGCTTTGTATGCATGCAAACATTTTACCAGCATCTCACTGTAGCAAAACATTTCCCATAAATCTACAGTTTAAAGTGGGCAATTGCTCAATGTATAGCTGTTAGCTTCTGGTCAGTGGTAGGTTTAATGATCACCCCTTGTGAAGGCTCTAGAGTCTAGAGGTATACGATATGGGCATGTACTTTTCACCATGTTGTTGGGTAAGTACCGTCATCTGTTGTTATACACATTTTTTTCAAAATTCGGGTAATGCAATACGGACAGACTTAATAATTGATCTTTGTAAATATTGAAAAGCAATCTCACAATCTTCGGTCCATGAAAATGTAACATTTTTTCTGCTTATTCTTGTTAAATGAAATTCGGGATGCAACGCCTATAGTAATTGCTAGACGCTACGAAACTTTTCGCCTCATCGGCATTTTTGGAAGTGGGATAAAGTGTTATAATATTACTTTTATCAGGCAATATACCTTTAATTGTGCACCTATGTTCTAGAAAAGTCATGACCAAAGCATTTGTCCGGTTACAATTTTAAATAATATTTTCTGTACAAAGGATATACATCTGATAAATACTGACATCATGGACGAGGTCGTAATATCAGTATAGTATCAACTAAGAACAAGGTGCGTGTATTGAGACTTGTTTTTATTGATACGTAGGAACTCAATCTTAAGTTTAAGTAGCATATATTCTAATTTGATTTTGCATATCTTTGGGGGTTGAAGCGTTTTTCTGACCTTGATTGTTAAGCAATCGGACTTCTATGACAATTTTCATCTTTATAAAAATCTTTGTAGCCAACACTTCAACAAACTCGCCATTTACTGATATTTTTAATTTTATTATTATGTCCTGCAATGTACTCTCATTAGAAATTAAAGTCCGTGAAAGAATTGAGTTTAATCTGAACTAGTTCGACTGCAACTTAGTCATGTATATTTTATATAGTGGAGCTGTCTAATAAGCTTTGTAAGTTCTCGCTCTTCCTGTCAAAATCAGGTATTAATTTCGACTCAAGGCTGAGAAATTGTCGAATATCGTTTGAGGTATTTTGCTACTGTCTCCTTTTATTCCTAACAGTCGTTATTGTCGGAAGTAAAATCAGTGAATTTAATTGTAAGAAACACTGTTTACGGATTGGAGGTGAAGGTTGTAGTTGGTTTAACTTGGGAAGGAAATACTCGTAGGTGTTTGTTATGGATTGTTTTATAAATACTTTATCTATACTATACTTTATCATTAACTCCTCCGTCACTTAAGACTGAATGTCATCGTTGATAATGTTTAGTTCTCTAATTTTAGGACCTTATCTAATGCTAATAAGCCGTTGCCTGCTTTTGTTGCAATTTTCACAGCCTTCGGCTACTTATGTATACACATACACATATTCCTTTGATTGTCTCAATAATAACACCAATTCATTCTTTTATTTTCTGATTGTTGATGATATGCCGCTTATGCAAGTACGGTAGCGATATCTTTTTATTGAAAATGACTTCCTTTATTATGGTCCGCTTTGGTGTTGGTAGGTGGTTCACTTCAAAAATCTTATCTGCACAATATTCGTCCCCGTTGATTTTGATCTTAGCTGCGTATGTTATGGTTCCATTTAAAACAATGCGCTGTTCGTTTTCTTCTACCGTTATATTTTCGTCTCTGGCGACGATTAAACCATCGTTGACGACTTCAATCTTGTTTATGTGGTCAGCGTTTAGCAACTTATTAAGGAGTTGCAATGTGCAGGAATTTAGGGAATCAATTTTACAATATTAGTATAAGGGAGCTTTTTTACAAGAACGTAGGGGATAATGACTTTTCTTACAAATCTTACAAATTGCTGAGATAATGGAACATCTATGATATCTTTATTATAAACTACTGGGATAATTTCAATTAACATACAGATTTGTTGAACTTTTGGAATTATATTAAAATAAAATTAAAAAAAAAGTGTAATTTTGGTAATACATTTTCACATTAGCAACATTCAAAATGTCACTTATTTCAATTAATACATTTTCTTTTATTTTGATTCTTTTTTCTTTATATTTCATCTTTGCTTAGAATTAAGTGATTTGCAACACTATTTTTAATTAAAATTAACGAAATGAAAGATGAAAAATGATATTGTTGAAATTGTTTATTATTGTTCTATTTATCTTTGACATTATTTCTTTATTTTTGTTCATAGCTATCAGCCGTTTCTTGTTTATTGATTGAATTTATATCTATTTTATTTATTATATCGGTTAATTTATATTGAATTTAAGCATTAATGTCAATCTGTCTGTTAGCCCAAACAATTTGTTCTTTAATCAGTTCTATGTTGTCATGATCCAGAGTGTATGCTATAAATTTAATTGCGGAACCTATAAAATCTATAGACCGCCTATTCCTCATGGGGACCGCAACATTGGTAAACGTTATATTTCATTTATGTCTTTATTTCATTTAAAATGTTTCTATTTTCCGACATTATTTCTTCTGTATTCGAAAAAATTATTTAAACAGTGCTAAGGAATAGTCAATAATTTTTGCAGCTCGCACCCATATTTGCGAGAATCTAAAAGTAAAGGTTTATCTCAAATTGTTTTTATGAGTTGTCTTCCTCCAATTAAAATGGATGTTCCTAAATCTACTCAAACTGTCTTTTGATTATACAGTTAAGACATTTTGTTGCCTATTCTTTTATTAGTTTTCCAAACTGCCAGCTGACAGTATTGAAATTTGATATAGGCATTGCGATGACACTTTAGCAGAAGCATGAGTGGCTGCACATTCACCCCAAATTCGTACTTTGTATAGATGGCCAAAGTTTAGCAGCCTGCTACTCTGGTTCATAAAAAATTAGTTGAGGCCTTGGAAAGAACGCAGAGAAAATCACGAAATCATTCAAATTTGTTTGGTGGTGACTTGTTATCAGGAGCTTTTCGACAAACTTTCCTTTTATACCAAGATCAACTACTGCATCATCGCATTTGTGGACATGTGAAGATATTTTTTCTCAAAACAAATAATTGTGTTCAATTGCAAAATGAAGCATCAGCTATTAAATTCTAAAACAATTGTTGACGATTGGAAATGGGGCAATGACAGTTGATGAGACTGGATTGATTTAGGGTTAGCTGAGAGAAAGAGCACTTTTGGCAGCTAAGTTTAAAGATGTTAATAAATTGAATTCCGTTATACATAATATCAATCAGACAAAACTTTGTAATGATACGAGGTAATGTGTTATGTTATTATAGCCACTGTTTCGATTTGGAAAGGTGACGAAATTTTGATTCCACGCATTCCAACGATAATCTAACATAAACTTTACTTGAAGTAAAAATATAAAATGCAATATTTTTCCTTTAATTTATTGAAAAAAGTAGAGTAGTAGTCTTGAACGATCGGATCCGATTTAAGGCAGCCGATTGGCCTGTTTCAGTACAAATTATACTCAAAAACAAATCTGTTTACTAGTTTTATTTTGCTTGTTCGCTAAGAACTATGAATATTATCTCTTTTCTACTTTGCTACCAGTTCTCAAATTCTTTAAGTCTCTTTTTGCATTATTTTTGTCAGACTATGGGACTCACGCGAATCAAAACAATTTTCAGAGCTTAAAAAGTGCACTCCTTTATTTTTCATCTATTGCTTTTCACAACTAATATGTTTCACTATTTTGTTTTCTTTCATTCTCTCGTTTCTATTCTACCTTTCTCAACTCTGTATTAATGTTTTTATACTGGGTATTATCCCATTTTGTCTTCTCTTTTTTTTCAATTTTACTTCACTTTTGTTTAATTCACTATACGTCACTCCACTTAACTTAAACTGTCCTGGTGGCTGACGTTCTCTAGGATGGTTCAAGTAAAACTGACTCGCGTTGATCAAGCATCTATTACAAAGGCAATATGCCACGTCAGCGAAGAAACGCGCATGTAGCAACGTGAACAATATGATACACTCCAGGTATATGGTATTGACGGTTTCCAAGGTGTAATTGTATGCTGCTTAGTAGGTTGCACATTGACCGGCAAGGGTATCATAAATGGCGTTGGTTCCCAAGACAAAATATGATGTGATGTGTATGTTATATCACAGGTTCGCAAAGTGTGTGTGAAATTTCCTGCAATCAAATTTTTAGCGAAGATGTATTTGAGTTGTCCACATTTGCGGACATTTTTACTTACTTATCATTTTAACAATATTTTAATTTTTTTTTTTAACTTTTAATGTGGTCGTTCGATTGGAGTAATGGCCAGATTACAAAAATGTATCATAGAAGTGCATTGGTTACATATGACTAAGAGAAAGGACGTTGAAAGGAAAACTAACAGTACATGTGTTTGGTATCGCAGTTTTATGGATCTTGATGTGAAAATTACGATTGTATATCCTTAGAATGTCAACATAGACTAAAAAGTCGCTCTTCAGGGCATACATGTATATTAGCCATTTAAATCTGTTTGGAGTGATTGAGTGTTGAAGCAAACAAATTAATTTAACACCATCGCAAAACAATTAAGTTATTTTGTCCTTTTAAAATGTACCGACACGACCCAAAGTAGACAAAACACTCAAACGACAAAAACTAAAAGAAAAGATATGTCCGATTCCGGGATAAACTAAGGATCGCCGTGATACGATGTAACTTATCAGCACGTGATACGATGTAACTTATCAGCACCATACGAGCTAGGTACCTAATTGACAGTGATGCAATCCCATATGCATAAATCTGCTTATATAAAAAAAATAAAGAAACGACCCGTTATTAGAGAATAGACACGCACACGATCGGTCATTAGACCACACTCTTGCCCCACTTTCACTGGGCTCCACTTATAGTATTCGCAATAAAATATATATTTTCTAAGGTAACGTACAGAGATAATTCTTTTGTTTATTTAAAAGCTTTTAGTTACAATAAACTAAATATATAGTATATAAAAACTCCGCAGAATTCTGAATCTTTAGGAGAAAACTGCACCAAAAATCGTCGATTCGGCAGATTCATGGTAGGAGGAAGTGATTTGCAGAATGGTTCATTCTCATAACAAAACTACAAAATGCCTTAATATCGCCGAAACAATTGTTAAGAAGGCTTCGAAGAAACTAGAAATAAAATTGAAACCAACACGTTGACTGATCGGAAATATGATAGTTCCGGAATTCACAGAAAACATATGCGCCGATGTACCGATGACTTTAGTCTAGATTGTCCATTCCGTTCTTTCGGGAATTAGAGTGTCAAAGCCACGTGATAGGTTAAGTCAGAGGGACCTGTAACCTGCTTAGGATGATATAACAGCTTTCGGTATCAGATCAAGGATGGCGCTGTGACCAAACTGTGTGTGACAAATAACTGTGTTACGTCCTTCAAAATGAAGGAGGTAAGAATAATTGGCCGTCTTTTCTGCTTTCATACCTATCTTATGAATGAAGACTACCCGAACTTGTCACCACGAGACTGGAACATGACTGGGATACAGCTTCTATAAATGGAAAGGTTTTGCAAATTTTTCAAGCATGGGAATACTGTCCAGGCTTAGAGATTTTTACGAAGCGAAGTTGTTGATGGCTCATGTAATTGTACATATGTAATGAAAGATGTAATATTAACCCAAGATCCCTGATGAGGACTTAAAGAGTAGGTATTTTTAGATATGATGCCTCGTCGTGTGTGTTCTTTATGAGCTCTAAAGATTGACAGAATTTTACTTCGTCTGGTAAAATCATTTGATGATCGATGGACTGTTTGTTTATTCCTATGCAATTTTTTATGATTGCCAGTATTTACATTTGTAACATAAGTTGAAAGTTTTTCTGCTCAGCTCTTGAGATCGTTCCACCGAGGAGGGTGGGATTTTTTGCAAAATTCAATTGAACAAATGACTTTGAAATTTGATTTAAAAACTTTAACAAAAGTACTAACCTTTGTGTCGGGCTCCGCAATAGAGTTTATTTTTGGGTTAGTGGTTTTATATTGGAGCCACATCAAAAAGTACCCACTTATCATTCGAGAAAGATCTTAAATAAGTCACCCTCCAGTTTTCTACCTTTATATTAAGATTGTTGGTGGTTGATTATAAAGGCAAAAAGGTAATTTTGACCAATTATCCTTCATTACGAGTACGTTAGCGTCGCAGTACATCAGTTGGTGGATTTTTTCATTAGAGATGTTCATTAGGACTTCTTCCGGCGTTGCTTGGTGCTCGTGTGTCACATAAGCCGATGCAATGAGGATGTCGATAACTGAATTCTCTATTT
This sequence comes from Eristalis tenax, assembly GCA_905231855.2. Classification (NCBI taxonomy): domain Eukaryota; kingdom Metazoa; phylum Arthropoda; class Insecta; order Diptera; family Syrphidae; genus Eristalis; species Eristalis tenax. The sequence continues at coordinate 251,401 of HG993126.1, forward strand.
TGACTACTGTTAAATCAGGAGAGTTAATTGGCTCTTATAAATTAAAGTACTCATCTTTTTAACATCCGGGGAGGAGGTCGGGGGAGATCGGCAATATTTCCATTCTCTATATAGACCACTGTTAAATTGGGAGAGCTATAAATTAGCGATAAACTAACATACCCATTTTATCTCTTTGTCCTTATACATCTCTCATCCTTAGCGATAAACTAACATACCCATTTTATCTCTTTGTCCTTATTCATCTCTCATCCTTATGAAAGGTGAATTCACAAACTGTTTTAAAAAGAATATATTTTAAGTATGCCACCATCTGCGCTTTTAATAATAAAATTAAATATTCTAATTGTACTTTCAGGGACCTCTGATTCCTGCAGCATTTACAAATGGATATCACTAGATAATTCGTTTATATAAACTTTGTTTTTGTTTGGGCTACTAAAGCAACCACATCAGCATAAGCTGAACACCACTTCACACATGAAACAATAAACAACTTAAGATGTCACATTTATTACATTTTGGCCAACTTTTAAAATGTGAGGTTTGAAAGGAACACCTATACTGATGTTTGGCTATAACACTTATTAAATATTTTTAGTATAAGAATTCCTTGCAATAAGGAGCTGTAAGCAAATATTAAAGCATAAACTGAATAATGGCATAGGATATAGTAAAATATAAATTAATTGTAATGTACACAATTAAGGGTACATGTGTAAGAATATATAATAAAAAATGTAGCTATAAAACAAAACAGTTTATATTTTTAATTACAAGGATTTATATAAAAATATACTCAGTATAAGACTACAGATGGAAAAATATGAGAAGAAAAAATCATTAATCAAACTACTCAACTAATAATAGGAACCATACAATTTGAGATGCCCATGAAAGTAAGAGAGAAATGATATAATTATGTTTAAAATGTATTAATCAGTAAAAGTGAAAACTTGTCAATGTAAAAAATACCGTGAATTTGTTCTCATATATAAAGTAAATTACGAAAAATTTATTTATTTCATTGGATTTTTTATTTTTCTGTTTTTTATGCTTTAAATATTGAAGAAAAGGTACATGTATTTTTTAGATAGATAATATGCCATAAATCAAAATACAAGCATGAGTCAAAAATTTGTTAACAGGTTATCGTTTTAATGATTTAAGTACCCCGTTTACTGTATTATTAAATTATAAATGGGCAATTGTTTCTCTTACTGTTGTTACGTAAATATAAGAAGTTAAATTGTTAACTTGATTGGCATTTACCTTTTGCGTTCTGAAATCGCTTGTGCCACACTTAATGAAAATACACAACGGCATCAGACCAAAAAAAAAAAACAAAACAAAAAACAAATTCCAAGCAAACAAAAACACCAATTTTAAAGAATACTAATATTTATCAATATTTAATGTTTATGTTCATACATACATAAATGTACAACCAACAATTTGAAAACGCAATAATGTCAACGTTATGTATTAACATAGATAGGCAAACAAAAATAAAAGAAAGAATAGATAGTGTAGGTTTTTCAAAACTCTGAAGATAAATGACGTTAGACAACATTACATGAATATTTTATTTTTAATAAATCAAGTTAACTTTATGTGAGCTATTTATTAGAAAGTATTCACAATTGATGAATCTGAATCACATTAAGATAGTAGTTAATTGAATTATTTTTAATTACATTTTCTTCAAAAGACATCACACCTACTATTCTTTCTGTTTTCACATTGATTTTCAAGTTTACCTTTCTTTATAAGACAATTATGAAAAGTTTTCATATTGCCTTTTTCATTCTATCGAAATTTATTTATCGAAATTGATTTGCCTAGCAGAAATATTAAAATCAACAAAATTAAAATAATTAAAGTCTATACTTTTCTACAATTATATATAACAAAATAAATGAAAAAATAAAGTCTATTTAAAACTTGATAACATTTTACACAAAGGAAAATAAGAATATATTTACAAACAGATGTAGATGCTATTATAAGTTAGGTAGATAGTGATATACTGAATAAAATAAGGAAATGGTAAACTAACATAATAAAAATGAAAATAACATTTTGGATTCATTTTATTTCTGAATATGTGAAGTGAAATATAAGAATGCTTGTAAATTCTTAACCATCTCTTCATAAAATTACGATTTAGTTGACTGATTGATTTTTTATATAACGAAGGCAAACTAAATGATAAAAGATCTACAAGTAGTATTTAGAAGCATGTATAAAATAGATTATATAATAACAAAAATGTTAAAAATGTATCTTTAAGAAAAGTTCTAAAAGCAATAAAACTATATACAATACAAGTTATAAAATAAATAAACAATGTGCAATTCATTTAGTATAATTTATAAGTTTATAATAAAAACATTTATTTTTAACAAATGAACAATCTACGACTGTTTTCACACTCGAATAAATATGTGCGTATTTATATATGCATATTCATATTTATAATCGTAACAATTATCAGTTGACATCTTAATTGAAATTTGTTTACTGCGATTGAGTAAGGTCAACCCTATAATAATGTGTCAACTGCGAACCACGTTGTATTAAGATCACATATAAAAATATATTAGATTAAAAGTAAATTCTAAGTAGTTTTAGATTAAAACTAAGGGGAATAGTTTTTAATAACAAACATTTATTGAAATCCAGCGTGTGTGGTTTTCCGGAAAATACACAGGTACTTGAATACATATTTTCAAAATTATCCTATTGTATTTAGTTGCTTGGAAACATGATTTTACTGAATGTGAAATCGTGATGAGGAAAGGAAAAGAGCAAATTTCAAATGATTCAATTCATCGATTTGGTAACAAAACAAGTTAAAAAAAGTTATTTTCATTAAAGTTAATATTCAGTTCAGACAACAGTAGTTATTTTTTTCAATATTTTAAATTTGTTTTACAAATAAAATAATGTTAACATCTACATTACTATCAGTCAGTCAATTATATAGTTTCTGGATTTTAATTTCTCTAGTCAACAATTATTTTACCAAAAACTACAAAAAATATACTCGTACATTAAAGTCAATAAGCATACCTTATCCATTCTCAAAATAATATAAGTATAACACCCTATAAAGAGTCAATTTTACTTTGATATGAAATTTGAAAACTAAACTTTATAAATTTACTAATATGTAAAACAAGGATCAATCTTAAATCAAGAGATAAACTATATTTGATACAACATATTATACTTGTACATACATACGTACGCTCTTCTTTTAACAATCCTTATTTTAATTCGAACAAATAACTGATTTTTTGAGAACATATCATACTTTTCTCTTTTTTTATATAACTATGGATTATTTACATGAACTGCACAATTTTTGGGGCAGCTTTCAGTTGGAATAAGCCTGTGAAATTAACAACTTTCAACTTAGTAACGTAAATTGTGTACTACAACTGCACTACAAAGCAATTGAAATAATTGCAAAATTTCGGTATTTTCAACTGTGAACTTGTTTTGTATGAAGTTGCTGATATTCTTGTAAACTATATACAAAACATTTCATTATGTTTAATTGACAATATAAAAAAAAATTTACAAACAAACATATTTATAAACAAATGTATAATATACTAAAGAATTTAAATCTTTACACAAATGTATATGTATAACTGTATGTATATGGCTTCATATCTAAACATTAATATGTACATACATACATATATACGCATAAGCAGAAATATATACATTCTGTAAAATAAAATTAAAAATCTGTTTAGATAAATTATTAAGAAATGTTCTACACTTAAAGGTATACATTTTTCATACTTTTTATGTTAATCCCAATTAAATGGGGTCAGTTAAAACTAAAATTTGATTCAACATTTTATTTGAACTTACTTTTATAATGGGCCTTACTGACATACAACTCTAAAACTGACACTTTCTATAAGTATTTCTCTCATTTGTCACTGTCTTATTTTTAAAAAACAATTGAAAGCAATAAGCATTTGATAATTTACGATAAACGTAGAATTTTACAAAGTAAGAAAATATTTTATTCGAAAGAGAAGATAAAATTTACCAATTGCGTATATTATTAACTACATAATAAGTAAAGCAGAGTCTTAAAGTTTTACCCAATTAAATAAAACTGTGCTAAATAAAAAATCTGGAATAATAGTCGCATAGTCTATATTTGCAGCATATATAATAAACGACTATGCTCACATATTGGAACATAAACAAGCAAGTAAATATAAAAACAAAACTTGGAAGTTGTTAGCTGATACCTTGAAGGAACATATTCATGTCAGAAGAGAAACTCCCCAGGCTATAATCCTATAAACCTTGGCTTAAAAAAGTCACTTTAGTATTTAGTGTTATGAATATTCTTCAAGCATTAATTAAAACTTTGACAAGATCAAATCATGTATATACTAAAAGTGAATCGAGAGATTCATGTTGCCAATAATGATAGACAAAAAATAAGAACCTTTGTTTTTTAGAACAGACAATTTGTAATAAAACAACAAAAATAACGTCAAGCCATTTTATCTTAATGAACATGTTGAACATATTTACTGATGACTAAACTCAAACCATATACCATATACAAGGAATATATATATACACACTTATATATATATATATATTTAAATCAAAAAGAATTTAAATTGAACATTTTGTAAAAGACGTATAGTGCAAAGATGTATAACTATTGTTAGTAATGAACAGCATACACAAAAAGATAAGAAAACTGTTTTGTTGTCTTTGTAGACATCTTGAGTTTCCATTACACTTTACCTTATAACTACAAAATGTATAGAATTTTTAATGAAAATTTGAATATAAGGAGGCAAACAATTTAATACGATATGCAAAAAAGAAAAAAAAATAAACCAACATAGGAGGGACAAAATATGTTACAAAAACTTTATTGAAAACATAAATTAGAAACGAAATAAGGTGGAATATTCTTCACAACGTGCCGTGTGTATGTGAAAAGTATTATTTGAAGGTAAAATAATTGAGATATGCTGGAAAAAAAAACCAAAATTAATTAATAAAAGAGACAATGTTCGAAAAACAGTTTACGTTTAATTATTGATTTTGCCAACGATGGAGCCCCTGATCAATGCCGACAAGAAAAATATCGTTTAAGAAACATTCCATGGCTGCCTAATCTTTGAATTGCGTTAGATCATACCCACTGTTGTAGCTGCTGTCCAATTGGAATTACGGTATGGTTCATGGCCTACAAATGCAGATTCCGAGTCAACCCTGGACTGCCTACAGCGCGTTTAGCCGTACACCCAATCCTTCACAATAAAATCCATCAGTTATTTAAAAATGTTACATTTGAACACTGGTCTTCTCGAAATTCGGCACTTGCAAACATTAATATGTATATTAAAACAAATAAACAATTTTTAATAACATATTATATTTAGATTTAAAATACAAGTATTTAAGGTTAAATTTATGGGCTGTTTATTTCAAGCAGAAATATATGCCATACACAGTCGAGCTCAAATCAATCTCGACAGGAGCTGTACCAACTTCAACATAGCAAGAAAGGAACATCGGGACCTTTCATAGGCCCTTTACCATTCCAAAGCACTCTGCGCTATAGGGGACCATGTTCTCAGAGAAGCATTCAGGGAACTAAAAGGTACCGGGGAGAAACCTGGAAGAAAGCTCAAGAAACTCTTGGGTCAATGTAACCGAAAGTGGTTTGATGCATGTATCAATATAAGCAGCAACAACCTTCGTAACGTACCGTAATGGAAGAAAGCTCTTGGAGCAATGTAACCGAAAGTGGTTTGATGAGCAGCAACAACCTCCGTAACGTACCAGTCTTCCTAACATGGTTCTGATGACTTAGGGATCGCCTACAAAAAATAGCGGTATCAGAAGAAGGTCTCTATATGTTCTGTGGCGAACATAAAAAAATTCCAGAACATGTACTGCGATTTTGTGATGCTCTAGCCCACAAACGGCAAGAAATCTGGGCAAGCACCTACTATATATATCAGTGCATGAATTGACGTCACTAGAATCATCATTCTCAGATTCTAAAAGGAAACTGACTTAGAGAGAGAAAATACTCTGACTAGAACAAATCTGTATAACTGTATGTGAGGGGAAATTGCAAAAGTACCAAAAGTCCTCAACCAATATGCCCTCAACAACAATAAAATATTTACGCATCGCATCATTTTCATGAGGTGATGTTCGAATTCAATAACTTAGATTGGCAAGTTAATGAATTTCATGAATTTTTTGCCTGACAATTTTCAATTCGTTTTTTATTTACCAAAGCAAGACATCTACCAAGAGACAGTACCAGACATCTATCAGTTTCTTTAATTTTTTTCAATATCTTTGAAAATAAAAACAGCTACTATATATCTGCTATCCATGGTGGAAGGATAATAATACAATGTATTCGCGCCGTCGTGCTCTGACAATTAAAATAGGATACACGGAAATCCATTAAACAAGTCACAATGCAACGGTCGCGCTTTGATAGTTCACAGACCGTAATATCGTAAGCGCATGCACAAACTTCTAAGTAGATAACTTAATAAGCTTTAAGTTTATTTCTTAAAAAAAAGGGAAGTAACTAGAAGTACGGTATGGAACTTATTCGGGAAGTCGGTGCTCTCTCATCCGATTGCACAGGTGCTGTGTCAACTATTATTCGTTGTTCGGGTTTTTCTTCTAGAGCCAAGTTTTCTGTAGGCGTGTTGTGTTTGACTGATCTGCGTAGGATGATAACTATTATTGTAATAAAGGCAAGGGCTAACGCGCTAAGGCTAATGATGGTGGTCCTTTTGAAGTTGTCCTTCAGCCGTTCTATGTACTGCGTCTTATTCAGGTGAAGATCTTTGAACAATTCGAGGGACAGAAACTCTTCTACTCCAGACTTGTCCTACTGTGGTTGTAGAATGGCAGGAAGGGGTTTGTAGATTAATAGATTAATAGAGGTATTTGATAATAAATGTTCCATTAAGCACTATTTGATCAGAATCGACTGCCACTAGACCATTGTATTGGTTAAGGAATAATATACCTGGTGCAATCTCTTCGACGTCTGGTACATGTTGGTTGTTGATCGTGGGACATGTATGTTTTCGGCTTCGTAGAAGGCTGGGGATGCAGGTCGAGTTACTAATATCTACTATGCTATTTCTACTACATATTGAAACTTTATCATATGTTTTGCATTTGTCCTTAATTCCGAAAATTAAGTCATTACACTTAAGAATATTATTGTATTGTATTTTATTTAAAATATTACCTTTCTTTACTGCTTTTATAAGTAGGGTCTCGCAGGACTCCTGTTTAGTTATAGGTAAACTTATAATATACATTATAGTAGATTGATTAAGGTCTATCTTAATGTTTGAAAATTCAATTGCTTGTTCTATACCACTAAACGGCATTTTTTCCCTCTTAATAACATTGTTTATTACATCTATTTCCATGTTAGATAGTATATAAGTGTTTATAATATTCGCCTTTGCCCAATGTAAAGCGTACTCTATGTTTATTATTTCTTCCTTTAACAGGTCTATTTTATATTTAAAATTTATTAACAATTCTTCTTTAATATTTTGGTCTGACTTTACATGTTTTTCTATTTCATTTGTAATATTAGTTACTTCATTAATTTTATCTATTACCAGTTTGTTAATGATTAGCTGGCGGTTATTATTATCCAAAACATTATTAATTTTCTCTTTTAATACATCAAAATCATGTTGATCCGGGCTGCCAGATATCCACTTCCACGAGCTTCCGAGGAAATCCAGTGATCGTTTACTTTTACTGAATTGACGGGGTAATAGGCGTCGGATATGTGTTTTGATTAAGGAAAGTTCTATGGAGAGGAGGGAAAAACTGGGGTGATTCAGATTTTGGTATTTACTTATTGCTGCTTCCATTCTCTCGAGAGCGTCTTCATATTTCTCCAAATCAACTATGTGAACGATCTTAAAGGTTCCAGTCTGCAAGTATGCTTCTCCCGTGTGCAGTGTGACCAGTTGTGAATTGGTGTAATCCAGGAACTGAACGTTGGCACTTACGGCCGTAACTAGTAACCTAAAATCGAAATTAGTTTCTTATGTTTGACTTATGGATGATCTTGCCTGACTCTGTTAGTACAGTCGTTTTTCGATTCTCCTTGACCCTTTCTTCTCTATACCTACTAGACAATTTAGTCCCTATTCTTTTGTTAAGTTTGACGAAAATCAATTGCCCTGGTAAATAGTCTTTAATAGTCTGTCGCTTTTTGTTGTGATAGTCTATGTCCTTTTTCTGTTTTTGAATTAATTTCTCAAAATTGGTTCTTCGAGTCTTCTCATAATCATCTGGGGTAAAATTTACACTACGTCCGAAAAAGAGGTCTACTGGTCGTTTGTTGGTCGTGGAATGAATTGAAAAATTATACTCACTCACTGCTCTTTCGAGAAGCTCATCGAAACTGCGCTCAGTTCCGTTTTCCTTGAGGCATCTCATGATTTCTGTCAAATTTGAATGGAAACGCTCGATTTGTCCATTCACTTCGCTTTTATAGGGTGGTGTCGTGAAGACATCAATGCCCAGTTGGTATTTTAGCATGAATAGTATTGATGGTGAATTGAGTGAGGGCTCGTTGTCAATAACGATCGATTTGGGGACTCCAAAGAAAAATATAATGTCACTTAGAGGACCTCGTGTGTTCTCTATGGATCTGCTGTTAAGCGGTTTTGCGATTGTGTTTTTTGTAAATTTGTCAAGTGCGGTTAATATAACCTTACGTTCAGTCAGAAAAATGTCAAAGTGTACTGTATGTCCAGGAAAAGTAGGCAGCGGGGTTTCGCCGAGTTTTGGTTGGTTGGGATGTCGTTCGTATTTGCTGCGTTTGCATATTGAACAGATTTTGGTCACTCTTTTAATCTTTTGCATCATAGATGGGAAATAGAATTTTTCTAATATTTGTGAACGATTCTCTTGAGCGTTCCTGTGCCCGCGATTATGCGTTTATACTATTATGGCCTCTTGCTGCTCTAGATTGGTGACATCTTCCACTTGTACCTGCCAAAATCTTACTTTATACGACCTGAAGTAAAGCGGATATACCTCCTGTATTATACTCATTATTCGCTCGTTGGTTTTAATGCAGTTAACAACCGAGGGGTTTAAGATTTTTTTTAAGATTTCTAGAATATTCTCCTGATTATAATTTGGCTGGGTAATAGTGTGTCTATGGTATCCGGGAAAAATAATTTCGAATTCGTGGTTGGGTCTCTCGCCTATATTTATAACAATTTGACTTTTAAATGCATTTATCGGCACTTCAACGCTTACGACAAGATCGTGGGAAGAGCTCTCATCGCTGTTTATCGTGGGGGTTAGAGAGTTGATCAGAGTGTTTTGTGGAGGTCGGGATAGTGCATCGTCAACGATGTTAGTTTTGCCGGGCTTGTACCTAAGCTCGTGGTTATACTCCTCCAATATTGCCTTCCAACGTTTCATCTTTGCGTTACTTTTTTTGTTGCTTAACGCATACGTCAGAGGCTGATGATCGGTGTATATCTGTACCTTTGAAGAACCATAAAGGTAATTCCTGAGTGACTTCAAAGCCCAAACTATCGCGAGCATTTCCTTCTCATTTTCTGCGTAATGTTCTTCGGACTTGCTCAGCGTTCTCGATATAAATGTTATGGGTCTGTCGTCCTGGGATAGTACAGTCCCAATAGCGTAGTTTGACGCATCTGTTGTTAATTGAAAGCTCTTACTAAAATTGGGATATGCTAGTATAACTTCTTTGGAAACAAGGGCATGTTTCAACTTATCAAATGCTTCCAGTGCCTCCTCATTAAGAGTTATGGCATGTTTGCCGGAGATGCTCTTAGAAAGCCGACCTTTCTCTCCTCTCAATAGGCTTGTAAGGGGTTTCGCATAATCACACACGAAACGTCGATAATAGCCTGATAATCCCAAAAAGGATCTAAGATCTTTGAGCGTTTTTGGTTGTGGAAAATTTAGGATTGCATCAACCTTGGCCTTGTTGGTCTTTATTCCCTCCGATGATATTCCAAGAAACTCTACTTTGGACTTATAAAAGTCGGATTTAACCACCTGGACTTTCATATTGGCCCTTTCCAGCGTACTGAAGACTTTTCGAATGTTTTCCGCATGACTTTTTTCGTCTTGACTAAATATGATGATATCGTCTATGTAGACGTAGCATATCTTGCCTATATGCTCTCGCAGAATATCATCATGTGCTCTCTGAAACATTGCCGGGGAATTTTTCAACCCGAACGGCAATTTAGTGAACTCATATTTTCCGTTGTTCACTGAAAAAGCCGTTTTTTCAATGTCTGACTCTTTCAAAGGGATTTGGTGATATCCACTTTTTAAATCCAAGACAGAGAATAGACTGTTCTTTCCGAGTTGTGACAGTACCTCATTTATCTCCGGGATTGGGTAGCGGTCTGCGATAGTAACAGAATTAAGTTTGCGATAGTCGATGATGAGACAGAATATCTTTTTGCCTGACGCGTCGAGTTTTTTAGGAACTATCCAGACGGGTGAGTTGTACGGAGACCGTGAAGGTCGAATGATACCATTGCTTAATAGGTCCTGAATTTGATTCTTCACCTCGTCCTTTAGAGACATTGGGTACGGATAGTACTTTGAATAGACTGGACTGTCATTGGTAGTGCGAATTTCGCCCTTGACAGTTGTCGTATACGTGAGCCTTTCGTTAGGATCATCGAATAGTCTAGGATAGCTTTCCACTAATGCGTTAATCGTATTTTTCTGATAGGAGGTCATGTGACTAGTTCTGATATTTATGGCATTAACGTCGCGAGCTGGTTTGTATTTTATCCGTACTTTGATTTTATTCTGTATAGTCATATACTCCTGGCTGGCGTGAGTAACTGCTGACAGCTCTTTAAGGCTGTCGTGTCCGAGAATAGCATGAAAGGATGAGAGTGGGGGGAGCAAAAGAATGTAATTTTGGACTGAAGGCCGAAAAGATTAAGGTAGGTATGATGAGTGATTTCAACGCTTCCGGCTACGGAATTGGCGAAGAAACATTGTTTGTGGGGTATGGATTTGGTTACTAGAGTGGGTTGCACGTAATTCTTGTTTGAATCGGTATCAATCAAGAACTTTAACATTTTCCCACTCTTCGTGCGGCATTCGAAGTGTTTGTTTGTTCCCTGTACTAGAGTGGACATTTGGTATTCCAGGGTGCTGACATCACGCATGTCAGCGTAATGCAAAGTCAAGCATTGACAGATACTGCCCCAGCTCAAGAGAGTATTATATGATTCGAGGGCTGCATCTGCCCTACCAATGATCTTATTACAGATCGTATTCAAAATACTGTAATATTTAGGAGTTCCTTTCGCATGTTCATAAATATGCAAGACGCGTTCAACGCTCTTCTTCCATGAAGAGAACTCATTAGCGTCTCCTCAGAAGTTTCGTAGACCCTTGACCACGTCCGGCACCTTGTCCAGATCGTCGAGCTTATCACTATGCTCTGGTTCGATGGTTTGGTCTAGACCATTAAAACGTTGTGCGTTTGGATTGAGCACGCTTTGAACCAAATGACGACCTTGTTGATCTAGGACTCGGCATACTATAGAGGAAATTAAGGAGTCAAGTTCGGGGGTAGTAATTATTTCAGGCTGTGTCTCTACTTGTGCTGAAGTGGATAGACGGGGGCTATGTCTATTTTGTGCATCTCTGAGAAGAGTGTTTATGTTGGTTGCAGGAGTTAAGTTATTTCTATGGGGGGGATTCTGTGGGTTAGGACGTGCACTTTGTGGATTGGATTCTGCTGGGTTATCACCGGCAGGATTCGTGGAAGCGCCTTATCGAAGGTCTGGCATGATTGATTTTGTTAAAAGATAAAATGTCTTCTTCAAAATTTTCGATTTGTTTCTTCTTAATCTTAGGTTAGTACTTATAATTTGAATATTCACTTGAATTCAATTCTTTCTTATAAAATTGTTCTTCTTTTTTTTTTTTTCGTGACACAATTTTTTTCTTGTTTAATATTCTTAATGGATATGCTTAATACTATGCTTACATTAGTAACAGCATACTTACGCTGGCGTCGGGGAGTTGGTCCTTTTTGTCCGGCTGGCGGTTACTCTGTATCCCACGATGCGCACTACTAATGCGTAATTTACTAGAGGCTGTCTTAAAGCCTTTCCTAGTGTCACTATTACTCGTTTTTCTTTAATTTGCTCTAAGCACTGACCGAATACACTGTCATATATTTGGCCGCGGGTTGCACTAATACTCTGTTCTGGATACCGGTGGGACGTACGATTCACTCGAGAGCTACTTGAGGTCACTTGGTGATACGATACGGAGCGCGAGAACTACTTGAGGTCACTGACGTACGTCACTGGCAATAAAACGTACCGATTCACCACCGGTCCCTGCTCGGGCGCCAATTAATAAACTTTAAGTTTATTTCCTAAAAAAAATATTTTTTTATTACTTTCAAAAATTGCACATAGTCCATACACGTTTGGCTTAAGACTAAAATTACAAATTTCTTACGCTAGCTTAAATACTATTTCGCCTGCACCACTGCATCGTTGAGCTGCACTGCGGTCCCACGGGTATTCTTCTACAATCTCGGGCTTTTCATAGCTTTGAAACAATTTTTTTTATTTATTTGTGATTTTACATTTTTGGCGGGCTGAGGGAACTATTTGTGTAAGTAATTCATTTTTTGTAGGAAGTTTATATGTTTGCACGTTTTTTTTCTCGTAAAATGAATTTTAGACCATTTTACTTGTGGAACGAACGCGTTATATTGTGAATTGGAAAAGTGAGGGAGCCGCGCTTTAACAACATATTCTCGTAAACTCGATAAAACGCGTACCAACACCTGTGTGATTCGATGTGATCGCCTATGTGATTTGCCCTTAAGGTGTGATTGACAGTTCTACAGGGTCTCTGTGTATCATTGCTGTGACGTTATTGCGGGAATTTTCATGTCAATAGAAATTTAAAGGCGGAAGCAACTGTACAAATTGTATGGTACTGTTTTAATAATGTTTCTTTTTAAGTTATTTTCGTATCTAATTAATTTGTTTAAATGTGCGTTTTTCTAAAATAGGATTCTTCAATAAATTTTCCGAAGGTGTCGTCAAAACAATCCATTTTCATCGACCATTGCTGTCATATTCCTACTCGGTATTACCTCTTTGCCTAATGAAAATTTTTTTTTTTTTTGTTTTTATTCAATAACTTTATTGCACTCAGTAATCCATGCCTTTTGCATGACTGGATCATGTGGAAATGTAAACAAAATTTAAATTTAATAATTTGTCTTCCAAAATTTTTCCGATTACCTCTGACTGCACATTGTGGCAATTTTCTACATAATAAAATATCTAAATGAAATTGATTCTCAACATTTTTGAATTCAATCACTTATTTTTAATTTTCAATTTGTTATCAACGAAATTTATTAACGAAATTTTATTAATTTACCTTGAGTGATGTCGCAAAATAAAAAGATGACGGCTTTGACAAGCTGTAGAGCACACCTTATTATCCTTCCACATTGTTTACTATCCATGAATTTGCATCAGGGATTAACAGGCATAATCGTCAATAAAATTACGATTTAATCAATATTTAGCTTAGACTAAGTTCATTCAAAATCTTTTAGATTCTTCCAGCGAGGGATCAGAATTGCTTTCATTAGTATTTGTTCCTTCCATCCCTGTTTGAGATAAAACTGGTATCTTCTTTACATGGCTTAAGTTTCTCCTAAAAGTCCTTCCGTCATCTCCTTGTACCACTGCTTCATTTCGGTTCACCTTATCATCACCTTAAATTCAGCAGGATCGAAAGTTGTTGTTACCTTGTTTTGGGGTGTCAAATTACGAAGTAAGACTTTATCGCCAATAGAAATATTCCCCTCCTTCGCACCACGAGCTCTATCTCCACTCTCTTTTCTTTTTTGTTTGTTTATTTTGTCCAAGTCTCTTGCCACTGAATCTAAAATAGTTTCATTTATGTCTTGTATAGAAGGATTTTTATTTCTAATTGATCTATTATACAGCAGTTCTGAAGGTGATTTCCCCGTACCACGCGGTGTCGATCTATTCATGTTTTCAACTTCACCATTGGCCTCTGGCCAGTAAGGAGGCGAAGTTATCAAATCAATGTTGTTACTGTCACAATAGTTCTTAAATTCACCACTCACAAACTGCCGATCATTATCAGCTTTTATAGATCTAGGATATCACAATCTAGAAAACATTTCTTCTAAAATGGCAATTATTTCTGAAGACGTTATTTTTTTCATAAATCTAGTCTCCTGATATCTTGAATAATAATCAATGATTACAAAAGCGTAATCGTGATTTGGTAAAGGACCCAATAAATCCATTGCAAGTAATGCACCAGGGGCCGTCTGGAAAAGCATGTCGCTACATAGGCACTGGTGGGGTCTGCCTGGAAACTAACAGACAATCTCGACACAGTTTCACGAAAGATTCTACTTCTCTGTCCATTACTGGCCCCCATACTTTTAACCGCAGTCTTCGTTTCATTGCTGTCTCCCCTGGATGACCTTCATGTCCCAACACCAATACTTTCGTTCGTAACGGTCTTGGTATGACAAGTCTGGAACCACGAAGAAAGATGTTTCCCAGGGTGCATAGTTCAAATCGAAACGGAAATAACTTATTTTTATTACTCGCTGTCCAATCGTCTCTCTTGATATTTTCTACCGCTTCGATAATCTCTTGGTCGTTGGCGTTTTCTTTGACCACCTCACTTATCGTAAGTGCACGAGGAACTACATTCTCAATTTGTGCACATACACTGTATTCACAATGCCTGTCAAAAAAGTCCGTATCCTGAATCTTGCATAACCTGGACAAGGAATCTGCTATATTAGATTTTCCCGCTTGATAAATAACTTTGAATTTAAATGACTGAAGCCGAATAACCCATCTTTCGATTCTAGCAGGTGGTTTCGAGGTAGGCTTAAAGATTGCTTCCAAAGGTGCATGTCTACGCATAAGCGAATATTTCCATCTTCCTTGAATACTAACACTATAGGTGAGATCCAAGGACTTGGGCCGTAAACGGGTTCGATGATATCCTCTTCTACTGCCTCATTGAGTTTACGTGCTACTTTTTCTTCCAAAGCTGTTGGAATGCGGCGTAAGGGTTGCTGGACCGGCTTCACTAACTTATCTATAGTCAACTGTACCTGTATTCCCTTTAACATCGGAAAAGGACGTTTGTCTTCCACCCGATTTACGTCCACTCCCAATTTAAGAACTCTTAATTTGAGCGCAGTATCACGCCCTATAAGGGACTGTGTACCATTCTTGATAACATAGAATGAAGGCATCGATTCTTTACGGCAGTCAACGCATATGGGAGCTTCAAAAACAGCTCTTATTTCAAGCATCTCTTTAGCTGCGTATGCTCTGAACTGATTTTCCGATTCTGTTCTGACATTAATCAATGCTGCTTAAAAATTTGTAGTTTCCGATGGAACAGATTATTTTTCCACTTGAAGCTGCTACATGGTCTTCTGTGATTTGAAAACAGGAGTGCCCACTACAAGTACTACTTGAGTTTTCTGCGTCTACGAACCTAACCTTTGATGATCCAAACTTATTTTTCTTATGATCATATTATCAAATGGTTTTACATTTCGTTGTGACTTCGTTGTATCCGCACTTGTCTCCTGCTATAAACGTTTTATGTGGGGTGGTGTTTTTGTCATAATTTGCTTTATAATAATGCAATTTTGAAATATTTTCATGTTCATTCGAAATTTCCCCAATTTGAAAGGTAACTATGATATATTTATGAATAAAATTAGTTCTGGTTTGGAATTATTTGTTCCTAAAAGGCGTCATAGAAATCGATTTAGAATTCCATGGACAAACAAAAGCTTAGTAAATCGAAGAAATGTTAAAAGGAAAGCATATTCAAACTTTGTTTCAAATAAAACGAGTTTAAATCGTGAACGATTTTTGAGATTCAGGAAAGAATATGAGTTCTTGAATAGATTTTTATATAAACAATACGTCTTGTCTGTAGAATCTTCAGTAAGGAGCAATGGTGCATCATTTTGGAATTACGTCAATTCAAAAAGAAATTCCTTGGGCTTGCCCAAGATAATGGAATTTGGTAAGATAATGGATGTCGTAAGTCTGCTCATTAGACGTTTATGATCCGTCTTGTCTTCATAACATTTTTATGATTGATTTTGCTGTTTGAACATAGCGTTCAGCAAGGCCGTTTGATTCTTGGATAGTATGGGCTAGATGTTTGATTTTGAATGTCCCAATCTTTAGTAAGCGTAGCGGATTCTTTCGATGTAAACTGTGGCCCGTCGTCAGATAAGAACACAGATGGAATCCCGTGAGTTGCAAACCAAATTTTAAACATTTTGAAGTCAGCAATTGATGTTTGGTTCAATTTCACGTAGTCAAAAATTCGGGCAGATACCTGCAATTATTAAATATTCCTTATTATGGAAATGGAAAATGTCAATTGCTACTATTTCCCAAGGGAGTGTTGGAATTGTTTTCATAATTAACGGTTCTTTGGGTGTGGATGGTTGATAAGATTGACATATGTATGCTGCATTTTTCGATAAAGTTTTTGATGTCCTGATGCATACCGAACCAGAAAGCTTTTGCTCTTGCAGTGACTGACTCGTGTATTTCTTAATCATCTTCATGTGTTTAAGTTCCTTTGCGGTAAATTACATTTGGTGAGTAAGCTAGAATATGACGAATTATTTTTTGTAGTTGATGCGAAGCTGAACACAGCGGTTTTTGAAAATAGTTTCTAGTGACTTATGATCTGTTTCTATTGTAAGTCTTTTCCGTAGATGTACTCATGGAATTTTTCACAGGCAAAACGCATCGCAGTGGCTTCTTTTTCAATTTGAGCGTAATTTGTTTGACCTTGTAAGTGAACGTGAGGCATGGGCTATTGGCTATTGATCATTTTGTAGGAGTACTGTCCCGAGGCAATGTTGGCTTGCATCAACTTGAAGTTTCACGTCCATCTTTGAGTCATAATAACGCAGTAACGGTGTGGCTGAAAACTATTTTGGAGCGCTTCGAAAGAAGCTTGTTGATATTTGGACAAGTGTCAAGAAACATATTTTTTAGTAATTGTCGAAGTGGGTATGTAATGTCTGATAAGTTTGTTATAAATTTTGAAAGATGTGTTACCATACCAAGGATTCTTTGCAATTCAGTCTTGTTTTCATCAATTTTCAAATTTCATCAATAGCCAGCCACCTCTGTATTTTCACAATTAAGCAATTTTTGCATAAGACTTTGATAGACTTCTGGTGCGCTGACTAATCCGAATGGTACCCGACTGAACGAATATAACCCGCATGGTGTTGAAATCCTTATGTACTTTTGTGTTCTTTTTGATACTTGGATCTGCCAAAAGCCTCTTGTACAATCTAATAATGTGACAAACTGAGACCCTTTTATGTTTGATATTATCTGTTCAATCGTTAATAAAGGGTGATAACGTCTACGTATATTCTTATTTACATCAGTTGGATCGATACATACCCTTATTTTGTTTTTCTTTCTTACCACTACCATTGGTGAAACAGCAGGTGGATAACCCTCTGTTTTGATAAGTACACCTAGTTTGAGAATATTGTCGATTTCCTTCTTGACATCATCGCTAATGGAATAAGTTATTTTTCTAGGTGTATAGTGCTCAAGTTTTGGTTTTAGTTTTCAATGAGGTCGATACCATAAACAAAATCCTTTACTTTACCAAGCACTTGGAATATTTCAATATGCAGATTAATTTCTTGCACACACAGGATTAATGAACACTTTTCACAATCTTCTTTACCGAGAATCGGTTCGCAATCAGGAAAATAATTTACAATCATGAATTTTTTAAGATTCAGTCAAGAATGAATTCGTCCAATACCTTAATTTTTGTTCCAACAAAAGGCAATTAAATGTTGATTTGATTTATTTAATTTTTCTAAGCTTAAATGTTTTGTGTAACTTTTAGGTAATACATTGCACTGTGTTTAAGTTTAATTGTACTTTGATTGATTTCTTCGTACCAATTATATTGTTCATCTTTATTTGTTTCAGATTTTTTGACTGAAAGTACAAGCAATTTACTTGAGTCGTCACTCGTACTATCTCTTTCGGAAACTGATTGTGTGTTTTCTTCGATATCAGGCTTACGCAATTCTCGGAGTTGTTGCGAAGCTGTCTGGATTGCTCTACATAATTTTATGGCTTGGTCTAGTTTTATATCGACTTCAGTGAATAACTTACGTTATTATTTCTTATGCCTGTTACTATTTTGTCTCGTAATAAGGGATCTTCTAAAAAATCTTCAAAACGTTCACCTTCTGCTTCAGTAAGGGTGTTGAAAGTAGGAGAAAGGTACTCGGTGAATTTTTTAATTATTACTGAGAATGGAATACAATATAAATACAATACAGATACATACATAGATACAACTTAGGAACTAACTTTCAACAAATATAATTGAATACCTCTTTAAATTTTACCTTATTTCGATACACAAATTAAGATCAATTTTGTGGTTTGTTTAACCAAAAAATGTTCTAACATAAACAATATGAAAACCTCACACCTGCCCCCAAATCTTATAGCGACCCAAGAATGAGGGTCGCCCCACACAATTAAACCTGTACTGTGCAAGTAATTAATCTTTTCTATGTATTTTATTTACAATAATTTCATATTTTTTCTTAAAAATTGTATTTCAGAACATTTGAGGAGGCGTTTATTTCGATATGAAAAACTGAGACTGCCGTATTCTGACACAATATTCTCGTAAGCTTGATAAAACGCGTAGCGACGCCTACCTAAGGCCGCCGTTGCGATTCAGCCTTAATCCATCGGAGGGAACCCGTCGACCAACTTCAAATTCGAAATTTCGAAATTCCTGAATTATTAGGTATTGTTCAAAATAAATTTTAAAGTTAAACTATTCATTCAGTCATAAAATATTGTAGAGCCAAACACATAATGAGCATCCGAATAAATTTTCATGAGAACATCTGCCAACCGCACAAAAAGTTAAAAGCAGAAACGAAGTATTATAGAGATGCGCAACTTCACAGCTGATGGATCCCTAGTCCATCGACGAATTTCAAAGGCTTTTTGAAAGTTATTCACGAAATAACGTGAATGCCGTTCCCTAATTGGTCAATTTGGCTTTAGAAAACGATATAAAAAATAGTGAATAACTGCCAAAAATTCTTGAATAACCGTCAACATTTTCGTGATTATCCATCAAATTCGTCGATGGACTAGATATGTGAAGTTGGGTATCTCTATCATACTTCATTTCTGCTAATTCACATAAATAATTTGATGTAGATTTTAAATCCTATCAAATCTATGACACTGCTTAATAATACAATAATGAATGTTGATAATGAATGTATTTCATAGGTAAGCAGGAAATCATAAAATCAGACTGTGAAGTGATCGTTCGTATTTATTAAAATATTTAAAAATTAATACAAAAAGGGTTTTGTTTGTTTGAACTACTTTTTTTTGTGAATTTTGTTTGCAGGAAAGTTTATCAGGAACCATTCCTCATACCATTTAGCACTCCGCTCTAAAGATTTCTGGCCATCGAAAACGGGCTCATAATCCAAGTGTATAGCAGCTCTTAATCGATTATAGAAAATAACAGATGCTGTAAATGAAGCTATTGCGCGTAAAGAATATCTGAGTTTGATGTTAGTTATGGTATTTAGCACTTTGATAAACATTTCTATTATAATCGCCAACAAGAAAAAAACAAAATGCGGCAAGTACCAAAAACTTGTTTTGAATTTAAAGGTATCAGTTGCAGCACCCACTTTCTGTACAAATCGAGCCATGTCATTGATGGGAGTATCATCCGTTATGAATATAGGCAACCCGGAGATAGGAGTTGGGTTTCGCTTTAAGGCATTGTATGCACAGATATGACCCCATGCTACATTTCCTAAAGTAGTAAGAAATGATACGTTAGAACATTATACGCATGCAAATATATATATATATAAGCTCAACAACCTGCATAAGCCAGTTGCTGTTTACCCCCGGATCCGGCAATACGTGGATATATATTGTTTCTCTCGGATAGATATTCCAAAACTGCTGGCATGAAATGATTATCTCCTTCACCATAAGTAAGGGGTGGTCGTATTGCTACTGTTTGTAAGTAGTCTATTGTGATCAAAATAAGAAAGAAGTTTAAAATAATGCTCATGAAGTACAGATATATATATATATAATATAGTTATAGTTATATATACATATATATATACATCTTATATATATATATATATATATATATATATATATAGTTTCTTAAATTTAGATTTTACGTTCCTATCTAGAATATTCGAAATATTTATGCCGATGATGGAAAACGCCAGATTGATTGTTTTCTGTTATTAACAACGCAAACGAGAGCAGATGTCTGTAGACTAGTGTAAAAAAATGCTATTATGAAAAACGAAACTCATCTGCACTACATACATTTTGTGACAATCATCAACTTATAAATGTATAGAAATAAATAAATTTTAAATTTCAAAAGAACAAAAATTACGTTTATTAAAAAAAAAACAACAGGTTGCATTTTGAGGCAATGTGTAATACCGTGAAAAAAATGCATGCATTTATTCACAACAGGAGTCTCAACATCATATGAACTGAATTAGAAAAATGTATTACTTTTTTATCACAGTTCGTAAGGATTAAAATTCAAACATCATGTCTTAGTATGTTCATATATAATTAAGGATTAAAAAATCGCAAAAATATACGTTCGCGAGGGACTGCTTACAAAAAATTTTACGTTCCTACGAACTGTTTTCTGTTTTATTGGGTAATGATCAGCTTGACAAACCAATAACAATATTATTTGATAAAACTGTATAAATTCCTTCCTATAATTCTATAATTCCTCCTTATAGTAATAAATAATGCTTAAAAAATGAGATTCTGTACCTACCATTTTGATTGCTTAATATTGTGCCTGCTGAGTTAAGAATGATGTTTTCAGCTCTCAGCTTAGACGAAGAATATCCCGGGATGAGAAACTGTTTATCAAAGTCAATTGCAGATTTTTTAGTATCATGGGCTGGTGCTAAAGCTTTTGATTCTGTTTGATTAATTATAATAGAAAAAGTGCTGTGTCCTTTAAATGGTATAAAGCAAACTGAGGCGCAACTTGTGTAAATCAATCGTTTCACATTATGTTTTAAACATAAATCAACGATGGATCGAGAACCTAGACCAAAATGAAAATATTATTAACAATTAAATGAATTATAATTTGTATTGATATTATAAATCAGAAAGACAAAACAATAAAATGTATAAAAGTGCATACGCTTACCGTCAACATTTACTCGTTCTAGTTGCCTGTAGTTCGGAGGAAACTGAATGCTCACGTAAGCAGCGCAGTGAAATACTGTCTGAACACCAATGAAAGCTTTTTCTAATGTTTCAGGCTTACAAATGTCACCAACGAATGTGATAAGTTCTGAATTGTGTGTACAATCTACATAAATATAGAAAATAATATTACATTCAATTGAGAAAATGTTGCAACACTTACCAATTGTGTTACGATATGGTATGATATCTACAGTCCGTACTTCTTTAATTTGAAATTTTTCCTTTTCTTCCAAAAGTTGTTTAATTATATGCTGCCCGATAAATCCACTTCCGCCGATTACAAGTATTACATCGTTTTTTGTCATTTTATAAATAAAATCTAAAACATAGTTACACAGGTTAAATTTTAATAAACAGTAAACTTTCAAATAAATACTAAGCTATGGGCTA
The DNA here is from genome assembly GCA_905231855.2 of Eristalis tenax. Classification (NCBI taxonomy): domain Eukaryota; kingdom Metazoa; phylum Arthropoda; class Insecta; order Diptera; family Syrphidae; genus Eristalis; species Eristalis tenax. Next base: position 273,297 of record HG993126.1, read on the forward strand.
AAATAAATATTTATTTCTTTATTTTAAGTGCGTCCTTAATAAAAAGTCCACTCTGAACTTGTCTACGGCATTTTAAGGATATTATATCAAGGCGCATCTATAACCCGCCAAACCTTCAGACCACCTTAAGTTCTTCAAGGCAAAGCGCGTGAATATTTCAATTTTCTTGGAACAGTCGCTATAAAAAGGAGACCAAATGATGTTGCAGTATTTGAGAATAGGTAATACTAATGAAAAATAAAGTCATTTTAGAATATATACATCTTTGAAACTGCTAAATTGCGTTGTAGAAAGCCTAGCATAGATTTTCTATAGGAATAGGAATAGCTATAGGAAAGTATATATATCCTATAGCTATAGGAAAGTTTTTCAAAAAAAAATGCATGAAATCTTTATTTGAATCGATAGTACGGTCCATATAATTTAATGTTTGAAGATTATTTCATGCAAATGTTGACCTTGATTGCGCCTCAAATGGTCCATCCGCTTAGTCCAATTTTGGCATACTCTTTCCAACATTTTGGCCGGTATCTCACGAATAAATGCTTCAATGTTGTCTTCCAATGCGTCAATTGAAGCGGGCTTGTCTGTATAGACATGAGCTTTAACATAGCCCCACAAAAATCCCGAACGTGAAATAAAATGTTCACCGACCTCGCCTCTCAATAAGTTCATTAAACCGCACCAAACTGTGACTTTTTCTGGATGCATTGGTAGCTCTTGCAATGCTGTGGAAAACTGTAATTATATTCGATACCGCTTTCAATAGTATTCATGTATTTAGAATAAATGAATCTGTTTAACAAGTCAAATTCTTTTCATAATTGAATGAAGTGGCGTGTGTCTTCGGATTTGCAAGATTGTTTGCATTTCTTCAAAACCTTATTCTTAACATTTTCCAAATTCTTTAGTTTAATTATTTTTACTACGATGATGATAATTTATACTACAAGGAATTTATACCACCTCGTTCGTAGCGGAACAAACTGTTCAACACCATTAAATAATATGGTTTTGAAGTGATTTATCTAAAAGTTCGCATTCTCAATTTACAGAATTCAAGTAATTATTTCAAAAACCTTCTTAAAATTAAAATAATAAAAGTTCATAGGTTCTAATAGGTTGAAATTCATAAAATTCAAATATTACATCAACAGCTTTATGATGAATTTGATTGATTACTAATGGAAAGTCTGACTCATTAACTTTGTACTTTAAATCTTTGAGAACAAAAATAAGATCTAGAATATTATTTAAACATTTTGTTACATTATTAATTTGTTTGAGTCGGTCAATCGGTCAATCAGTTTCCACGTCCCTAGAAGAATTAAATGGGATAAGGATTCGGCCACCACCAAAGGCAAATGGAAATTGTTTGGACGTCAAACTTTTCACAATATTATCCGCACTCGAAATAAGTTCAACATACAGCTCTATTTTTCTATTGGGCCTGATATAATATACAATTATTTAAAGTAGAACCTGGCTGAACAAAAAAATATAACTGCTCGAAATGAAAAGAAATTGTTGGTAAATTCAATTGCTTACTACCATGTGAACTGCGAACTACAATTAGTACAATTCCACCACGGTCCTTCGAATCAAAAAAAAAAACGAATGAAAGCATATTCTGGTAGTTTAAGTTTGAAGATAACGAAATGAAGAGTTGAAACTTCAACATCGTTTTTCACTTATCATTTGCAATAAAGCACACATACATAAATATGAAGGTCTTCAAGCCTCAAATTTTGTATTTCCAAACAATTGTGGGTAGCCGTGACGTAGTGGGTTGATTCGTCGACACATACGCAGAGAGTGTCAGGTTCGATCCCCGATTTTACCAACTTTCATAACTCTACCACTTTCTAGAAAAAGCTTCTCACACTTCGCCGTTCGGAGTAGGCATAAAATTGTATGTCCCATCCAGTCGTAAAAGAAGAGAAACCTCAAGTGGCATGCAGAAGAGAAACCTCAAGTTATAAGGACGCCAGCAGCAGCATCGATGGAACAATTCGAAGAACCCCTTTAGTATCACTACAATAACATAACCCATGTAACCAAATCACATAACACATCCAATTGCCCTCCTCTCATAAATCAAATAAGAAAATTAATATCGAAGCAGACACTTTTCCAAACTGCTTTGTCAGCAGTATCAGGCACCATAGAATTAAGAAATGAATTATTTTGAAGGACTGTTGTTGATAATTATTCGTACAATAAAGATCTCCATTATTTGGAGCTAAAATAAATAAAACTCTGATGATTTTGTCTTTTTCTTCTAGACTGATTAGAAAATCACATTCACAGTTAACCTGTGAGTACAATATCGCAACTGGACTCTAGTAAGTGTAAAGTGTTCACAACTCTCGATATGAAAACGTATCCCCCTCAAGGATGAATGTAGGCACAACTCACATGATGACCAAAGTCATACGACCCTTAAAAATTGGAAACATTGTGACCCTATTGAATCTCTGGAAACAGCAAGAAAAGCTGGTAATGTTTTTTCTTGGTACGAAAATGCATTTTCACGGTCGGCGACAAAGACTTACGGCCGGGAGAAAACAAGTCAAAATGCATTAAAAAATTTCCAGCACCAGCCAATGCCACAGAGGCAAGCCGTTTTGTAGATATCACAGATTTCTTCAGAAAATTTAATCGATTGGCCCAGCTCCTATTCAAGGAGTTGAAAAGGATGTTAAATTCCATTGGCAGGACGAACACAAAGAGGTTTTCAAGAAGTTAAATGTCGCTGTGACGGTTCAGCCTCACATAGTTCGATTCGACTAAAGATCATGAGGTACACACAGACGCCAGTTCTGTAGGCTTAGCAGGGATATTATTTCAACTGGACTATGGATACTTGAAACCGATATCATATTACAGCATACATTGTAGGTAGAAGGCAACTATACAGGCCACGAACTGGAAGTCCTCGCGATAGGATACATTGGAAATATTTCGAGTCTATTTGGTGGGTAAGCGTACCCAAATCGCAAGATTGGGATTTCGAATGCATACACCGGAATAGGTAGAGTACCTGTCTTGCCTCCGAAAAAAGTCGCATCGGTAGCAGAGGATATAGACTGGATTTTCGACAATGCAAATGCAGGACGTACAACTCCTAAACATCGAAAAAATCCTCAGGGATAAGAACCCTACGAAGAAGCAGACCAAGTTTTAGTACGTTTTCAAGGGAGAGCGATTGTCCAGACGTGTGAATATCCAGAAGTTAGTCATACCTCAGCTCGTTTAATGGTATGGAATATGCTATAGTGAGGTCGGTCTTTGCGGAGTAAAAAAGACGTTAGACAGAATCAAAATGGATTTCTGGTTTTTATGATCAAGATCAAGTTAAAGTCGGTAAGTCTGAAAGTCAAATACACATGACGGAGGAGTTACCAATTTCTTTCCGGTGTTCAAGCAATGATCGTTGCTTTGACCAATTCCAATCCAAAGAAGTAAGACAATATAAAAAGGTATTACCCAGCACATTAAGACAGTCATTCGAACGCTTAGAGCCAACGGACAAGTCGAGCGAACGAATCTCTCCCTAGCACGCTTAAATGTTCAGTCGTTAACAACCGTGATTGAGATTCGACTTTGCCGAGTCTTCAATGGAGACTCAACTCTCACTTGCCTAACGAATTAATTTTTAATTTTAATTCTAGACATATCAGCCAAAATCATCCAATACAAGCGATGCACAATAAACAGCACGGAACTCAAGATGTGAGGAGAAAACAAGCTGTAGACAACATTATGAAAGAACGCTCCAAATGGAAGGTTCCCCAGACGGGCCTAGAGCGACAAAGCATGGTGGGTAATAGTTGCACATCAGCTTCTGCGAAAAACAGCAAACAAATTTGTCTGCAAACATATGTAGGGTAACGGTACTAGTGGTCTTCCAGTCTTTAGTGGTAGGAACTCGAATGACATGAATTAGTGCAGAAGTAATCTTGAAAATATTTCATCATATTCTGTTATTTATTATTATCATTCACTTGTCTTCGCCTTCTTTACATCGACTTGCACCATTTATGGATTATTTGTTTTGCACAAAAGTCTGGGTACAACATGTAGGTATTCTGAGTTCTTAGTAAAATTAAATCGAACGGGACCCCGGTTAAAAACTTCTTAAATCCAGCGGTACTTAAAACAAAAAAATGAGGATATCTCAGAAACCATAGGCACCCTGGCGGGTCATAAACCAAACGTGTAACGAAATTGAGAACATCAAAAAATTTGTTCTTTAGACTTTGCTTTCTTGCTATATTTGAAAATCAATTAAAAGAAGAGATTTAGAGCAGTCGAATAGCAATATTTTGCACTAGCAATAGAAATAAGGGAATAAACTCAATAGTCAGTAGTTTATATTCACATTACATACATCAAAGTGTATACTTAAGATTGTAAATCGCTAACATTGCAAAGCTTTTGATATGAATAAAAAATTATTTTTAATTACTTTGTGGGAAATTAATCACATTTATTAAAATCCAAAAGAATATCCATTGTACCCCAAATTATATAGCTATGAACATACTAAAACAAAATACACATAAAAAAAAGAATATACATACTAAATTATAGGTACCTGAAGAAAAAAAACTCAATATTATTTAATATAAAAACGACATAAGTGATGTTGGGTTAAAATGTATACAAGGAAGGGAGAGTATATACATATAGATATGCACATAACTTCTTTAATCACGGCTAAATTTCAGTCTTGCCACTATTGCCAACCAATTTCATTCGAGTAAACGAAGTTAGATTATATTTTCAAAACTTATAAGGAAAATGCGCTAGTATCCGGATAGTGTTAGTGTTCATACACTTTCTCGCTTTCTCGACTTACATGAACAGGCGTTAATGTAAGGTACAAGCAAGGTACATGCATCTGTTTGTGACTTCAACGAGTGAACATCAATGGAATAAAGAAATTAATATGTATGTCTGATGAAGAGTTTAGCATTATTATTGAAGAATTCAGCATATATATTTAAACGTATCGTAGATGAATGTTGCCGATGGCGATAATGTCTGAAACACAACAGCGCGTTGCGCCAGGCGCCTTCATGTTACGTAGCGAACATTTCTCTCAAATACCAGATGAGAAATATTGCATCAGATGTTTACATTTCTGAAATGTCAATACATATCAAATTACTTTTGACGTTAAAATATTTTTAGCCAGCTGTTTCCATTGGAAGAACATTTCTCAACTTCGGTCTCACAGCTCAGATATGAAGTATGATAATAAAGATGTGCGATGGACCTACGTTTTACGTTTTATAACGATCCTCTCATCTCTCTCATTTTTCACTAACGCAGGTCGACGCAATATTTTGTGCATGGCCATTGAATTGGCCATGGGCAAACGCACTATTGTGTTTCAGCCATAATGTTCATGAGGCTAATATATAATGCGATATCTAATGCATATTTTTCGTTTTTTGTAAGTGATGGGGAGAGAATTTCAATTGGAGAAAAATACATAAAAACGCATTTGTATTGTTTCCGGAAAGAGTGCGTTCGTCAAACGACATGCTGCTTTTATTTGGTACGAAAGGGGATGCAAGATGGAACGTTTTATATGTTTTTTCCCAAAATTATTTTTTAATTTTAGAACTGAGCAAGTTCCTTCTAAAAGAGAAACAACGCAACTAGCTTTCACACAGACTTTTTTAACAAGATTTTTTTTTAAATTGTCTTTTGCGATCTTAAGATACTTTCACACGGGAGATTTCCAATCTCTGCAACTAAGATCTCAATTTTCAATTATGTCAATTATGTGTCCAATACCCAATATTGAGGACATAAGAATAGAGTAATTCCAAGAAAAACCGGAGAGATAAAAGAGAATACGATAATCCCGCTCAAACCCCGAGCACACGAGACACGTGATACGTCGTGTTATCACGTCTCACCACCTTTCCCTACAAGTTTAAAAACTGCGAAAAATTTAGTGTGTGAAAGCGGACCATATCCTTACATCATATAGTAAGGATATGGTGGCAACGATACCAAACGGGAATAGAAATTGTATCTTGAATCCACTGCAGCTATGGACTACTCGAAATACATTAAAATAAACATTTTTTAGATTGCTAGGTGGAGCCTATTCATATTCATAAATAGACTAGCAACCGGCAGGTGCGATCTTGATTAAGATCACAGATACGGGCGTGTTTCCATTATGCGAACTAAGCATACATTTTTCGGGTTTTAAAGCATTTTTTCCGAAATCTCAATAGACAGTGGTCTATCTTGAAGCATCTTTTCCGAACGAACGCAACATTGTGGTATGGGTATTAAACGAAGTTACATAGTTAAATAAATGTATACCAGAAACTGCCAAGCAGGCAGCCTGTGTAAGTAAGAAAGTGTGAGTGTTTAAATAATGTGGTGGATTGCTGGCTTCGCTAGTTAAGGCTGCAAGATTTTTTAGATTCCATTTAGTAATCTTAAAAAAGATATATTAAATTTAATAAATGTTTTTTTAGGTCATTTTAAGCAAGAATGCTCATAACGGAAACCTGAGCCATAATCTAATTTATATATATATATATATATTTATATATATATTATATATATATATATATATATATATTTCAAAAAACAACCATGTTTAATTTTCTTTACCGAATACTAAAATTAAAGTTCCCGGAAACTAAGTTTTACTTATTTTAATGTCAATTTAAAAAAAAAAGCTTGCAACCTTTCTATGCTATCTGACGCAGTAAGTTACGTAGGTATAACGTTTTATGTATAATTCCATAGTAATTAAACGAAACAAACTCAAAGCCAGCAAATAAAATCTGAACTAGGTATACACTCTCGTCTTTTTGTTATAGGTACCTGCTTAAAATATGGTTGGTATAGTATTTTGACTTCCAAAATAGTAGAAACGATCCCCGCCCATGGCCTTATAAATACAGAATACATTTAAAATATTTATGAAACCTCTGAAAATGCAAATAAATTTAATTGAGTTCAACAATCAAATAACCTCTTGGTATTGACATACATATGTGCATAATTATCTTTTTTGACTAATTTATGTACTATACATGCATATGTATGACCAAATCGAAAAATATGGCCACATATCTATGTAGGTATATACAAATATTGCATCACTGTTTGTATGCGTTTGTTGTTAAACAATCTCATATTTCTTTTCAATAAACTCTACAAGCTTATATGCATACACAGATTAAATGGATTTGCAAAATATAACTTCAATTTCATACGCACCTACGTCTATGATTTCTGAGATTCATTCTTAGAAGTAAACACGTTTAGTTGTACATAGAGGTGTACCTACAAATAACCGAAAATTGATTAGACGTTAACTTCTTCTCCGCATATAAACATACATAAGTACAAGAACTTATATTGTTTTCAATAGAGAAGAAATTTATTACAATGCATCACCTAAAGAAAATATGTGTACCTCTAATATATGATTTCATTTCACTTAATTTGCACTTTTAGTTCACACATATGAGTATTCATTGGTTCACATGGCACAGTTAGAACGTAAGCAAACTTTCGAAATGATGTGAATCAAAATGTTCCTCCCAGAAAAGAAAACGTGGAAAAAAAGATTCAACCAAAAAATCTATGCATATGTATATATTATATTATATGTGTTAAAATGAAACTCACTTTTTGCCCAAGAAGATGAACGAAAGAGAAACCTTTTGGCGTTAACAGTATGCGACTTAAGACTGAACAGGTAGACAACTGAGTAGAGGAATGAATGCCATGGATCTACTGACTACTTTAATTTTGTGAAAAGTGTGTTAATGTTGGAGGGAGGAATTTCGTTATGCTCGTCGTTAGTCTTAAATAAGTACATTCATTGGTACATTACATTGTTATATTATAATATAAAATGAATTTAAAGCGTAAATGAAACACAAGAAAATTATTTAACTTAGTTTATTGCTTTTTAAAAGTTTACTTGTTACAAGTCGAAATCAGCTTATGCATACAGCCAATAGGTATATATTTTAAATTTCTAGTTGCAGACGACACCTATAATTTTAGCAGGAATTGACAATATGTTTTATATTTGCATTAATTATAACCTCAAACTTGTTCTAAAATAACAGTAGAATATATACGTATTAACAAAAACATTTAATTTTTAAATTATCCCGGTGAAAGGGTTTAAATATCCACTCCACTCAAACAACATGGAATGTTATATTTAAGTAAAACATTATTAGTTTTGTAATAAAATTACATCAACTAATGATATTTATGATTAATCAAATAAGTACAAAAATCGTTTGAATTAGTGAATAAATCAAAAAGGTCATTCAAGTGAATGCATGTGTTTAATTCTTCAAATGTTCATTCGTAAGTTTAAAGTACATTATGGATTCTGCAACACTAGTTTATTATAATTTACCATGAATGCTAAGTTTTATTGTCTTTTAAATGGTCTGTATTTTACTGCTTCATACTTGTTTGAGAAAATCGGGCACATAATGGACTGGAATGCTTTTAAACAGCATCACTTTCAGTTCAGTTTTTTTGATATTTACTTTTATTAATATCACTTGAACTTTAACAGCATCACTACTCCATTTATTATTATTATGATATACATATTTCTTTACCTGGAAATAGTTTAATTAAAGTTACGGGAAATAACCCCCGCTGCACGCTAGTTTCCCATAAGAAATTCACATTTTTGAAGTTAAATTCAAACCGTTTTTTCATTGCTTTCAACCCAAATCATATACACTGCATTCCGCTTTGTTGCTACACTTCGGGCTAACTTTTGTAAACGGTCCAATAAAGTGGGATCCACTGTACTTACATACGTGAACAATATATGAGGCTATCAGTGCAAAAGTGGCGTAACCCACACACATTGAAATTTTGCTGGTCGTCACTAGAGAAAAAATTGTTATTTTTGTAATGTACGGCTATTGCACTGATATCCCAAACAAATTTATTTCTTCATGTTTCTAGTGTTTGTTGAAAGTGTCAACTAAATGAATGCGAATGAAACTTTTTAGTTTAAGATCTAATCATTTTAATTTAATTTATATTATGTTTTGTATTGTAAAAGCTTCAAAACTTTACCTGCTTCTGCATGTTTCCATCCATTGAACAATTGAAACCTCACTATTTTTGCGGATGAGAACTTATAAACAGCTATATAAGAGAATACTACGACTGTTATTTTTATAGAAACTTAAAAACCAACCAACAAAACAAAGTTAAATGAAGTAAATCTTGTCTAAATTCTCACGATCTACTTTTTTAATAATCCACGAACCTGTATATTTCTATCTAATAATATTCTTGATTATATTATGTAACTTTAAATTTTGACACGATTATTAAATTTTTTGTAGATGATTATTATACTGTGGTACAATCATTTCAAAATTATTAATATAGGAAATTAAATATTATTTAATATATCTGCATGCCCAGATTTAAGTTGCGTAACATGTCGAACTGAAGACTCCGAAACAACTTAACAGTCTTTAAACCAACAGTTCTGCAAAGAATACATCTTGTTTATTCAAGCTGTGGTAACATGTATCAACCTACATTCAGGAAATGTTCCAGACAATATTGAAACCACATTGTCCGATAATTGTATAAGCAATAACGTTTCATGAAAAATCTTATTTACTAAAAATAATAAAGAACACATTCAACAATCAATTTTAATCTTTTATATGAGACAATCATTTATATTAACTTAATATGTAGCATTAGGTTAGATGTACATACATTTGATGCGACAAATATATCAAACTTAACTGATAAAAAATATATAAGAATTAATATGAAAGGGCAGATGGTGATCGGGAGCCAACTGTAAAGTCTTTGTACAGCGAAAACACAGAAATCTGCAATTGAAAATAAAAATAATAAATATAAATTTGATTGAACAAGAAATAAATCCTAGCATAGACAAAAATTTGTATTCTTTAAATCATCTTTGATGAACGATTTTTGTATACATATTTTACTAACCAGCACGGTAAGCCTTTAATTAATCGACGAACACCAGTTTAATTTTTTTGTTATTTCTCTTAAATTGGCCATTCAATGGATGATATTTCGTACACTAGCCATTGACATAAATTTATGTATTGTAATCTTTTAAATAAATGTATAAATCATATATGACTTCAAAAATACTATGCTATGTAGTATAAATATATATATATATATATATATATAAATATAAATTTATTCTGAACAATTATAAAATAATTCAAGATTTAGTTCCCAAATCTACATTGCTCCATGAAATTATATCTTCATATATAATGTTTTAGATTTTAAACTTATTATGAATTCTTGTGTTGTGGGAGAATTGCTTTCCAAAACGGAACACCGGACTTATGAGAAATTGTGACTATTTTTGTTTTATTTGTAAATAAAATTGTATATTTAAAGAATTTCTTACAACTTCAAAGACGATTTTTCGTTAGTAACTCATTACAACAAGCACAAAAAACAATAAACAATACAAAATCAAAATTTCGCTGGAATTATCCAAAGGGTGCGCCCTCGGTGAAGTTTTAAAAAAATGTTTAGTACACTAACACTTTACCAGACTGTTTGTTTTCCTGATTTTATTTGTACACTGAGGAAAAGGGAAATTAACAAACTCAATATTGAAACTTGCTTTATAATATATTAGTATAGATTCTCGATACGCGTATCACATTATGAGCCTTCACAAGTGCAAAGGAATTATTTACAAAAATATCATTTTCTCATGGAACACAAATATGATTTATAATAATATATAATATGTATACTTGCCTACCTTATCTTTTAACTGCTGACACAATTGCAATCCAACAGTAAATAAAACCAAAACTTCATTTAACCACGGAACGGAAAACTCAGCTTGACAGGAATCAAATTTCATCGTTCCCTGAATATTTGTTAATTGATATACCGCGATAATTAACTTATGACTTTGAAGATAGAAACTAATCGCTAAATCTTCAGGCAAATTCGGTGCAAGTGATTTCTGGAAAATATTACTTATTTCTTAAATACTACAGCAAAGGTTATATGCTATTACCATATTTCTTCCTTTTATCAGCTCATCGATTGGCTTCTTTTTTGGAATAACTAAGCTAGTACGACCGCGTTGCAATGCTCCAAGGATATCGCCAACTATATGAAGAACTTCGTCAGATGTTCTGAAGCGATTTAACTGTTATAAAATCTAGAGTTATTAATTATTTTAATCTGAATTTACTTAAAATGATAAGTTTCATCCACATTGTCAATATGGTTTATTGCTTGCTGCAAATGATTCGCAGCATCTTGAACTTGTTGTAGCTTCCAGGGAGAGTCTTGTGTAATGGACGTCCTCTGAACTTGATTAGGTGCTTTCTGAAGTTTGAAATTAATATCCTAAAAAATAAATATTATAAGATATAATTATTTAAATGGCTGTGTCATGTACCGCTTGTGTAATACTATCACCAGTAAGCGTTACTGAACACTTAAGTTGATCATGTGGTGCCATGAGTATAAACTTTTCCGTCTTTTTACCCTCATTCTCATACAACGGAACTGGGAAACGATGGGCACATTCCTAATTAAAAGCATTGTTACATATTAAATCGTATAATAAACATCGTGCGTATATTTGTTTCCAAGCCATTCAATGCTTACAATTAAAATTTGCCGTAATTGCTTGAGTATTGGATGAACTTCATCGCGAAGTACCCATTCGAATTCAACCTGCTGAAAAACAAAATTAATTCAAAACGTTCCCTAGTTTCTACTAATGGGATCAGCTGGCATCTCTCAAATTTAATCAAGAAATATCGTTCATTGTAATTTCTTATTCTACTCAATATTATGTCAATCAATTTTTATTTAATTGGTAAAAACTTACTAAATTTTTGGCTTCGTCTTTTTCCGTGGCAGCCATTTTTTGACATATCGTTCTATTGCGACTATTGGGATTTGCACCTGTCAAACTAATAACACGGTTCGCATCTAGGGTTGACTGTCTAATAACTGGTCTAAACGACCAATTCGAAACACTGAGAAAAGAAAAATGGATTTTCATTTTTTCAATAATTTTATAAATGTTCCATATAGCGTTGCGACTACAATTACTGCCACCCCACATTTTTTAACCAACTATTGGCACCCCATCATTCAGCACTGATTTTTTGTGAGTAATTTCAAATTATTTTTTGTTTTAAGCTATTATATTAATGAAAACTTATTTTATTTACTATAACAATACATTAAAGAAGTTGATTCTAACTATATTTTCAAAAAAATGTATTATTGTATTAATAAGAGAGCCAATAATTGGCTGCAGAAAAATTTGAGTTCAATTATTGAAAGGGCATGCCAATAATTACATCATATGTATTGTCAATTATTGGCACTGCCAATTGTTATACTTTTATCACTTTCCCCCACTGCTGTTCAAAGTATATATTTTTTTTTGTTCTTTTGTAATTCAGAAGCGCAAAAATAAGTATTTTTAATTTAATTTAATATTAATTTTTAGATTAAATAAGAGAGAGAAGCTATTACATTTTTCTGAACTTTTTATGTGAAATTGCTTGAAGCAATTTGAATCCTTTGCCAACAAATTACATGTCTCACACTTCGTACTAGGGCGGCTAGGGCAATTGGCCCGACGGCACTTAAGAGGTGCTTTTAAAGATTCCACAACTGGCCAATGGTTAAATACATCAAACCTCTTGTCTTGTCCTGGTAACGGCAATTAAACATTTAATATAATATTTTGAAAAATATTCATACGGCCTAAAAAGTTGTAAAATATTAAAACCTTTGCATAAAATATTTTTTAATAAAATTTACCGGAATTTCTTCATAATAATTTCATTTCATTTGGCCCAAGTGGCTTATTAATCCACTGGAAAACCCTTTTCCGGGAATTGAAGAGAAACGAAGCTGACGCGGATGGTTCTTGACTCGAAACTTGCTTTCTGAGCCAGTGAACTCTCATCATCGGAATCAAAATCTCATTCCGAGTTCTCTTCCATTCCTTCGACTATTACTTCATAATTTTGATCAAAACCCATCGGTAGCTTATCATCATTTATTAACATTTGCAAAATATCTTCAACAATTTTTTGCAGTCTTCAGAACTGGAGCTCACTATCGTGAAAATCCAGTCTAAGGGTGTCTGGTTGTTCATTTGATTGGAAAAGTTATGAATCAAACTCTTCAAAATTGAAGAACTATATTCATATTTATTTCATCTACTGTTTTAAATGATCCGAAAAAAAAATTATGAATCCACGAACAACGACAGCGATGATAAATGCAGTTTTTCGAACTGCGCATTTTAATTTATTATAAAAATGTACTGTAATGTGAACAAATGTAGCGTAAAATGTAATGTAATAAAATATGAAATATACGCATTTAAAACAATTTGTAAGTTCTATCGTCGTTCGAAATACTGTTCATTTAATTTCTAAAGTTATGTGAATATTTTGTTTTTGTTCTTTCTACACCATGGAATATTTTAATGAGAGAGAGAGAGAGAGAGAGAGAGAGAGAGACTTACAAATGTTCGTAATCAGTTTGAGCAACCAAGCCGAGTGCACGGCCCTAGGCCGGTTTCACACTCGCTAAATTTGTCCGCCACAATATAACACAAAGGAAATCACACACTTGTTCAAAAGGTTTCAAGTGTAAAAAGCAGCTTTACCAACGCATTTCCAATCTCGGGCGACTTTTATTCTTTGTATAGAAATACGCTTTCCGATTCGACTCTTCGAATTTCAAAAGTTTTTGTCAAAACTTCTGTCAATTGTATATAATATATTTCCCAATAAGTCTTTTGAGTGGACAAGTACGCCCACCTCTTCATCTATCTTCGACCCATCTGTGTAAATTCGCAATCGATTGTCAGGCTTTAAAACCTATCTCGAAGAGTTTAAGGATTGCTGGTACAGACATTTTTTCAAGTAGACCCTCGTTGCCATTAGGAAGGAAGTTGAATTCTTTCAAAATAGCTGAGTGGCCAATACTGAAGTCGATTAAGAATAATTTTTCCCACTAAAAGCCTCTCAGTATCAGAGTTACCAATATAGATAAAGGTCCTGATTGTGAGTGTCGATTATCGATATACGATTAACGATAATCGATACACACCGATCGACAGTTATTTCATGATGCAAATATAATTTAATGTATACTGCTGTATCGTTAAAACATTAATATTGTTACTTCATTTCAACCAAACAGAGTTGCAAATAATAAGAATAAAAACTGTCCACAAATGTATTATTTCATTCAAATATTTGCACATACGATTTGTTTTGATACGCACGCTTTTTGACATCCTCAACTATCAGACGTATACAAATTTGTCATATTCACGTTTTTAATTCACAATACGATTCTCAGTTGATTGAGTTATACAATACCATAATAGTTTTCAATAGATAGATTTGTCGACTATCAATTCGATCGACACTGTATTACTGACAAACAACCAACATAAATACGAGTCACAGATCATTTTTGTCAGTTTTAAACTTTTTAATCAGTTTCAAAAATAGCCGACGAAATTATGATTTTAAGTCATGATAGATATTGTTCGTCCGTTTTATTATTATTTGGTTAACGGTGCATATGTACTTTTGGCTTGAATAAATAATGTACACATACATGTCTTTGATTTACTTACGTTTTCATTGCACTTACTTATGTTCGCATCCAAAAGTAAATCTTTAATACGTTCACAAGTGTCCGTATTTCAAAAATAAATTTATTCTATCAAAATAATTAATTAAAAGTAAAATCACATGGTTTGAAATAAAACCACTTTGGAATTAGATATTGTTGCTTTTTTGTATGTGTACGCACTTTTTGATATCACTTAAATTCTGCAACTTAAATTTTCTTATTTTCAGTTATGAAAGCAAACTAACATCTTTCCTCTAGTTGAATGTAATAATGAAAGGAGTACACATATTTTGTAGTAGCTCAGATGTTATCATTAATTTATTTACTATATCTTTTTCTTATCAAATAAGATAAGATAAAAAGTACACTTCATGTTTTATCAGATTTACTTTGATTTTCAGAATAATACATTACTTCATTTATGATGTATTTTAATATAACGTTATATTGTATATACAAATAAAATACATGCATTAAAAGTATATATAGTGTTTTCATTATAATGCATAAGAAATATGTCAGTTGTAGAAGAAACAGATTGTGTATCTCCAAATCCAAACCCTTAGTAACATTTCTACAGAAATACTTTGAAATATTGATAATGTTAATTCTATACAAAGATTCAGATTTTTCGTACATTAATTTAATAAATGAAAAAATAAATACGGAAAATCAAATATGCTTTCCGGATAACACAGAAAAATCATATTTCGTTCGGCGTAATCTCCAATCAATTATTCTCCAGTCATCATTTCCATGAACTCTGCAAAAACATATAGTTTAATAAAATAAGAGATTCTATTATTTTCAAATAAAAACACATGTTAATTTGTATTATACAGTGCAAATTCGATTTACGCGACTAAAACAAATTTAGGCAGATGCAATAACGGCGGTTGTTGCACTTATTGGGTCACATTTTTACATTTTTTTAAAGAGAAATATATGAGAAATGATGATTATATGTATATATTTGCCATTAATATTCCCTTTTTGAAGCCATTGGGTATTTTAATTTTGCGAAAAACGAGGAGTTGCGCGAATCGAGGGTTGCTTAGATCGAGTTCGTAATGTAT
Organism: Eristalis tenax; assembly: GCA_905231855.2. Taxonomy (NCBI): domain Eukaryota; kingdom Metazoa; phylum Arthropoda; class Insecta; order Diptera; family Syrphidae; genus Eristalis; species Eristalis tenax. Next base: position 289,085 of record HG993126.1, read on the forward strand.
CTCTATTTTGCTGTATGTAATTACAAGTAAACCAAAAATAGTTTTAATTTGGTGGAAGGAAGCAATAAGATGATATTTGATGTAGTCTTTGTAAGTATGCGTGCATTTAATTGCGCATAAAATAATATATACAACTAAGTTTACGAAAATTGTTGTTGCGATATATAGTATAAGGTAAACACAAGAGCATCATTTTTAGGACTCACCGTCAAAGTCTACAGTTCCTGATCCGTCCGAGTCAATTTCTTCGATCATAATATCCAATTCCGCATCAGTGAGTTGATCATCGAGTTCTTTAAGAATTTCTCTTAAGCATGTTGTTGGAATGAAACCGTTACCTTGTTTGTCATATAAACGGAAAGCTTCTCGCAGTTCCTTCTGCATTGCCTCTGCATCTTCTTCAACAATGAATTTTGCAGCAAGTTGAACGAATTCACCAAACTCCAGACGCCCAGATTCTGAATTATAATGTTACTCAAATTGGTTCTTATAATCTTTTTTTCTTATATTCTTTACTCACTGTCCTCGTCAACCTCTTCAATAAGCTCTTCCAATATTTTCTTGTCGAATGGTTGGCCCATTAAGCGAAGAATATCAGCAACCATTTCCGTTGGAATACTTCCACTCTTTTGATTATCAAAACTGTTGAATGCCTTTTGAAGAACTACATAAGAAAGAAAAAAAAAGTATCTTTTATAATAAAGTGTATGTCTGAGGTTCATAGGTCCTATATCAAAATTCCCAACAGTGTAGGTACCCCATGTTCAGTATTCTCAACTATACATTTTTAAACCATCAAAATGTTATGTCTAATAAGACCAATAACTTACCGGCGATCTGCTCTGGAGTAAGATCTTCATCCTAAAATAGAAAATGTATCAACTTCAGTAAAGTATTAAACACAATATTAAGATGAACTGTGTAAAAAATACTTACAACTAAGGGGTCGCTCATTCTGCTATATTTTATTTGCGATTATAAAAAAATGAAAATGGTATTCAACCTGGAACCAGACTCCTTCAAGAACCACACTCAACTGACAGCAAAATGCTAAGCGTTGAGAAGTTGATATTTGATTTTATATTTGGGCTGTGTGCGTGAACCAAAAATACATTATACAGTATGGAAAATACTGTACATTCCATGAAATTTCATTGTTTTAATATAGTGGATTGCCAATCGAAAGATGATGGTACAATGAATAAGTGTTGGTAAGTTTCGTTGAGACTTAATGATAACAATATACCTAAATATTCGCTGCTGGTGTGAAAGGATTTTAGTTTGGACCACTTTGGAAACTGTGTTTTTGTAAACGGCTAAGAGAAAACAGCTATAGCAGAGGTGGGTGTCTATCCAGATGTATGTATGAATATATTTTTGTACGTCAATTCATAAACAATGTCATCGTGCAAGTCACAGTTAATAAACAATTTATTTTTAGCAATTAAATTTTAGTTAACTTATACTATATATAAGTATACATACATGCGTGTATGCTGGCGTGAATATAAAACTAGAAGCACATAATATAAGTATATACATTAGTATACTAATACCCATATGTGTATTTATATCTCTCCATATTTATATTTCTCCATTAAATTTTATACAATTAATTATAATAATAATAATAAGAATAACAATAATATGGGTTCTAGTACGAGTGGATGTGTCCTACGGTTTTTTATGCCGACTCCTAACGGCCAATTTGTAGATAGTTTTACTCTTTGAGCATTGTCAATTGAAAGAGCATTGACTAGAAAGAGGTGAAAATTATTTTGCTCGTACCGTATATCGAACATAGGAAATTTAGGTGCGTGGGGGTCGTCGCAAAAAGCCACAACTCCACTGCCAAATGTTTAACAATAAGAATATCAAAAATAAACAAGCTGTAGTTAGCTACAGTAATAATATATGGGTTGATCTTAGACACATACGACCTTTATATGTGTGATTTCAATTTGAAAACAAAAAAACCTTAGAATACAACTTTGACGTTGACAAGAGAACGCAGGAAGATTTTTTCCCTTTATCAGATCTAAGCTCAATGCTAAGTCGTACTGCATACTTAATTTCACAATCTTTAATTTAATTTTAGCTAAAGGCGAAAGATTTAATCATCACTGAAGAGAAGCCAATTTCGTCAGATTTAGACCAGGTCACACGCAATGGCCCGCCACTAAATTTAGACCGTCTTTTGGGTAACTATTTCTTCTCCTTTATCAATGCAAGCGACTACTCAATGAAGACATCATAATCGTACTGTAGCACCCTTTCTTCATAAATAAATTAATTAATAAATGATATAGTTACCAATCTTAATATTATATTATAACAGTTTCTTTTTCTCTACACTAGTGCGCCGAATGCCAATGCAGCATGTACTCCCTAATAATGTTAGTATATAAGTATTTTATTATGTAATAAAAATAATCCAATTTTCTAACCCTAGCAATTCCAGAATTTGTTGTCAACGCCATATAATTGCTCGTGCATAATTGATTCAATACGATATGTGGTATGGTGAACATTGGGAACATTGGGGATAATTGTATCAGCTAAATGTTTATGTAACTGAATATAATTTACATTTGATCTACTTAACGATAACATTTAGCTCACCAACAGACATTTATTTTATACGTGCATACTACTCGAATATACACAAACATACATATATTCAAATCCACCATATGTTTTGTTTGTTTTCAGCAGATTTTTGTTGCGCGACTAAGGATTATTTACCGAAAATAGTAGATATTGATGTTTCAATTATGTATCCAAGTATTCATTTTTTAATACTCACCGTAGTAAATCAATATTGAAATAAGTAGATGTTGAAAACCAGACGTTTTTTATATGTACATACGAATTGTTTAATTGATATAACCTTTATAGATTCAATTTCACACTTGACTTTATAATTTAAAGATCATATTTGATAAAAATTATAGGTAGGTTGATATATGATGAAGTGAAATTAACATTATTACTTATTTCCTACTACATTATTATTTTTAATAACATCGAGTAATGTGTTTAGAACAATATCTATAATAATTTATCCTTTAAAATAATCTCAAAGAGCGAAGCAGATCTAGTAAAGATAATATATAAATTTATCATTATACCAAATAATTTTATATTCAATAAACAATTCCACTGCAAAAAATTAGATAATATACGGACGTTTAAGGTTTCTATGTAGTTTATTTTATATTATATTGACGTGAATTGCATATAAGGCGTACGTACATATAATTTATTTATCTGTTTTTTTTTTAAGTATATATTTTGTAGTATGTAAAGTCCATGTTATTTTATATAATCCGAGTGATCTAATTAACTAATTAATACGCATTTAGTTTCCTGAATATTTATAAGACCATTTTGAGTTATGTATAGTATTTATAAATTTGAAATGTTCAAATGTTTTTCAAAAAGATGAATTTATTTGCTTTCCCGATTGTTCACAAAAATACTTTTCAGTTATGTCAGAGGCGTCATTAGCGTTTATAAGGTCTTCACAGTTCTTATCTGAAGCATTAAATAATTCTTTATACAAGGAAAGGATGTTTGAGAATTGCGAACAAATTTTATCGAGCTCGCTTTGAAATTGTTTTAATGACGGATTTTCTTCAACAATAATTTCAAAATTACTTAATGTTTTTAAAGCCGTATCAATTGCTTCATATTGCTCTCTTATTTGTTGAATTAAGTTTGCGTTTAATTCATTTGTAGTTTTATTGCTCGAATTGAGTATGTTACTGGATCCTCTGCCGTCCTAAAAATTATAATTATAATAACATTCTATTTCGAAAACAAGATGAATCATACCTTGCTTACACTATATAAGAAGCTTTGAACATTTATTTCGTCGAAATATCCTTGGTTATTCCATAAGCGTAAAGTTTTCAATATACTTTCCGTTGTTAGGATCCTTTCTATTGAGTTACACTTTGAAATGTTTTGGCTGCATAAGGTGCTAAGTTGGCAGATGTCTTCATTAAGTCTCTATTAAAGTGATAAAATATTGTTCTTGTCTTACTATCCAGTAACTATGCAGCTTAAATATATTAATGAACCATGTGATTTATGAAGCGCGTGTAATATTTTATTAAACAAAATATTGACAATAAATTAAGATGTAAACGCAATTCACGTGATCAATACATCGATTGTCTCATTAATAGACGTGCAATGAATGAGTAAAAAAAAGTATTCAACTATTTTCACTCTTGAATTATTTTATTTATTAATAATTTGAATAAAAAAAATACATACATATGACCTTTATTGCGAAATTTATTTTAAAAAAACATATGCTATTTAATTTAATGACCCAGTACATATGAATTGGCAAGTTAATCGAACCTGCGTTTATTATATTAATTCGTGTTAAACAATATGTTCAATATATATTGAGGTATGTTCATATTCACTGATCTCAACGTTTATTCTTTCATTTTATTCATACTATACAGTTTTTTGAAATTAAAGATACTAACAAAATTTAATAATATTAATTTAATATGAAACTGACAGACGTGAACTCTCATGAATAAGCTGATTTAATAACAAAAATATAAGTATGCAAAATATGGTCAGAACTAAGAAGTAATATAAAAGAATAATAAATATGTGATACTTAGGATATTGTGCAGTATGTATGATGAGAGGATTTTTTTTATACTTGGCACACTAAACTGTAATCTATTAAATTTTAATATCTTACATCTATCTCATTCCGGTGACGCTGAATATCTGCCTTGGTATTAGATAGATCACTGCTTTTAAGCATGAGTTCTTGAGTGGCATCCATTAATTCGTCTTGCAGTTTTATATTTTTGTCTTGAACTTCCTTTAATTTTTCTAACATGTCTTCTTTGTTAAGTTGTAACTTATTTCTGTAATAAACATAAATTTTGAAAATCACTTAACACATTAAACGGTAAACTATTTAATTTTAGATAACCATAAATATTCAGAATGACTAAATGTATTAGATTATTAATGGTTTGAATAAATGTTTTTCTAAACATTTTTATCCGTTGCGGTCGAACTTGAAACTCGCCTATGTTTAGTTCCCGATAGGACAAAAAAATAATTCTCACTACCTCACCTCTCTCCAGTCACTAACAACACACACAATGATTACGAAAGCCGTTTAACGCCTTGTCCCGACACCTCTATGATGTCGATATTACGATTGTCGTGAAAGTAGTCGGCCTACGTCATTAAACGACATCTAGCGATGTGTAACGTATTTTTTGTGGCACTTGTCTGTCGGTATTCTGAAAGTCGGTTTACTATACAACGCAAAGTAAAGCTACAAAAGGCGATTTGAATTTCGCGAATGCCTCAAATAGAAAAGCAAGTAAAAACATGAATTTTCTTTGTGCTTTAACGGGAATGGTTTAAAAATGTATTTTGTATTTATTATTTATTTCTTAAGTATTACAACTTCGAGTCCAAAACAAATAAACCGGCTGGTTGAACTAATGGAAGAAAACATGAATTTAGCAACGAATTTCGAAAATGATTAGATGGAGGTACATAGGAGTAATTTTGAATTTTTTAGTACCAAACTTAGCACCTGGTAAATTAAGGGTATTGTATTTTGATCTAATTCTTCTTACTTAGATCAATTGCTTTTATAAAATTCTTGCCAGGATGAAGAATTTGTACTCAAATCATTTTCCATTTCAATATTGTCCAAATTTTATTTAAATACGTAAATTCTACGTAGTAATTTTACAAACAAAAAGTGACTACTCTCAAAACGCCTCGTGTCTTTTTAGTGAAACGACTTTCGTAATAAGGGTGATTAGTGTTTAAAAATGTAACACTTAAATTTAAAAAATTAAATTTACTACTATGAGTTTAAGTATTTAAGTAAACATGGACAGCATTGATATGGCAATTGATTTGAGTATTCATAGGGAAGACGATCAAGAATTTTTAGTATATTAACGGACTTTCAAAATACCGATACCAGAAATAAAGTATTATAGAGAACCCAACTTCTATCTCTATTGTACTTAACGATTTTGCAAACCGTTTTTTTATACCGACAAGTGTCACACAAAAAATATGTTCCAGGACGACTACTTTCACGACAATCGTAATACCGACATCATGGAAGCGTTTCGAGACAAGGCGTTAAACGGCTTTCGTAATCGGAGTGAATGGTTCTTGCGGATTCCATTTTTCTGCGAGCGATGTTCACTTATTGTTTAAGTCAAACGTCAAAAGTCAGTCGTTCGTATACGTTCGTTTGCAAGACCGATTGAGACGTAAAACAAAATAAAGGGTTGCAGCAAAATTAAATATGAAAAAATGCGTGTTTATCGATGTTACAACACACTGGAAGATGTTTGATATCCATGTATACATAACTTGAAATGACTCCTGATTTATGTCAGCTACAATAACAGGGAGAGCACGCACGGCGGCAGTATGTAGTCATTTTTTAATTTATCCGGACTAGGCTATTATTTCTTTATTCAATCTCCACAGCTATAGCATATAGAGGACATAACATTTTGTATAAAATCCCCATATTGGTAATGATTTCAGGGAAATATATTTTGGCCAAGATATTAAATCCATGGGCCAATAACGGCCAATGCGTCGACCCCTAAGCACTTGAGTCTAGGCAGCCCCGGATCGATTCCCAGTACTCGCAAAATACTTTCCACGGTCTTTCGAGTCACTGACAATTCTCATATTGGTCGTTCGGAGTCGACAATTTGCCCCTGTTTAAATTTCGAGCAAGCTGCATATTAATTTTAAATTTGCATTCCTTAATACAAGATTTTGTTTTGTATAGTTTTCATTTTGTTGGAAGTATGTTCATGTCGTCTTCGTCTGTTCTTTATTTTGTCTGCTAAACGTTTGCTGTTTTTCTTTATTTTGTGTTATCTATCAGGAGTTATCTAACATGGGGTTGTCCTTTTATTTTATTAAAATTCAAACTTCGCAAACGTGAACTGGATTGGATTTTTAAGGTTCGCATTGTGATTGTAGTGTAAGACATTATATTAAACGATCGCTTATTGCTACAAGAATATAAAATATATTAAAACTTACTTATCAATAATAAGTTGTTGAATACAAACATCATTATCCATTTGAATCAGTCTGAGGACTTTAAGGAGCTTTGTAATCAAGTTATCTACTTCAATCACTTGGTCCACAAGTCCCTGTGTTGAACAAAATTCGACGAGGGATGGCATCTCTGCAACAGATTCGTGGAAACTAGTATCTTCGCACATCGTTTCAATGGATTTACTTGTTTTTGAAAAAAAAAAAAAGCAAAATTAATCATGTGCCTATTATATAAAATGAAATGCTTATTTAAGTATTTTACTAAACAAGGATCGAAAATACTCTCAGATATTATGCGCATGAACAGTCTCTTTCATCATCAAGTTTCATCTTAGGATCATGATCGTGCTTTTTCTTAGGTCAGTCATCATAAGTCTAGTTTTTAAATTCCTGCCTAAATCATTAGGTTGTGCAGGAAGACAATGGAGAATTTTTGCTTCGCCATTATGGGAATGAACTCACAGAGTCAATGTCAAACACCTCGACTCGCTATCACTACTTCGTGTATGTATGGATTGAAATTACTAATTTGTTAGGAACCACTGAGATTGACTGAAATTTGATTGGACATTTGTTCACTTTCAACGCAAAATTCAGCCCAACTCTACATGTTCAAGCAGACAAGTTGAGGTCTAAGCATTAAATTATTCCCCAAGTAAGATACGCACGGACGGATGAATGTATAAAGGTTCATTTCCGATATCTGAACCTTAAAAACTCATAATAAATAAATTGATTATTATTTTTATAATAAAAGCAAGAGGATTACACTTCTCCATTTTGTCTAACCATTGTGCCGCATCCGTTTTTCCATACAAGAATGTTATATGCTTCACAACTATCCAACAGCATTTCGATTCCTTGTTTATCGTCTCAATTAAAAATTACCCAAATTGTAATCCATTTGTTATTGCGGAAGAGTTCATTTGTGATTCAATTTGTTGTCGGTTGGTAATAGCTTGCGAAAGGTTATGTAACGATTCATCACCAGCATGTTCAATGTCAGCAGACAATTCAATTTGTGAAACGACTATTCCAGTTGAAGACACTAGATTCTGGGAATGTGAGTCGGGCATAGTCACATCTTCTAAAACATTATCCATCATGAGACATGGTTCAGTTTCGGAGTCCAACATCTCCGTCGAATCAGATTCATCTAAATATATAATTCATACATTTCAATTTCGAATTGAAGAAGTAATTTTACTCACCTTCATTAGTGACACCTGCGTTTTTTCCATGAAATAATCGCTGTCTCTTACCAGATGAGGCGGTTGCATTTTTTATAGCGCTGATGACGGCTGCAATGAATGATTGATTTCGTTGTGGCGACATTGAGCTATCTTTTTTATCAACTAAAGAACCACTTATATTTTCGAATTCTGGAGTCTCATCACAACTGCTTCCACTATTAGGGTAAGCTTCATTATAGTATACTATATCCTTTTAATAAATGAGATATTAATAACAATAAAATGTACTAATAAAACAGAAAAAACCTCAAGGTCTTGTTCCGAAATTTTGTATGAACAAATAAGCTGTTCTACTAGACTGTTAAGTCGGGTATGAAGTCCTGACAAAGCCAAAGATGATCCAGACACAGAAGTATTTTGATAAATCCTTAGGTCTTTTGATCTCGATTCTAGGACTGCATATTTGGATTGCATGAGTTTATTTTCTTGTCTATTTGGGATAGATAATGAAAATTAATAAAAAATGCAAAAGTGAAACATAGAAAAAGATACAATATCTTACCTTCGTTGCTCATTTAATCTTACCAAATGCCTGCATTCGTCACGTAAAACTTTTATTTCCTCTTCTTTTTCAGATAGGGTTTTCTTACATATTCCATATTCATATTCACTTTCATTAAGCGCATCACACATTGCAGTCTTTTCGTGTTGAAGGAAATCCTGCATTTCAACGGCCTCTCGCTCTATAGATATTTTTTCCTGCATGAGACATTCCTGGGCTACTAATGCACGTTCCATTTCATTTTGCAGGGTTCGACAGAGTTTGCGTAGCTTTATTATTTCCTGTTGTTTTTCAACCAGTTCGTGACCAGACATTTGTATCTGTGACTCCAGCATCATAAGACTATCGCAACTGCTCTCTCCCAACGGTACATGACGTGATAATTCAAGCATTCCAATAACACGTTCTGTATTTTGATTTAGCTCCCTTTGTAATGATATCTTCTCCTCTCTCTCTTTATTTATTTGTTGTTCCATACCTAAAACCTTTTGCGTTTTTTCTTCCAATCTGTTTGCTAGATCATTTTGTTTATTTACAGCTCTTTTAATTTCTTCTTGTAATCGCTCTATTTCCTCATCCCGTATTTCTGACTGCGTTTGTTTTTCAGCCATCTTAATGGCATCTATTCTAATGCAACGACATAATCCTTCTATAAAACGTTTCTCTAGGTCTTCTCCAGTCAAACATGTTTGTACACTCATTTCATGAAATATACGTGTTTTTGATACTGATTTTCTATAATTTGATTTCATGGGCGCAGAATACATTTTAGATGGTGTAGCATTTGAACCGACAGTAATTTTTCTTGCTGTAAACGTCATTGAAGATAGCATACCATTTTCTCTAGAGTTTGAGCTGCTCCGGGAAGTTCTGTCTCTTAAATCTTCAACAGACTTTTGTTTCCTTCTCCGAGGTAACGTATTTGAACATGTTCCACCCGATAACACACATTTTGTGTCATATGACGCCAATTGAGTGCGAACTTTATTCGAGCCTAACTCGGGAGTGACTGAAGTACAACGCTTGGATGTTATTCCAGTAGCCACAATTTTACTTCCAACTGAAGGCCAACGTCCATCATCAGATGGAGTTCCTGGTGTTCGTGCTCTTGTTATTGAAGGGGTTCTCTGAGGGATACCTCGTAAGGCAGCTGTAGAATTCAAAGGGCATGGCAATGAATCTGGCTTTTGAACTTTCCTTACTGGGGTAGAACGGAATGGTGGAGTTATTGTCTTACTGGATGCAGGCAACGGTTTTTCCATAGTCTCACGTGATCTTGCGCGGTCTCGTGTATGCAGTGCGTTTTTGCCTGCTTTGTTTTGTGTCGCAACCGTTAAACGAGTTTTTGGTTTACTTATATGACTAACAGCAGATGTGGATGATGTTGACTTCCATGGTGATTTTACTGAACCATATTCATGCACAGTTTTAAAATGATTCGATTTACAATCATTGCACTCCGCAATCACTGAGGAACTTTCACTACCATTCTCACTACAACATTCATAACTTGTTTTTATATTGAGCATTGTATTAATAGATTTGTGCTCTCCGCCTATATCAGACGCAAAACTAGTGATACTGGAACCACATGATACATTTTCATTCACATTAGGTTCAATATCCATTCCGCAACTACTGCTAGCATAGCCGCCACTATTGCTACTTAATGCACGCTGCAAACATACATTTAATGTTGCAGCTATATCTACTCCGCTATCACTGCCTTCATAATTCGGATATCCTTTTAGGGATCGTTTAGTTGCTTCATTTAACTCTGCTGCAATCATTTTCTCTCCCAAGAGTTCCTCACAAATATTATCATTTTGTAAATTTGAAATATTATTCTTGACGATGTTAGATTGGTCATCAAATGAACCTCGATAGTGTCCAGGATCAGGTAAGTGCGTCATGTGATTTATGTTTTTTAGATGTTCGCACTGAAATTATTATATATTATACTAGTTACCGAAAATAAATCAAGTTTATATATTTTAAATGCGTGAACTTAATGTCGCTAAAATTTGAGAAACACATTATACATATGTATATTCTTAAACATTATGTATTTTAACTTATTGCAGCAAGTAAAGGCCTATGAATTGATAAACCTATGATATAAATGGCCACATTTGCAAATAAAGTATTGCAGTCATAAGCTTAATCCATATGTATCAATGCATTCATATACCTTAACGAAATATAAATGTAAGTAAACATATGTATACTTAGATATGAACACAAATCAATCTATCCAGCTAAAAACATTAGTTTGTGTTAATTGTTCTTAGATAACTGTAATTTGGAATGCGATATACTGCGATTAGATTAAACGATAATCTAACTTACTAAAATTGACCCATAACCTTTTGAAATAACAAGTCACTATATTTTATATAATGAAGTAATAAATAAAACTATATAATGTAAATTATATAAATTAAATATAATAAAATATAAAAATTTAAAAATAATTATAAAATAACTATATAATGAAGTACGTAGATAAGAATACTTGGTTTAATTTCACACATACATTCACTTAATGCCGTAATATACATGGTATACAACAATCGATTAAATGATATGATTAATGAAGTCCCTAATATTCAAACGATTACAAACATGTTTCCTTCATAGTTACATAATATTTTTGAGAAATTCGCACATGGTATACAATTTAATTAATATCTTCCATAGAATATCACTCTATTTAAAATTGGCTTTCACAAATAATAAACAGAAGTCATTTAATCAAACATATTAAATATTAAACACAAATTACATTCTTCATAGAAATATATAATTCAAAAATTGGGTAGTTAAACTTTTGATTCAAAATAGGAAAAATTCATGTATGTATGTACATTGCAAATTAATTAAGAAATAACTACTAAATTACAAAAACGCAAATGTTTGTATACATACAAATTCAATTTAAGGGTATCTCCAAAAATAAGTGTACATATCTACCGTATGTATGTTTGAATTTGCAGTCTTGTATTAAACTTATATGGCGTTATAAACAAAAAAATGCAATTTGAAACTAGTTCAATGGAATTAAGAAATAACTCAATCTTTCACCTACATATGTAAATGGAAACGCTTGTACCAAACCACAGAATGCATGCAGTGAGGGACGCTATGTTTCGTTCGCTTAGTTTCCGCCCGACAAGAATTTTTCGCGTCCAAAGGAAAATTATATTCTGCAATTGCTTAAGTAATCAATAAATGTCTTTTTCCAAATCTAAAGACAATAATAATAATTTGCCATTAATTAAAAGCGAAACTTATTTCTGTTTTGCCCAAAAGTTCTGTCAGAAAAAATATGCAGACAACAAATGGATACGTTTCAACACTATCACAAAAACTTCAGCTACAGTCGAATTGCATGGCATGGTACAAAATTACAAGATACGCTTGACAGTTGAATTAATCGAACTATGACGTCGCTTGGCGGGTAATGCAAGTGAACGAATTGTAAAATTATATTCTTTTATTCTTTTTAGTTTTTCTGGTTTGATCAAAAGACTTAATAAATACAATCGCAGATAGAATATATATAGTTTTCATGCATTTAACAGTGAACACATGTTAAGGCATATTAAGCATACCTTGAATCCTTACATGGTTTAATTGAAGAAAATTGAATGCAGCGCCTTGTATAAGGTGTTCATCCAAAGGCTACAGTAACAGCGTGTAAAAGGAACAACATGCTACTACATGGTAACAACCGCTGGATGCTAACAACCAATGGAAATCTTACCCTGATCTGTCATTAGCTTTATACAATCTGGCAACACCTTCACTTTTCTTTTTATATATGTACGTATTATATACAGTCCGTCTAGTAATTGTTTTGACATCGTAAAAATTCAAAATTGCAACTTTGGTTTTCGAAAACAATACTTGGGATTATTACGATTTCCGTGGTGGCTGGCTCGCTTCGCTCATTGTGTTGTATAATATTGTCTTGTAAAAAATGTTTGGAAAAAATGTCAATAAAAAAGAAAACTACATGGAAGTATATTCTTTTAAGGATCAAAGTTGCAATTTTAGAATTTTTTTTACTAAGTCAAAACAATTACTGATATGTAATATTTATTACATTTTCTTTTTGGTTTAAAGCAGAAATCAAATAATATAATAAATGATATCTGGTATAAATAAACATGTTGCTAATTGAATTTGTAGTGCATATTCGTACGTTATTTGCATTAAGTATGGAAAGAAATTATTTAATTGTCGTAACTTCAATTATTAGTTTTATCCTGTTTTTAAATTAACCGTTCTAGGTAAAACGTTAATATGCCATGATCGGATGTTAAGCATAACAGCAGAGCCATGGCTTCAAAAGAAAGAATCTACGCCGAATATAATATGGTCCCGAATGCGAGGAAAGTGAATGGCACAGTACCTAGATGTGGATGTACAGGCTCGGCCTCATCGAATGCATGGACAACAACGGTCTTCGAATCCCAGCCTCCTGGTTCGAGGAGAGGAACACCGAGCCGCAGACTAAGTCATCGCGGACGCAAGTGTGCCCAGAAGCGTCATAGATAGAATTACTCAGCTTCAGAACTTCCATGGTTCGCAGGCCTTAGAAATTATCGCAGAACTGCGTAAGCTGGAACAAAGTGTCGGTGGGCAAAAGGAACAAAATCTGTAATTGTATTGTTACTTTTCAAAAAAAAAAAAAAAAAGACCACCAGATTATAAGATGTTATCATGTTTCATTTCAACTTCCTGAAACAACTTTCGTTCTCACCTCGGAAATAGGTGGAATTGGAATTCGAAATAAAGGAAACGTATATCGGTAATTAAGACAATTCTTTAAGTTAGTTTTCTTTAAATGAATTGGTATGACAAAGAAGGCAAGAAAACAAACGTAGTTGTTGAATAATATATTTTAAATTCAAATGTAAGTTTTCATACTGATAAAATCATTTTTGTGAATTATGACTATAAAGACATACATATTTATGGAAATCGATAACTATTTAAGACTTATTAAATTGTATATTCTCAAAAAAGTAAGAGCAGTGTATTTATGTCAGATAGAGACGATGATAATCGTTTGCACCGAAAGCACAATTACATTTTGGACATTTACGTTGACGTGTGTCATATCGGGTTCTCAGACAATCGTAACAGAATACATGGAAACATTTTGAAAGAACAGCATCTTTTCGCTTAACCTTACAAGAAGGACATGTAAGTGTCTCTTTGTATTCTCGGATCTCTTCTAACATAACCTCGTCTATAGTAGTCCCTGCCATCTCTATCTTCTTCATACGTTCAGCTTTACGTTTGAATTGTGCTAATTCCTCTTGTAAACGTTTTGTTTTATAAGCCTCGGCTTCAAGTGAACTGGTTTTTTCAGCAACCACTTGTTGAGCTTCTTTCATTTGCGAATGATATTTTTCAAGATGGAGTTTTAAGTCAGCCGCGGATTGAGCAGATTCAATTGCTTTACGTTTGTGCATTTCCATAGCTTGTTGGCGTAGCACTAGTTCTTTTTCAATTGTCGCAACCGTATTCTGCAAATTACGTTCCTTCTCTTCCAATTTTCTTAATACTATATGCATAGCTTCAATTTGAGTGTCTCTTGTTGCCATACGATCTTCTAAAATTTGTTTTTCCTCACGTAATAACTTATGCATTTGGTTTGCTTTAATACGTTCAGACATTAACTTAAAATTAGCATCATCCTTTTCTCTCAACTGTTGTATAAGTCGTGAATTCTGTTCTTGCATGTCTTCAAAAGCCTGTCCAGTGACCTCCATTTCATTCAGTAAGGCTTCTTCTTCATGAGAACCAACGAAAGGTCGCACATAACCTGGTGCTCCACCCCAAGTATTTTCTACCGGCTTTTGGTTTGCTACTTGCTTTTGTAATTCATATTTTTGTTCTTCTAGTTGTTTTATTTTCCTTATAGCCTCTTCGTCAGCAAGTTTTTTTCTTTCTTCTCTTTTACTTTCTTGTATTTTCTTAATTTGCTGCCTTAGATCGTCTATTTCAGAACGAAGTTTTTTTTCAGTAGCCATTAATTGTACTTTATCTCGTTGATCTTTGGGTACACCTTTATACATATCCAGCAACAGTTTCATTTCTTTTTGATCATTTATAGCTTTTCTAAAAGTACAATATATTCATATAAGCATATTTTTGTTTTACTCGGCTAAAAAATACTTACTTAAGTTGCGCCTTTAGATCTCTCACAAGTTCCGATTCCGTAGTTTTATTTTCTTTCGTTTTCTGGATATCCTTTACATCCCTTTCGATTTTAACGTTAGTGGCTGCTGAAGAAGTTTGATTGTCTTTCTTGTCGCCTGGAGAAGTCGTTATGGTCTTTTCTTGTTTAATACCAAGGTCTTTAAGATCTTTTGATTCTTCTTCCCCATCTTCTCCTTCAGCTGGAAATTAAATAAAACTGGCATAAATAAATATAAATATATGCAAACAAGAAAACTGCTTTATTTAACAACAGTTATATTCTATATACATAGTTGACGGTTTACGTTAGTACTTATTGAAGCTTACATTATTAGTCGAAACATTTATCGGACAACTAGGTAGATATGGAAAAACTTTTCGTTCAACGTACCGACAATTTATATATTCAGTATTTATATGAGTGAGCATCCTCTACTTTTAGTCATATATAATATAAAAACAATTCGTCAGTTATCGAACTTATTTTATATTTTAAGATGACCTGTACTAGTTGAAATCTTTTCCTTCAAAATAGACGTAATGTTTTGTACAATTTGCTGAACTCAAATTTGAGAACTGGAAAAAATGGTTTTGGACTTTCATAAGATATATATATATCCATCTTTGGATATATATATATAAGTATAAGGATATAACTATATAAGGATATATACGTATAAGGATACGATATATATATATTTACACGTGCATTCGATCTTTATGGGAATTATTTTCTTTTAATAATTAAGGAGCGGTTATTGGTTTATATATCCATGGTCGATACGTAAGCGATAAGAAATACCTTTTATGTGTGCCTCTCCGCTCTCCTCTTTTATGGACACTAATGAATCTACATTTATTTCTTCTTTGATTGAACCTTCTTGCTTGAATTCATCACTAACAGATGAAGGAAGATTTTTACTCCCATCCAACTTTGTAACCATATCTTCAAGTTCTTTTCTCAACTGTAAGAGAGATCGATGTTAGCGTTCTAAGTATGGTTGAGATATTTTTACCTTAACATTATCGGCTGAAGTATCCTTATACTTTCTTTTATAACGTTGCACTTCTCCTTTTAATTGCCCATTGTGATTTTGCAATGATGTTATCAAGTGTCTCATTTCCCTATTAATTGGTGCTGTTTGTTCATTTGCAGCCATATTTTGTTCAAATTCGATTCGTAGTGTTTCATACTCTTTACGAATTTGGGCCAAAACGTCCTCCATTTGAATCATTTCACTTCGTACTTTCTTTTGAGCTATAAGCTCTTCGCTTTCCATTACTTCTATCTGCCGAAGATGTTGATTTTTGCTTGTTTGTAATTGATTTCTTGTTTCATCTAACATTGTTTTTATTTGCATCGATTCGTTGTATAAAACAGAGAATTGAGATTGCAAACATTTATATTCTGTTGTTTCTACAATAACCGATTCAGGCAATTGGCGAATCTAAGAGTAGAACGTAATTGTATTTTCTTTAATAAATATAAACAATATAACTCACATCCATTTTAAGCTTCTCCACTTCTTTTAAGGTTTCACGATGTGTTGCATGAAGTTTGTCAAGCTCTTGTAATCGATTGTTAGCTAATTCACGATATTCTTCTAGTTCCTTCTGAAGGTCTTCAAAATGTTGGCTATTTACATTGGAAGGCGTTGCCACTTTTGCGGATGAGGATGTTGTTTTATTTGGATCACCATGCATTTGATGGTAGGCTTTTAATTTTTCTATAGCCTCAGCTAAATGGTTTTCAAGCTTGTCATTGCGGCAATGTACTTTCTCTAGGTCATACTGGAGCTCATCTATTTGATTTTTAAGCTCCGCATTTTCTGTTTCTTTTGCAGTAAGAGCATCTTGATATTCTTTCATTTTTAGCGACATTGTATGAAATTTTTCGTGTAGTGATGTATTAAGATTTTGTAAATTTCTATTTTCGGTCATAATTTCAATATGCGATTGCTTAAGTGTTTCTTCAATAGAAGTCATTCTATCTTCACCAGAATCGCTCTTCAGTGCTAACGTTATCTTTTCGTTTCTTTGCATAAGACGATCTATAACTTGAACAATCTTTGCAACTGCTCTTTTCGAAACCTGCACCCTATTTGCAAGCTTATCATCGAGTTCTTCTTTATCCCAAGTAGACAGCTGTGTAAGAAATGAGGTCGTCACTTCGTTTTCGTTTTTGTTTTCAGATTCATCAGCAGTTTCAGCGTCGAAACGCTGCAAGAGTACACGGATGTCTTCATTCAGTTGATTCCAATACCTATTGACAACATTTAAAACAGCATCATCTTGTGTTTGACGTTTTTCTAACTGCTCTATTCTATGGCGAAGTTCTGCTTCCGTTCTCATCCGCTGTTCAATTCTTTGCGCCAGTTTTTTATTTTGGAATTCTAGAACTTTAATGTCCATTTCCTCGAGAGTTGAAACGGGTCCAATTAAATGAGGTTCAAAATGAACCTTCTTTATAGGGGGTTGACCAATAGTAGGTCCACTGCCACTACCTGTTTCCTCTGCTAATCGTTTTGACATTTTTGGTGCTTATACACTTTGCTTACTGGAATAGAAAACTATGAAAAATGTACTTTATTAATACAATTCAATATACCAGTTCATGCTAGCTAAAAGTTTTAATTCGACAAATAAAATTTAATCGATGAGATATTAATATTGTTTTGATTTGCATAAAACTGAAATTAAGAGATACTAAAACTTACTTTTACTCAGTTCGGTCTCTCAAATATCATTTATGTATGTATGTGTTATTCATTAAAATATTATGTATCAAACATGTAATTTTATAATGAATTTGCACAGCTCGGTTTTTAAAGTACCATTTATGTATGTGTATTATTCATTACAAATTTTGTGTATATTAAACACTTATAATAAAGATTAACGAAATAGCTCAACGCTAACGCGGTGCCATTCTTTACACAGATGCAGGGGTGTGCATATTTTTTTCCCATTTTGACAGTTGAAAAATCTTTCGTTAAGAAATGTTCGTTTACTTCATTCAGATTTTGAGAAATACACATTTTAATCAAAGTTTATTAAAAAGCTAACCAACAACTAAATAATTTGATAGATTACAAACAACTAAATGATTTAATTGAGAAATATTGCTTGACAATGAAATTTTGTTAAATTCATTCATTACGTGGTGTAAGTAAGGTGTCGTGAGTCAATCGTAGTCTGTAAACTCACTCGTATTATGTAACATATGTAACATACACTTGGAAAAACTGCTCTGCCATAAAAATAGTGTTGCCGCAGAACAATTTGAGAAAGTCTCAAAGCTTAGGAGTTATGAGATTTATATACACATTATCAGTTTTAATACATCACATTTCGTCACACTACCTTAGTTCACGGAAATGTTCGATACTTCTTCAAATTCTTCAAGATTTTTTCAATGTGTGTCCGATTCCTCCCTTGCCTACAAGATGAAAAAGTAGCAGACAAATTTAGCGAGTGTAAAAGCGGTCATAGAAATATATATAATCCTGAAATATCAACCGATCTACTACTTTATGAAAGTACTCCTTTACGTCACTGAGTGGTAATTATGATGGAGAAGTGTCAAACCGGGGTTTATTTATCTGTGATATTATGGAGGATCCTTCATTATCTGTTATTGAGTGGGCACATTTACTTAAATATTAAGTGATGTTAACGTTTCTATTTTAAGCCTATTCATAATGTATATATTTTATAATAATTGTCATAAATGTAAAGTGAAGAAATCCCAATATAATGCTACTACTTTGTACTTGTATATTAATTTTTTTCTAAATGAAACTTAACTCCATTTAAGTTGACATACGAATATCTTATAACATGAAGTATGCATTAAAATATGTTTCCTAATGAGGAAAAAGATCTTCACAAAGAATATGAAACCATACGCAAGTTGTGCCGAAACAAGTTGAGTTTTATGAAGAAATATAAGAATGCGTTTAATGAAATCATAGTTGAAAAGCAATTTCAGGGATTGGAGCATCTATCAAGACATTGGCTTAATTCACTTGGATAAGAAGAACACAAATAATACATGGAGTACATGCAGTCACTGTACTGTCTGGAGGCTGTGAACGATTTTGTTTTTTGTTAGGTCAGAATATTTGTCCGGAAGCACAAAACAATCTGCTGTCATTTGCTGATAGTATATGCTTTGGCTATAATGTTAATTGTCTGAATATATTTATACAGCTCAATAGAATGATTTGTTGAAATTATATTATACGATCACATGTACGGAATAAAGATGAAACTAAACTTGAAAAGGGTACTTGTATTAATTTCTAAAGTGGATTTGAAAGCTCCATTATGCTGCTCCTGTTTGCATTTTAAATTATGGTATAGCTGCGAAGACAATAGTTTAGTAGTCACCCTGTACATTCATCGATATATATATATATGTATATACAAACATATATATTTTCATTCATTCATACATGCCTTTATCGATTTATGTGATTATCAGTAATAGATAACAGTTATTGATAAATCTGCCCGTTTTCATTAATTTAATGAATAAATTTTCTTCAACTTGTTTACAAAGGTTTATATTTTTATATGACTTAATTTAATTTAACGTATAAAGTCTGGTATGACCATAAAGTTCATTGAAAAGTAAAGTACTAACCATTTGAAGTGAGTTTGTTTTTATTCAAACCAAAGGCTAGAGAAAAACATTAAGGAACATTATTTGGAGAAAAATGTGCCCATTTTGATCATAATGCGCTATTATTCCTGTATTCCAAATGTCACATCCGGATATGGAAATGTTTAAGCTTTCATCCCTTTTCCATAAAATGTTTATTGGAAATAAAAGAAGCTTTTTCGGCGAATATGAAAATCGATAAAAGGAAAATTGTCAGTTTTTTTCTCCTAAACGGATTGTA
Organism: Eristalis tenax; assembly: GCA_905231855.2. Taxonomy (NCBI): domain Eukaryota; kingdom Metazoa; phylum Arthropoda; class Insecta; order Diptera; family Syrphidae; genus Eristalis; species Eristalis tenax. Next base: position 309,073 of record HG993126.1, read on the forward strand.
AGGTTTTCTGAATAAAGATTGGACAGAAATAACTGTTGGTAATACACGAGTAATACAAAAAAAGAAAATTAAAAAAAATACCATTTTCTGAAAGGGATGGCCAAGAGAAGTGTTAGAAAATCAGAATTTCTAATTCTATAACATAATTTTGCAGTTTTATCTATCACAGTTTTTGTTAAAAAAATTCATTGAAAGTTGCTTAAAATAAGTAATACATGCACATAATTACATATGTATATTCTACTAATTTGTTATTCGCCGAAAAACGCCGTTAGTCTAGTCGAAGCTTCATATAAAATTCTTATACAAGATATCAAGATATGTAAACTATAACTTAATTTTTTTCAGCCATCACCTATACATCCTTTTTTCAGAAGTATGTACATTCGAATGCTAAATTTTACATTACATAAGTTAATTTATTATTTCACTTGCATTCCTGACGTCATAGACGACATTGAAAGCAAGGCTGTAGACATTTGGTAAAAATCATTTTAAGCCTGGTATTTTGCAAATATACTGTAAATCTAACATATTAAACCTTGCCTGGTTAAACTTCAGTCTAAAATAAAATAATCATGCAGCCGCCTCCGCGTAAGGTAAGTGCATTAAGGGTGTAGCCAATTTTTTTAATCCTGCTATTTGATTTTGAGTTAATAAATTATTTGACTTTATAATTTATTTTTTTAATCTTTATAATTGTTCACTTTAATTAATACGCGTTTTGACTGTTTATATGACGTATACATAAATAACTACTATGTATTTTAATGAAGGTTAAGCATTAAAAACATTTTTTTGTTTCAATACATTCCGATGACATAAAGTCATAATCTCCTTATTACAAAATAATACATATAAAACCACATTAAAATGTGTACAAAAATATATACATAAATATTTTAATTAATATTTAAATATAAACTTTCAGGGTAACTATGTGAAATTCCTTAAGAATTTGCACACGGAACAAGTCGCAAAATTACAACTTAAAAATCAACATGAATGCGATTTGTTAGAAGACATACGACAGTTTACCATTAAACGATCAAGTATTGAAAAATCTTACAGTGAAGCGCTTCTTAAAATATCGTCAGCATATTTAAATAAAAAAATTCCTAATATTCCTGATATTAAAATGGAAGGAATGGAGGAGAGGTGGTGAGTTGTTTTTTATTTATTTCATTTAAATTTTTAATGTCTCGATGCTCCGAAGATTTTTTGAACTCCAATAAATATCAAACAAGCACATTGATTTTTGGAACAACTAGGTCTTCGAATCGTTGGGTTTTGTTCTCACGTATGATTATTAAATTGTTCCATAACAGGTATGTATAGGACCATAGACAAAATAAAGATAACATTGTGCCATCGCGCATTTGAGCAACAAAAAGCCCGGCGCATGAGAAGTCCATCGGAAAGTGGAGGCATCGCTAGTTCGAGGTATCACATAAATCGGGTCATTTTCGTTGTATGAAGTGTCTTTATCTTTATTTTGTCTATGGTGCTACACAAATCAAATTGGTGTCTTTCGTATTTAAAATGAAAAATTATTTAAATTTAACAAGGTAACTCCGCGGTCTTATACTCATTAGATTGAATTATTCAGTAATACGAATACCACCGAATAGTTTTTTCAAATTAAAATGCACATGTTGTATATGTTGTATTATCGTGTTCACATTATTTTGAAGTGGACTAAAACACGAAAACAACAATTTGGGGATTACATGGTGGGGTTTCAAAGGATTTATTAGTTGCTCGTTAGTTCGATAGGCGAGTCTTTAAAAGTACTCCAATTTTTCTTAACAAATTATATCGTATCATGTAGTAGCAAATGGCAATTCGGTTTTGTGTTAATTTGTTTTCCAAATTAGATGATTATTTTTTAATATGTTTTTTCCAATGTAGGAATATGTGGAGTGTATGGCGAACAGTCCTTGAGGAAAATGAAAAGCTGGCGCGTGCACGGCTTGCTGCAATTGAAGTTTTTCAACAACAAATCGCAGATGAAGCTAAAGTATTGCGTGACTACAAATTGGCTATTTCAAAAAAAAGCCTGAATCAAGTAATCAATATTCAAAAAGAACTCCATCTTACTGTGGGGGATGTAGATAAAACGAAGAAGCAGTATTTTGATGAGGAGCATTGCGCTCACGATGTTCGAGACAAAGCTCGTGATATAGAAGAGAAATTAAAAAAGAAAAAAGGTTCGTTTTTTCAATCAATTACGTCCTTACAAAAAAATAGTGCTCGAGTAACTTCGCGTAAAGAATTACTTGAAGAAAAGTCCACAGGGGCGAGAAATGATTATATTCTTAGCCTGGCTGCAGCTAATGCCCATCAAAATCGATATTTTACTGTTGATTTACAAACAACTATGACAACAATGGAAAACTATGTTTTTGAACGTGTTGCGGAGTATTTAACACTAATGGGACGTACAGAACTGCTAACATGTTCCGCCACACAAAATTCTTTTGGGAAAATCCGAGATCAAGCTCAACAGCTCACACGAGACTATAATCTGCAGTGTTGTTATTTATTTTATCCTGTCCTAAAGCAACATATTCAGTATGATTTTGAACCGTGTGATAATGATCCCATCAGTAAAGTAACAGCTGAGCATGAGTCAGCCGCTGAGACCCTTACAAAAGAGGCTAAAAATTTAGCTGCGCGAGTAGTTAAGGAAAATAATAATGTTAGGGAAAATGCAAAAAAATTGGCACATTGCGTTTCGCTAAGGGATTCAGGACAACGTACTGATCCTAATGATGCAAATGGTCCTGATTTGGATACAAAGATTGAAGAATTTAGGGAATCCATACGTCGCTCAGAAACTGAAAAGGCGAAAGCTGAAGCCTGCCTAGAATGTCTAAGAAATGGTGGTATCAACGTAGATGAGTGGGTGCAAGAAGCAGAAATTATGGGCGTTCAGGAGCTAACGAGATCTGCAAGTTCGATATCTATGAGAACTGATGTTTCTGGTCAAGGGGTGAGTTTTATATCCACCGTTATTGATATTCTTAAAATATCTTACCAAATTAAAATATGCTTAAAACTTTCAAAAAACGTTAAAATAAATAAATGACTCTATTTGGTTTTCAGGAAAACCCTAGTTCTGATTCATTTTATGATAGCGATAAAGAGGAAGCCGTAGAAGGAGCTGAAGCTTCAAAAGCGCCTTTAGAAGAAAAGGAATTTTCTAGAGCAAGAACATTTAGTGAGAGTGATGAAGGTAAATAAATTAAACTATTCACTAAATTGTGGATTATATGTTGACTTGTGGCGGTTTGCTAATGTTAAAGAACCAGAACAAGAAATGCGCGCTACTGAGGCGGTTGCCCCTAACTTAGGAGCAGCTTGGGAGGATCCCACTGAGGTTAATTGGGGTACTGATGACAGAGACGAGGATCCTGTTATACCTGAAGCGAAGGATCCAATTTTTAAATGTACTGCATTATACAGTTATACGGTACTATTAATATAAGACTAATATTAATTGAAACGTAACAAAACTTAGTTTATAGGCCCAAAATCCAGATGAACTTTCAATCGTAGAAAATGAACAATTGGAAGTTATCGGTGAAGGCGATGGAGATGGTTGGTTACGAGCTCGAAATTATCGTGGTGAAGAGGGCTATGTGCCGCATAATTATTTGGACATTGAACAAGATGCAATAAATGGATCTTCTAACTTGAACCAATTACGTTCACAAATATCCTTTTCTTCAGTGGATTATACTGTGGACAATGAAGACCCGACAGTGGATTCGATTCAGTCACCTGATCAAGTATCAGTAATTATGGCACCTCACAAAAAGAAATCGGACCAAGAGTACTGTATTGCATTATATGATTATGATGCTACTGCTGAAGACGAATTAACTTTTGAGGAAGGTCAAATTATCAAGATTGTAACTAAAAGTGCACACGGTGTCGATGATGGTTGGTGGGAAGGAGAACTTGATGGAAAATTTGGAAATTTTCCTTCGCTCGTAGTGGAGGAATGCGATGAAAATGGTGAACCTTTAACAGAGGGTGGTGATGAATCACCACCTCCAACTGCACCGCCCAGTATTTCACTTCCAGCGGCTCCCCCACTTCCGCCAGAGTATGTAAATGAAATAAATGAGAGAATATTCCAATCCACAGATATGCCAGGTAATATGATGTAGTAGTAAATAATAATGCGTACATCAATACTTAGGAAATTTGCACAACCTTTAACTCGAATGTATTTTATTTTGTTTTTGTGTAGACGACGAATCCACAATATGCGCACAAGATGGTATTCCAAGTTTTCCACCACCAGGTAAAGTAAAACATGCTTATTTGTTCATATATATTATAACATATATTATATATATATATTGCTTCTTCATACTGTCCTTAATGTAGCATGCAATTTCTTGTGTATTTTATTGTACACAGAGGGAATAATGCATTACTTCTATATTACCATCAAATAAAAGGTCATTAGCATTTTTTGACAATGGAAGATTTGGAGTTAAGGGAGATGTGTGACTATAAACGAATAACCCCTCCCCCGCCAATCGATTTCCCTTCCTTGTTAATCGATCAACACAAACATATTCCACTTGTGTCTATCCTTCCATTAGACTACCAGACACGATCATACTTGCAGAAGCAATTTTAAAAAATATCTCAGTGAAAAAACTTTCATTTCATTATTATTGAGTTCAATTGCATTACAATTGAGTTAAATCAATCAATGATAATGACTTTTTTTTCATTACAATTACTTTTTTCAATAATAATGAAAAGGAAATGGTAATGCATTTATAATGTACATACCTATATTAATTAAAATATTTGCTCGATTTTAATAACGTACCATCACGTATTTACGAAGTGTTATTTCTTTTGTTGTTCAGTTATCATTCAAGAGAAGGACTCAAAGGTAATTGTGAAATTTTTATTTAAGTTACATCGACACATATCGTTTTCACACGGTTTTGAAATAACATGATTTAGAAAAAAAAGATTCCATTTTTACACTATTTCATTCGATTTAGCACGATTTTTACTATAGATTTTACTTATAGATATTTATTTATGAAATTTATTTTTCAAATTTATTCTCATCTTATTATATATGCCATATAATTTTTTTGTATGCATCATTTGTTTTGCGCATTCTATAGTTTTGAAGGACATGAACCCTGTACTTCATGTATTTTTTACACTGTTTTTTGTGGAACGTATCTACCGTGTAAAAACATAATTGGGTGTATATACATATAAGACAACTTATTTTAAAAAATGTATTAAAATTATTTTGACCTAATGCTAATATTGTGTCTAAACAAGTCAATAAAATAATAATATCTCTATTACTATTGGTCGGTAAACAACTTTTTAGACTATTCGCTATCCCTATCTCCATGAATATAGAAATAAATATTTATATATATGAAATGTATTATCGAAATTCATTAAAATAAATGAGTTGGTTATTTTAAGGAAAATATGGTCGAAAATAATGGACAATCATCAAGTGTTGACTCCGGACCTGTTGTTGCAGTCACTAAAGGAGGAGAAAATACATTAAATTTAGGTATGGCACAAATAATTGTTACAGCTGCAACCCCTATGGTTGAAGATGGAACAGATAAATCTTTCCCCCCTGTAGGAGAAAGGGGTGGAACACAAACAACCGAGGATCCTAACCATACAACAGTCGATGAGAGATGGACAGAAGAAAATTGTGATGAAAACAAAAATGTGGAGGCTGAACCTGAAGAGCTTTTTGAAGCTGATGAGAAGGCTGATATTAAATTGGATAATCCCTTGCAATCAGAACCGAAAGATCCATTCGAAGACAAACATCCGGGACCTGGTATAGACAAAGGATACATTAGCGCTACCGGTGACGAGAATGCTTTTGAAGTAAATTTTGAAGCCAATTTTGATGGTGCATTCGCATCAGCCGATACAGAAGAGGATGCTCCTAAACAGGTTATTGGTGGTCGAGCTAGCATACCCGAAGAACTAGCACCTCACCAGTTAGCGCGATTACAAAATCTAAAGGAATCCAATGCATAATAAAATTCTAGTTAAATTTAGGAAAGCAATTATGTTGCGCCTAATTCAGTAAAATTAAGAAAGACCAAAACATCTACATAAAACTGCACGTTATTGACTACTATCCATATTTATATTTAATCACATTTCAATATTGTAGTATTTATGATGTGTGCGTGGTGGTTATGCAAAACGTTTGATTCAACTCTATATATATATATATATATATATATATATATATATATATATATATATATAGGCAAAATAGGTTTTTAAATGTCATTTTATTTATATTGTTCAGTTTATACAAATGGCCGATCTTCATTTGATACAAGCTGCAAACGGATTATAAAAGCATAATTTTCTGATGCCCAATAATACAAGATCCGTTTATCTCTTGAGACGAAAATAAGTTATCCTTTATTTATCGGTATATTTATGTATTAAATTAGCTTCGATACAGTAATTGTTTCTGAACTAGCATATTCGCGTATAAGCAGAAGAATAATAAATACGAAGTAAGCAGTCAGTTGTTGTAACATGTATGTAATTATGTTGTTTATAAACAATTAGTGTTTTTGGCAGCATTATGTTAACAAATTTGTTGTAGATCAAATACATTTATAAAGCGTCAGATATACACATGGTTACATATTGTTATAACAGAGAATCACTATGCTACCACATGTGTAAGCAGCACCTAATTGTAAATACATTTTGTCATTTGCTTGTTTGAAATTTAGATACTGAATGCGTTTTACCCTAAGTATTAAAGGGTATAAAATAGCTTATGTCCTAGAGTTAAATTGTAAAAAATGTCGAATATTGATTTTGAACTCAAATTGACTCCAAATTTAAGTACTGATTATATATATGATTATACACACAATTATATAAATATTTCAATGTTACTTTTAGTTTTATGGAGATGATATTATAAGATATTTTATTGGAAAAATAAAAAAAAAAATTTTATTGAAAAATTGGTATGTACTTATATATATGTATATATATCAGAAAAATAAAGTTATTTGCCTCATATTATTTGCCATTTATTGGTACAATGCAGTTGAGAAATGAAAAGTTGTTTCTACTTAACTTGGTTTTAGAAATGAATGAATGGTTCTGTACAATATTCGTAATAGCTAACTATTAGGGTTGCAGAAAAAAATTCTGCGCATTTCGCTCAAATGATTGCATGTGAACAGAGAACTGAGTTTATTATTTATTACATTAAGACGTTTTCGTATGGACATTTTTGAGTGACACGCACATTTGAAGGGGTCTCCTTTTTTGTGGGTGGGGCAACGATAATGAGATTCCACTCATCGGGCATGTTTTCCATCGACCATATCTTGCCTCTAAGCTGGTGGATGTACCCTACCATCTCATCTCCAGCTGCCTTAAATAGTTCCGCAGAGAGTCATAAGAGAAGGCATAGGGGACAGATAAAACATTGCTAGTTTTTCTGTTTTGTTTTGGATCTTGAAATAGAAAAACCACGACCGCTCAATAACAAGAGAAAAAGTAAAGTAGGCAGTGTTCCCATTTGAGTAATGTACAATTTGTATTAGAAAAGTATCTTTTTCAACATACCCCCTCAAATTTACATTATTGTAAGAAAAAATAAATACTTCAAAATCGTTTATACATTTAATTGGACAATGATTACTGATAAGTAAATCCTAACATTTTCAAAAAGTGGGAACGTTTATTCTTTTTTAAAATTTTTGTTATTATGTCGCCAATCATATTTTCTGTACTTATATATTTCAAATTTAAAATTGTTTTTTCATGAACTTCTCTTATGTAATGAACCATTATATCAATATGCTTACTCCTTGCCTGAAATACAGGGTTCTTAACTAGCTGTTGTGCACTGAGGTTGTGGCCAAATAATGCTATTGACTCTGATACTAAGTCCTTGAAGCCAACATCGATAATCAGGTTTCGCAAGTACATAAGTTCTTTTGATGCAGACGATAAGGCCATGTATTCCGCTTCAGTGCTGCTCGAAGCAACAGTTGGCTGTTTTCTGGACTCCTATGACGCCGCACAGCCCGCCAAGAAAAAAACGTTTCCAATAAAAGAACGCCTGTCGTTGCAATTACCGCCCCAATCAGCATCAGCGTACCAGTTAAGCACCAGATTGTCTGAAAGAAAGTTTATAGTTTATGGTGTTAGACAAGTACCTCAGCAAATGCCGTGCTGCTGCAAAATGCTCGCTGTGAGGATCCATGTTAAACTGTGATAACTTTATCACCGAATATGATATATCAGGTCGGGTTGCCGTGCTAATAAAATTTAGTGAACCAATAAGGGACTGGTACACCTTGACGTCAACTTTGGAGCAATTCGGACAAATTTCGCACTTGCTTAGTTTTGTTCCTGGGTCCAGTGGTGTGCATGCCATTTTACAATCATTCATTCGGTATTGATTTAAAAGATTTTTTATTATTTGTTGTTGTCCTATTTTAATTGAGCCTCTATCACCATCTCTCTCGAACTCAATGCGCAAGAAATAGTTCAGCACACCCTTATCCGTAATTTCAAATTAATTTGGTTCATTTCATGTTCTTCTTTAAAAGCCAAAAGAATATCATCGACGTATACTATTAAGAGGTTCATGTGCCCATTTATCTCCAACATATAGACACAACTGTCATAAGAAGAACGAACGAAACCAAGGTTAGTTAATACTTGGTTTAATTTCAGGTTCCACTGCCTTCCAGATTTCTTAAGACCATATAACGCCCTTTTGAGTTTGCAAACCTTCTGTGGATACTTTTTGCTTACAAAGCAGTGCGGCTGTATCATATACACATCTTCATTTATTTTTCCGTTTAGGTAAGCGCATGTGACGTCTAATTGATGTAATAATAAGCCGTATTCTGCAGCCAGTGCAATCACCAAACGAATTGTTGAATATCTTGTAACCGGGGAAAACGTTTCATAATAATCTTCGCCGTATTTTTGGCTGCATCTCTTTGCGACCAGACGCGCTTTGTACCGCTCAATTTTACCAAATTTGTTTTTCTTTAGATTAAAAATCCATTTAGATTTAATTGCCTTACGGCGAACGGGTAAATCTACTAAATCCCAGGTATCATTCATAAATTCTTTATATCATTATATTCTGCCTCTGGTCAATACTACAATTTTTCTGATTCGCGGCAATTTAGAGCTTCTTCTACGGTTTCTGAATTGTCTTTATTATTTCCCTCGACATTCAACATAAAACTCAGTGAATTTGACCTTTTTTCTGATGCTGCTTCTTCGTTCCTTTTTGTAACACTTTGTGCTCTGGACCTCCTCTTCCTTTTGGGTGTAAAACCTAGTCTTCTTCTGTAAAACTTCTTCTTCAGCAATTTCCGCAATATCATTCTCCTCACCCCCTTTTATATTTGTAACTGAATTATATTTATTAGGGTAATTTGAGGTGTGTTGAGAAATACAGTTTTTTGGAAAATCTTCAATAAATTTTACATCGCGACTTATTTTAATCACTTTGTTTTCGCGATCATAAATGCGATAGGCTTTAGATTCGGCAGAATAGCCCACCATTATACACTCTATACCCTTTGGAGAAAACTTCGAATTACCTGGTCGCTTATTCAGCATGAATGTTTTGCACCCGAAAATCTTAAAATTTGACACGTTCGGTTTTCGTCCAAACTATATTTCATATGGTGTCTGTGCTTTAAGCGGTTTCGATGGTGAACGATCCCTTCTGTAAACCGCTGTGTTTATCGCCTCTCCCCAAAAGGATTCCGAGAGACTCGTTCCTAAAAGCATTGAACGCGCCAACTGATGTGTAATACCACACTCATTTAAAAATTCATTAATTGCACATAATTGCACTTACATATTCTTTACCATTGTCTGTTCGTAAACTTTTAATTTTGTTTCCCGTTTGTTTCTCGACTAATTTTTTGATTTTAAGCACTAAGCACTTAATTGTTATTTAAAAAGTAAACAAACATCATGCGGTAATAATCGTCAACAAAGAGTAAAAAGTATTTCGCAACGCCATTTGACACATTTCTCATTGGACCGCAAATATCGGAGTGAATTAGATCTAACATGCGAACTGCCCGATTTTCCCGGTTCTTAAATGGCAAAGCACAGATTTTACTTTTCATACAAATTTCGCAAATTATATTTTCATTAAAGTTTTTTACATCCACACCTCGGATAATTTTTTGATCAATTAACTTCTTTAGGTCATGAGCATTCAGATGACCGAAGCGTTGATGCCACAACTCACAAGTTTTATTTGCATGCAAAAACATATTTTGTTTGTATTGTTCAAAGAACACATATACATCATTGATCTTACGAGCGTTTATTAATATTTTACATGAAGTATCAATTATGCGCGAATTATTTTCATTAAATATAACTTTGTTACCAGCAGTTGTGGTTTTACTAATGGATATGAAATTCATCTTTAATTCTGGCACAAATAATACGTCTTTAAGGGTAATTATATTACCATTTAAGTTCAGATTAACCTCCCCGATACCAGCAGATTCAATAAAGTTACCGGCCGCGAGTTCAATTCGTTCTACGTGCGCATGCAAAACTGAAAATTGTTCTCTTTTAAAACACAGATGACTTGTTGAGCCGCTATCCATAATCCACATGCTGTCATTGTTCTTTCTGCTGATAAAAAAAGAGTTTAGCATGGCTCCTCAAGTTCAGATCCGCCGAAATATCCATTTTCTCATTTCCATTTTCTCACTCTCCCCCTAGGGTTTATTACCTCATCCTTTGTTGGTGGTACTAGGCTTCCAGATTTCACAACGCGCAGTTCGATGACAGAGGCTAAGTGCATGCGTTTGTGCCTGCAGGGTTCGCATGTCGGTCTTGTAGTCTTCTTTAAGACTCTAGAGTATCGAAGAGCCAATTTAGTACTTTCCCAACACTGTTTATTATTCCTCTCTTATTTTTATGGAGTAAAAGAGTTTACTTTAAATAATCTTTTGTACTGCGTTTGAATTTTTTATTTATAATTTCTGTTGTGTTACCTATATGATATATTATATTGAACCTATAGAATAATTTACTATCTCCGTTTCATCCATTCCAATTTCTGTGTATCCGACTTTCTTACTAATTTTCTCAATTGTCGGATCCGTTTGGGTTACCGAGGTTGTCAACCTTATAAGTATCCACATAAGAAGTGTCTTGACTTATCTTTTTTCATTTACATTTGTTGGATTGTATTTCCTAAATTTGGGTCCTTCTTTATGACGAAGAGATTTGTAGTTTTTTTTTATGGACTTACCATTGTAAACATTTCGTCTATTATCGATCATACCATCGTGTTGTTTACTCAGTGGGACGCGATTGTCTTTCGCTGATCGTGTTAACTCTTTCCTGAGTTAAGTGAAGGTCGTCATCGGAGCTCTGGAGTTCGACTTGATTGCGTTTTTTTTTACTTTGGTGTTGTTTGCGTGTTTTGATTTTCATTTTGTTTCATTTTGTTGGTCGCAGCTTTCGGATGTTGATGTGATTGACGAACAAAGTTTCGTTCACCCAAACATTATCGTCGAACATACGAACGAACGTACCACAGATTATTTTTTCCTTTACTTTTATTATGATATTGCCTTCATCAACTATCAGAACAGGATCTAGATGGCTGGGTTGTGTACCATCGATTATTTTTAGCTTTACTTTTATTATGAAGATGCCTTCATCAACTATCAGGACAGGATCTAGATGGCTGGGTTGGGTGCAACAAATAATTGAATACACCATCATTTTCTAAAACCTTAATACTAGCTACATTTATTAATTCAGATAAACTAATATTTATGGATTGCTCATTAGTTATTTCTTTAAGTTCTTTATCGTATTATAGAATAATTAATAATTAAATTTATATAATGGACTACTCTATTTTTGTAATCATCATTCTATTTGTATTAATACGCTCCTGTACAGAATTAAACAAAATTCAATTTACAGCGTCGTTAGTTTATTAATTTCTTCTTGTGTATTGATTAATATTTGCCTCGTTTAATATTGCTATCGTTTGATTCTACGAATTGAGTCTGAGTGAATTTTATTCTTTCAAAATCATAAAAATCCGGTATCCCAGCTAAAAACTTCAAAGCAGTACCCAGGCTGTTCAAACTTCTCGCGTGCCTACGATGTACATTTATTAGGTTAAGGAGTGTTTTTAAATGCTGTACTTCTATTTCCATAATTTTCTTCATATGTGTGTTTGGAAAATGTTCAAGCATGACGAGAACTTCACCTCTTCTTTTTAATACCCAGGGTTGGTCAGGTTCGTGGTACGCGCAATGTAACCATAATCCCCCCAGGGAATAGCCTCCCCGTACGCGATTGGGATATAACTGGAATGAGTGTAGTCTATCAGTCTTGCCATTGCAAGAAATCACCTTAGGTTGTCATTGTGGACCACCATCTCTCTAATGAGAAATATCGAACCTAAATCTGCTTCCACCTTTTCTTCGACATGTAATGGTGTTAGATTATTTCCTAATCTCCTATTGGTTTTTACCAATACTTTTTCTCCGACTCTGAAAGTCCTTTCCTGTTTGATTTATTGTGGCTTTGCAAAGACATTTCCTGTGTTCTTTTAATTTTATTCTTTATTTCCTCGAGTGCTCTGCGGTTAGTGACGGAATGAATAGTTTTATTATATTCAATGGTAGTTTAAAGTATTAGATCTACCGTGTCATCCGCTTTTTTCTCGAGTTTAAGACACCTAGCGATTTCTACTAGAGCGCTATGTAGTCGCTCTACTTGACCGATGAACGTATTGTGCAACTATATGAACGTTGAAACTTTGCTTGAAACAAACAAAACGTTGAAATATTTACATCCGCAATCGTACGAGAATCGTTCAACCGAACATCAAATTTTGAAAATGTGTCAAGGCATGTTAGGACTTTGCTTTTAATCCGTAGCGAATGTGCTAATGTGTAAGGTTTCACCGGCAAAATGTGCAGTAGCAAATGTCAGTAGCAAATGTGCCAATGTGCAAGATTTCGCCTGCGTATGAAGGAATTGACGTCGCTTCAATCAATTGTCTTTTGGGTGCCGATCATACTTCCCCTTAGAGTATATTTTGCAATTTGTTACATCCTCATTCACAAGCTTGTTCATCTTTGGAAAGAAATAGTCGCACACGATTTGTTTCACGCTTTTTTGGGCGGCCCATGCAATGAGACGTTTCTTTGCTATACTTCCTGGATTGACAATATTCAATGACAGCCCAAGAAAAAGCATAAGGCAAACGTTTCGTGTTCTTAACAAATTGCATTTCTGGGCGTGATTGAAATTATACTCAATTAAAGCGACCAGGCACTCAAATTGCTGGTTTGTTGTTATTTTAACACTAAACGTTCACGTTTATTAAACAACTTTTATTCCTATCAATACAAAATTTGGGTTAAAACTTACATATTTATCCCACGTACCGTTTAGCGTCACCCAAAAAAATGCAAGCGACAACATCTCTCTCATTCTATCTCACTTTCTCATGAAATGTGACTAAGGGTGCCTAACGGTACAGAAGGAGGCTTTAACTTCACGGAAAGGTTGAAGCTCAACAGTCATTCGAAACTATCTCTTAAGAAGGCCAACATATGCTTCCATCGCATCTATCCCTTGATGCGCGAACATGTATCGGACTCACCTTCGGCAGGGACCGTCAAAGGCACCCCAGCTACAATAAGCTTTACGACCAAGCACGAATCATTCCCCTGCAACAGTATATGGTGACACTGTTCAGAAAGCAGCTACTAGAAATCAACAACCATCCTAACCAAGAAATCAGAAACCTGACGCGTTAAATCTGCTAAACGAGCAGAACTTTCCAATGACGTCGAACGACGAATGCCTTGCCTAGATTTGATAAAATTATCATTACATTAGGTACGGGATATTTGTCGACAATATCTCCAAGAAGAGTAGACAATAAACACTATTATTGTTAATAATAAACGGTTTCTTATCTTTAAATTCTATTGCAAAATTGATGAACTACCCTGTTTTAATGTACTTAGTTCCTGTTCTAAATAAATAGGACGCTTATCACCATATGTGAAGTCCCTTATGGCCTTAAAGTTCAACAAATGAAGGACGCTAGGCCTCCATCGGCAGGTCCCCTAATTTTGTTTATAATTATCGCTATTGCTTCGTAGTGTTTTGAGCTACCGCAGTACTTCTTAAAGTATGCCAAATAAGCAGCCTGACTCCAAGACACATGTATATCCTGGTAGTGTTCAAACTCTGGGTTCCACTGCATATAACGATTCTTCAAATTTTTTACACTCAACTATTTCTATTTTCTTGGAATACCTCAATTTCTGCTTTATAAAAGGTAGTAAACGATGTTTCTTTTAACCTCTTGCAATATTTTCTCGAATTCCGCTCTCTGGGATTCCAGAGCACCACGCTTCTACAACATTCATTAAGCTAGCTGCATTCATATTTACCTTATCTTCACTTCTCTATTTTCCTTACTAATACGCAAGTTCCTAAGCTCCTCATGTACCGATAGCATTATTCGTGTAGGTCAATAATTGTTTCAACAAATGAACACTCCCGTTTTTTCCAGTTTATTTAAGTTTATTTATATAAAGGTATATAATTAAGTTTGTAAATTTAATGATAACAGCGTCGTCGAACTTGATCAAATTTAATTATTAAATGTGTTGAACACTTTTGAACACAATTTGAAGGCAAGTTTTATGAGCAATCCACTTACATTTTGTGTTGAGTTGATGACAATTTCTTCTTCGGTTTTTTTCTCGACTCTACCAACTTACAAAACCAAGTGACACTTCAAATTACAACTTTAAAATAAAGTGTGTTAAACGTAATTCTATTTTATATCTAAATGTCTCGAAAGTGTGTAAATAATCCCGACAATTTTTTTTATATTTGTGGTGACGTAATATTTAGCAAACAAAGGTGCTCTTTGACCCCTACAGTAAAAAAAGCATATCGTCACTACTTTGAAGAGAATATTCGACAGCAGGATAAGACCTGGGCTGCCTATTTCTGCGGTAATCCGTGTTTGAGAAATTGGCTGAATGGCAAAAAAAACGTCATTTCGTTACGCAGTACCAATGCAGTAGCGAGAATCGACAAATCATATATCTGATTGTTATTTCTGTCTGACAACTCATATAATTGGAAAAGGGAAGGGCATTTATAAAAAAAAAAAGAAGAATGTCATAGTATCCAAATATATTATCAGCTATGCGTCCTCTACTGCACAGCAATCTTCAACCGATTCCAAAACATTCTAACATAGACGACAACGAAGGTAAAATCACACTCACTTAACCATCAATTTCTTCAATGTCAGAATACGAAGTACACAGTACATCATCACAGCCACATGTAGGATCACACAAGCTGAGTTAAATCATCTTGTAAGGGGAATTGTCAAAGAACAAATCTGAACTTTAGGCTTTTAGGAAATGGAACCAAAGTTTAGTTTTCTGTAAAGAGTCTGCGGAGATTTGAAAATCGTAGCTTTATTGCTTAGCCTACAATAAGGCTGAACGAAATTTTGTTGTTTTGGGAAAGTCGTGATAGAGAAAAGCATTATAAAATAAAGGTATGGCCGTATGGCTTCGTCAATCACTTCAATCTGGCAAAAAAATGTTAAATATTACCCTTTAGTGGATCCAAATAAAGTATTACTTTTCACCATCTATATATATAAACATCGAACCTCAAGGGTATATGTATGGATATGTTACAATTTTTCAAAAAAGCGATTCGCAGTTGTTTTGGTTTTTAGTGTGTCAAGATATATGAAAATAATTTTTTTTTAAACTGCTTGCTGATCATCGCCTGCTGCTTTGGAGGAATGTCATAGACATACAATGTCGAACTTTAACGGAATACCATGATTTGTTAGAGTTAGAGAGAGAGACAATTTTTTTCGGTTTACAGTGCCATCATTTTTTTTTTGGTAGGTAGAAACTCAACGATGGCATACTCGATGTATTGTTCTATGTATACTCCAATACGAATTGTAAGGGGATCATTTTTTTATTTTGTTTTATTCAAAAAAGAGGTTATGAATCTTGAGATCATATACGAGTTGGAGGGAGTTTCAACTTATGAAGAGTTCGACTTAGGGAGAGTCCACTGTACATTAATCACACATCATCTAGATATCTGTCATAAAATATATAAACCATGGAATTGATATCTGCTATCATGCACAAAAAGAATCAACAGTTTTCGACTTTCACTTAATGTGAACTTTCGACCAACACTTAATTTTAAGATTTTTTGTAAAATTAGTCCTTTTCATTCTTATATTCATGTGATCTGCCTAGCGAACAGGCACAGAGCGCTCTAGTTGCATATAAAACTAACGATGATAAATTTCGTGAAAGCAATGGAAAAGATTATTTTTTTTAGTGAAGCTAAGATCAATGAAGGTATATTCGTCGTCAAATAAGAAATGTATTTAAAGATGTTAACTTTGGCTCTTTTAGATGGTGAAGAAAAAATGCCTGGGACAATTTTGCTGTACTTGTCAAAAATATATTGTCATCAACCAAGAACTAGGGTGGAACATGTCCTTGAAAATGTGAAACTTTTTGCATTCTCATTTGTACTTTTTCCGGAAAATTGTAGGGCTTTTTGCGATAAATATAAGGAGCGATTCCATCAGGATATCAGAAACATGGGAAAACTATATTGGGACAAGTGGAGCGTTGCAAAGTTGGCGGATTATTGCTGGAGATGTAAGCCGAGATGTTGCAGAAGCAGACTACAAGTTGACAGCAAAGAAAGAACGTCCCAATTCTACTAATGTATAAAAGAACAAGATTTTTTTTAAATTGTTTGCGAAAACTATGTAATTTTTCTTTAAAACAGAAACTAATTTTAAGTATGCATAATAAAATAAAAAACTACTTTACATGAAGAATACTTTTTTAAAGTCAAAATTTGTAGAAGAGTTATTTGTACGAGGTTGTTTATGTTCATTATGGTATTCACCGTTTCAAGCTGAATTCAAGTTATATGAAATAAAATGCAAGTTAGGCCTTTCTCCCTTCGTTGAGTTATTTCGTGTGACGCTTGTATATATTTTCAGACTTGATTGATTTTAGTTGTTAGGAATAACGACAATGTCTTTATATGTTCCATTGTGAGACCGGAGTGTCTGACTTAATTTAGTTATTTTAGCACATATGTTGAGACAGCTCAATGAAGCGGCCGCTAGTGCTGTGCGTGATGTTGTTACTTTTAATATTTGCATATCGACGACTTCTGAAGAAGTTGCTGGTTCGCCCGGATTCCTCGACAGTGCATCCACGTGACTCATTTGTTTACCTGGTCGATGTATAATTCTGTGGTCATATTCCTGCATTCGCAGCCACCATCGGGCTATCCTGGGAGTCATTTCCTTCCTCTTCATGGTGGTCTTCAGGGCTTCACAGTCAATTACAATTGTGAAATGCTTGCCAAGAAGATATTGTCGGAATCTTTCGGTTGCGTCCACTACCGCGAGGCTAGCTGTGGTACTTGGATTCTTCTTTTGTGGTTTGTCGACTGTAATATGCTACGTAATGAAGTTTTCCGTTTTCTTTTTGCAATAGCACTCCTGCAAGGCCCTTGCAACTGGCATCAGTGTGTAGTTCATGCTCCTCCCTTTGGTTATACAAAACGAGTACTGGTACACTTGTCCATAACTTCTTTAGCTGGTCGAATGAAGCTTGTTCTTTATCTCCCCATACGAACTTCAGATTTTTCCGGGTCGGGTCAGTGAGTGGTGAAGCGATCGTAGCATATTCCTTTATAAATTTCCTGAAGAAACTCGTGAGTCCTATAAATTGCCTCACTTGATGTTCGTCAGTGGGGTTTTCAAATTCCTGTAAGGCTAGGGTTTTTGCCATCCCTGGTTGAACCTTCCGATCCTTGATAATGTGACCAAAGAATTCTATATCTTTTTTAAAGAATTCACACTTCTTTAAATTTAGTGTCAGTTGGGCTTCGCTGAGGATTCGCAGGAATCTTTTAACTTCCTCATACCATCCTCCATTGACCTGGCTGGTATAACAAAGTCATCCATATACGTGACAATCGGTTCAGGTGACATTCTTCGTTTGATGATGTTCATTACTTTTTTAAAGTATGCTGGAGCATTTACAAGTCCGAATGGCATTACTTTAAATTCAAATAATCCATCTGGAGTGAAGAAAGCTGTGTAGTATATATGTTCTCTTCGGATGGATATTTGGTAATACCTTGATGCTAAATCCAATACGATAAAATAATCATACCCTACCAGTTTATTAATTTCTTCGGTGATCATTGGTGAGGGAGAATTGATTTTTTTTGTGACAGCATTTAGGCGTCGATAATTCGATCTTCGCCGTTCTTCTTTTTCATCAGAACTACCGGCGCAGCAAAATCGGATTATGATTCTTGAATGATGCCACTGCTCAATAGTTTGTTCACCATAGTACTGAGAACTTCACGTTTTGCATAGGGTACCTTCTATGGATGTTGAGACATCGGATCGGTCTTGTTAAATTCTATTTCCATTTCAATCAGATCCGTTCGTCCTAGTTCGTTTTGGTCCTTGGCAACACATCTTCGAAATTTATTAAGTAGTAGCAATCAGTTTCTTGGTTGGTAACCTTCCGCCAAATGTAGATCATCTTCCCTTATTTCCATAATTTTATAATCGTCATTTCGTTTCACGGTCAGAATACTTCCCTCCTTAGCTATTATGCAGGTCGGATCATTAAGTACATCCTTACCAATCAACATTGGTGTTGTTAGGTTTCCGAGAGATATGCCCGACTTGGTGACAATTATAGCATGTTGCTGTGTTCCTTGGTGATAATGATGGTCGATGGTGAAGATCTGGGCGTTCATTCGTCTGTGGGCGACGATAGGGGTTAAAATGTTGAGGGCTGATTCATATTTGCCGGCCTTTGCGTTCCTCCATTGGTTGACGATTTCGCTCTGATGTCTCCACGTATATACGTCTTACCCAACATATTCATCTCGAAACAGAAATTCTCAATTGACTCGTTTGGTCTTCTGGTCCTTCTCATTAGTTGCTGGTGGACTTCTACTTCATTTTTGTGACACGGAAATTTGCTTTTAAGGCCTGTTGCCAGTTGTGCCCACGACGCAGAAACAGCTTGACCATTTCCACCAATACCGTGCTGGTCCCTGCATTTTGGAAGCAGTCGCCATCGAGAGCGCCCTCTCGTCCCAATCGTAGATTTTTGACAACGCTGCTACCCGCCTTACTCAACCTTCAGCGGACAAGAATGTTATTTTTCCCAAGATAAACATAGGTATTGCTTCCGCTGTCTTCTTAACGCTGCAATTCACTTTTCTTCCGTTCCTCGCTTCCGAAGTCCGTGTTGCCTCTTCTCTCTCTAATTGCCTATGTTTTTCGACGATTTCTCTTTCTTTCTGCACGAGACTTCTTTCGGTTTCGAGGAGGGCTTTTTCACGTCTGATATTCTCCCACTCCCTTTCTCGCAATGCTTCGTTCGTTATTGTTCCCGTCTCGGTCATGGTTTCTGCAACTGGGTTAGGTTGACAGTCATCCGTGGAATCCGGATTCAAGGTCCAAGGTTGAACTGCTATCTCGATTCACGTCCTGATGTTCCTTTTCCTGGTCGTGCAATAAAATGCGGCTGATAAAGACTCTTTTCGATCCATTCGTCGGCAGATCTCTATTCCTTAACTCATTCTGGGGTTGTTTCATGTTGAGTTTTTCCATTTTCTCTAGAACAAATTAAAAATTTTCAATTATGTATCTAAAAATTTGTTTGGGCATGCATTAATAGTTATATCTCTCAACAATGATCATTCTATTTCGTTCGAATTCAACATCGACTTACTTATCTACATACGGACACAATGCGTATGTAGCTATATTTTTATTACTGTAAAGTTCTCGATGCAACCATTCACTACTCTGTAGATCATTCAGTTTCCACACAAGCACATAACACACGAACTGTATAGTTTCATTCTTGTTTGTGTATCTCTTTTTCTTTTGGTTCTATCACTCTCTGTGTCCTCTGCAATCTCCCTTCGTGAACCAAAGTTGTTACATTTCGAACAAACTTCATACACATACTTCCTTATCTTCATAGTCAATAGTGACTTCTTCGTATACACACCAACTGTATAGTTTCATTCTTGTTTGTGTATCTCTTTCTCTTTTGGTTCTATCACTCTCTGTGTCCTCTGCAATCTCCCTTCGTGAACCAAAGTTGTTACATTTCGAAAAAACTTCATACACATACTTCCTCATCTTCATAGTCAATAGTGACTTCTTCGTATACCGAAGATGTACACTATAACTCATAGGATCTTTCATCTCGCATCGACCCTCCAACG
This sequence comes from Eristalis tenax, assembly GCA_905231855.2. Taxonomy (NCBI): domain Eukaryota; kingdom Metazoa; phylum Arthropoda; class Insecta; order Diptera; family Syrphidae; genus Eristalis; species Eristalis tenax. The sequence goes on from HG993126.1 coordinate 329,512, forward strand.
ATTTCTGCAAAACATGTGTGAACGAACCAACGGGCTTATCGTATACCGAAAACCCTTTGTCCTTCCCAAGCATATCCCGCTTATCGTACACACATGTAACCCTTTCACACAACCATATCTACTCCAACCCTTAAACAAACGTATCTACACTAACTAAGTGCATATCGTATGTGCTTGTCGTAACAGTCATGGTAGCGTCTTAAACTTTACCCTTATACTTTCCTTCCCTTTGTTATTTCTCCTGCATTAAACCAAAATCGTAAGCCAAGAAAACTCACTGAATTCTTTAGCTATCAATCACAATATATTCTTATGAAATATTATTATACTTATCTTGTCTTGACGTGTTATGAATCCGCTATCCCACTTCTGATTCTTTAACTCACAAACTGTAAATTTCCGTATTTAATATATCTTGCAACGCAAACGATTTTTAATGGCTAAGTAATTCAAGATGTGCAGCGTTTTCTAAACACAATATATTCCCTTATTTTGTACACAATTTAATAGAGACAACTAAAATCACGTCTATATCCTTCTTAAGTCTACACACGACTGATCGACATCATAAACCTCTCTTAGTTCTTGATGTCATTCTCGTTCTCGATGCTTCTCCCTCTTTTATCGTTACAAATTTGTTTTACCATTTTCAAATGCCTTCTTAAAATATCACTGACCTTATCTTCGAATAAATAATTTTCGTCAATGTACTCTTGCTTTTTACATTCTATGAGTAAAATCTGTGTCTAGAATGTATTAAGAATAATTTAGACGGATTGCTAGGATATTTGCCGATCGAGTCTCCGGGGATGTTTCTTAATTCGTCGCTTCAAAGAAGCTGCCACTGGTGCTACACTAGGTAGGAAAAACCCATGGTTTCACAATGAGTACAGGCTGGTACGTGCAGCGAACCGACAAGATGTTATTGTTTTTCAGAAAACTTGAAGAATTCAATTACATGTTATAAATAACTTAAATATATTATAACACCAAACGTTTGACACTCACAACCAAAGAATTCTCATAACAAACAATTAAATATCACTTTCCCTGTGTACAGAAAAAATTGCTAAAAATCGCTAAAAGAGTCAAAAAACAGGTCTAACCACCACAGCTGCTGAAGAAGAGCTTTCATAGATCGTGTACCTTCTAAGAGAACAGTGTCGGACGTCATTGCGGGATCTGTCAGAATTAGCTGAATAATTATTACTTTCCACTTCATTATGTTCACGACTTTGTTCATGATCATTATTTATTTCTGTATCTAAAGCTTTGTTGGCGGTGTTTTTTCTTAAAGTTACCACTATTTTTGGCTAAATACTCTACGGTCTCTGAGTTATTGTTGCCGTTTTGTCTGTACGTATTGTTTCGACTAAAATCTCTATAATTGTTCCGTTTTCCGTGAGCAATATAATAAACCTTTTGTACATTTGTATAATTGAATAATTCGTGCTTGTTTTTAGCATATGTTCCACATGCGTTTACAAAATTGTTGGATCATTTGTCTCATATATTTTCAAATGTGTCTTTGTTTGAGCTTTATCATTGTCTTTCGTATGCGTGGAGGGCACGCATGTGGCGTGTGATCATGCTCATGAATGATGTTTCATTTTTGTTCATACTTCGTTATTCTCTCAATATATTCATGGGCGAGTGTCTATCATTTCGTTCCAACGTATTATAAAAATCTTTACATTGTTCTTTTGCTATATATTCGTATATCATATCTTCTTCAGTTGGCGCTACTTCTACAATGATAAGTCTGATAAGTCTAGCCTAATTCTCGTCATTTTTTATGTGTAAATAGTGAAACTAGTGATCTGTGGTCTGTGACTACTAAGAATTTCCTTCTATACAAATATGGCTAATATTATTATATTATATTACATTATATTAGATTGATTGATTAGCTACCAGATCCTTGCACCAGCATTTGCATCTACACAGGCACAGTTCCAATCGTGTTAACTTCTTGGATGTTTTTTTTTACAAAACAGTTGAAAAGTTCAGAAAAAGAAGCCGATAAGTCAATTTCACGTCGATGTTCTCTAGTCTAGCCATCGTCAAATAGTATAGTATTCATCAGAGTACCCAGTATATTTTTACTAATAATACATGCGGTAAATTTTTCGTCGTGCCGTCAGTATTATACCATGTTGTGCAATGCTCGTGATTTTCGTTGAATATTGTTGTATGAAACAACAGTGCAATAAAAGCTTTAAGCTCTATGATGTCTACATGTTGAGTACAAGTCTGCTTTTATATTTTGGTCTGATTTTTTTTATTCATATGCTTTAAAAATTAAACTTATTGGCATTCAACTTCTTATTGTATTGTCTAAGTCGGTCCAATACATTAATTAAGCTATCACTATGGTGTTTTGACTACATCCAAAAATTACAATCAACTACATTTAAGCGGTTTAGTAAGCATTCTTTGGAACATATTTTTAATCCGAATGATGGTATTTTTAATTGTCCAACTTGTGTAGAAAATGATATCAATGGTCCTGATTTCCTATCCAGTGGTATTGTCTGTAGTACCTAGCTTTCGGGTATAAAAGTTGTTAGTTGTTAATGGTTCAATTTTCTGATGAAATAGGTATTGAAATCTGTTTGTTTTTATATTTGTTCTTTTAGCACTTTTTGTAATCATTGATTGTTTTTATTTATTTATATATATTATATATTTATTTATATATACAGACGTAGGGCAGGGAATGAATCTCATGAAAGAAGCTACTAGATTGGAGGTCTACTTGAATCTGAATTTATTTCTCAAAAATAATTGGTTAGCGAACTTAAAAATGTTTATGTTCTAATTCTTACTGCATAGTTTCTTATGGTGTCAGCATTTTGGTGTGTGCCATCAAGTGTTTTAGTTTTGTGACCGTTGATTTGAGTTCGTTTTGTGCTGTGTACCGAATTAGATCATTTCTGTACTAACACAGCGCTTAGCCTCCCCCTGAAAATTTTCATTCAATTCTATGCTGACTGTATGAAAAATTTAGTTCGCTGTTGAAGAGTGCTACTTAACCGCATTGTTAACCGATTTGAAGATTTCCATTAAATTGAAATCGTCTTTGCCGTTAAAGGAATTGATGTTGCGGAAATGATTGAGGGTCTGTTCCGGCGATAATTTGAAGACCTTAATTCTTCTTTTATCTTTTGAACGCTGCTTTTGTACTCGTGCCAATTCTTTTTTTTTTATATGTTGAAGAAGAGTGTACATTTAGAGATACATATATATATATATATTGAGGAAACTACAAAAAAGGAAAACAAAACCAAAAATAACAAATAAAAAATAAATAAATAACACTATGAATACATTAAATACAAATTTCAACATATTATATAAATATATATAAAATATGTTTTTATACTAACATTACGTTTTAATTATAGTATATTCATACATATATTGCAAGAGTAAATGAAACATTCCATTACGTAAAATTAGGTAAAGAGCTCGTTTATAAGAGGATTATCAGGGATGCCGCGCCTGATTTTGAAAGATTCAGAGAGTTTATGTATTTTGTTAGAGATCAATTCAATATTAGCCTTATAATGTAAGTTCATAGTAGATTGATGCCAAGGAAGATTCAGCATAATTTTTAAGATCTTTTTCTGTGATATTTGCATTTTTGTATACAGCACTTAGCACTTAGCACTTAGCAGTTTTCCCAGAATAGACCCACACATACAAAACAATTGCTTGGAATACAGCTTTGAATAGGAGTATCTTGTTTTCATTTGAAAGTGAAGACTGTTAATAAAAGGGTATAATATTGAAAAAAAAAATGTTATAAATTTAAGAACTTGTGAGTGGTGTTCGTTAAAGGTCAGTTTATTATCAAGATATATGCCTAGATATTTTACCGAATTTTGCCATAATATTATTAATAAGATGTTTAGGTTATTTGAAGATAGGAAGCAAGTCTTTCTTTTTCTGCTAAAAAAGATAGTTTGGGTCTTATCGATTTTCATTTTATTTTCCATTTTGAAAAATATTCGAGTAACCATTTAACCGCATTTATTAAGTTAGTCTCAATATTGAGAATGGCTGTATCACAGTAAGGTAGAGTAGGAAAGTCAGACGTAAACAAATTATACAGAACTAGACTAAGAACTGAGCCTTGTGGAACACCAGTCTATCCATCGATAAAGGATAGTAGCTTTTCTTTTATTAAGTTTTCGCAATTTTTACTTAAGGTACTTAGTAGACTAATTGGTGTATTACTCCCAATTCTGTCGGAGGGTTTTCCTACTTTGGGTATTTCAACTACTTTTGCTAATTTCCATGCAATCGGAAAGTACTGAACTTTAAGACATGAATTGATAATGAAATTAAGATATTTTATACCCATTTTGTGGAGATTTTTGAGGTAAACGTTTTTAATGTTGTCTACTCCACCTGTTTTCCTTACCTTTAACCTATTTACAAAGAAATCTTCTTCTATCCCGCTCTTTAAGCTGTCTCTGACTTGTATCTTTAGTTCTCTGCGATATTTTTTCCAGTCAGTATATTGGAGATCTAGGTAGTATTGTTGTTTCTGCACTTCTGAACCACATATTTTTGAAAGAACCGGATTGTGGTCTGAGCTGATCTCATTTATAGCAATTGTTTCAGATATCAGACTAGAGACGTTTGCTATAAAGAAGCCAAGGCCAGACTGATTGCCAATAGCACAAGAAGTGACGTGGGTAAAACTAGGTGGAAATTTAATGGAAACGGGTAACAAAGAAGACATATCAGACAATATGTTGACTCAGGAATTTGCTCTAGCAGAACCCCAAACCCAGTGCCTGCAATTTAAATCAACTCCTACTAAAAACATGCAATTCGTACTAAGGAGCTTTCTTAGATCCTTTCTAAATGCATGACATCTTTGCTCACGAGCAATATTTCTTCTCATTTTACCGTGGAAATACACACAAAAAATCTTTACTTTCGTTAGATCGGGCAAGTTTATTTCAATTCCCACATTTTCAATGAACGTAGTTTGAATACTAGGCAAATGTTGAAGTGATATTTTTATCATTATTGTGACACCCCCACCTGTTCTATCCACCCTATCCACACGATAACATTTATAGGTTGGGGTGGAGATACGAATATCTGAGGTTAGCCATGTTTCGGCTACCAAAGCCAGTGGCAAATTTAGTCGCAAATGTTGATTCAGTTTCAAACAAAATGATCATGATGTTCTTGCATTGCCTGCATCCAAATTGCTGGATCCTGATCATTAGTTAGTTTGTAATAGCTTGTTTTTTCACTATCACTTTTAGAAACACTGTCCAAATTACGGTTCGAATCGAATATTTTATTAAAACTTGTTCACATATTTGAATTTCTTTGGAAACAACCGAAATCTCCAGTTTTCAATTTTAGTATCCTTTGGAAACCAAAGAAGAATGAATACCACACACACAAGAAATTCGTCATTATTTCGTTATTCTCTGAGGAAAAGTCGACCGTCTCGTCCGAAGCATAAAGTAAAACTCATTAATTATTTCAAACATTATTATCTCTTACTTTTCATTCAGACAAAGTGCATTTTACTCAGGTGTTTCAAATACCGAGTTCATTTCCGCAACTAGACTGGGTCGTTATATTAACCCCTCCGCAAGGTGTAACCCGCTCAAGCGACTTCGCCGCTCCGCTAAGGGTATGTCAACAACTGTCAGGCAGTAATAAGTCTCTATATATGGGCACTTATTTCATAGTTCAATTTAGGAACCTATTTCATCATGAAATAAGTTCTCAATTTTGGGGGTGATTTCATGTGAAGGAAATCTCAACCTCCATACAAAGTTTGGGGAGTTATTTCCTGTTGAATTATTGTCTATGGCCGGGCCATAGATCACTAGTACACCATGTGTTGTTAATTAATAATAAAAAAATAATTTAATTAATTATTAATTTATAATAAATTTAAAATTAAATATTAATTTAATTAATTTTTTTAATTATATAACGTAATTAATCTAAATTATTCACAAGCTTGAAACGCTCACACCAAACGTAGGTCACTCACTGAGTGCCTCATCAGAAAGTAATCATGGCCTACTATCGATCCAAAACGCACACGGGCCTTCATCTGAATGAGTGCAATTGCAGTTCCATCTCAGCTCGAAGATTTTGCTCCAGATACGCAAATTGTAGCAAGGTAGTCAGTTAACCGAACCTAATCTATTAGCTTATACATCTTTGTTATACATAGGCGTGCTTCTTGAAAATGAGTGCAGTTATCAGAACAGAGCACTCGTCGAGATACAAACCTACGTAAAGAATAAAGGCAGACGTCAGTCCAGGTCCAGGTGATGTATACTTTTGAAAGCTTAGGCCTAAAGGCCAAATCAAGTTCTCGCCGTCGGGCTTTAATAGGCGCTGGTATGTGTTTTACCAGAATGTTATGTCAAAGCGCGGCAAACTCAGTTTTCCAAATCGAAACGCAAGCGTCACGCGTTTTACAAGTAAGATATTCTGAAACCCATTTTACAAGAAAAAATATAATTACTACATATAAAATCCCTACAAAAACATGTGTAGCATACTAGTAAATAAGAGAAAATTGTTTCATAACTGTTAAATGCCCAAATTTGTAGACTAGAACGACAGCGCGAACGCGACCTTGTGATATGTGTATAAATGTCAAAGACTACACTCTTGACGCATACATACGTGGACATCGAGGGAGCCCTATTATTCAAGAAACCAATGAAAGTAGACTTGCACTAGGAACTTACCATAGACACTACGCCGATATCGTAGTGATAATCGCCCGTGACAAATTTCTCCCGACTCTTAGAGAGCTAGTCGAATGCGCAATAAGAATCATCCTAAGTTGTGCAAAATCTTGCGGTCGTAGGATTGACCCTCAAAAAACAGGATTTACCAACAAGAGGGTCATTCATCAAGGGTCGCTTTTTAATTTACCATCAATTAGGGGCACAACCCTCACCCTCAACGCTTGGTGTAATCCTACACAAATCCATTGGAAACTCAATGGAATATTTTTGACCCCTCTATGTATAAGACTGCTACAAAAAGCGCAATTAGTATTATACAATCCAAAGGCTGGCTCCCATGTCAGACTAGCATAGATTAAAAATTGAATAAGTCCAAAATGACTATTCTCTCCCAATCCTTGACTTCGAAATACACTTCGGTGTTATTTCTCAACAAGGGAGTACAACATTTTTTTTTTCAAATTTCAAACACAAATTAATGTCAAATCATAGTTTATTTTAGCAGGAGCGTATGGTTTCAGGTTCCACCATATATTTTCTTGGTCTTTAAACCTCACGATTTCTGATAAACCTAGTTGCAGCGCCATTGAATTCATCCGTCCATGAGTGGTTTTCAAACCGAATAAGTCTGCAAAGTAAATTTCAGTTTATTTTGGCCATTTTGGTGTTCATTTTCTCATTTTGTCACTTTCTATATCCTGGTGTTCTCACACTATTTTTTTTCTGTCAGACAGCTGTTCTGGCGGTCATTTAAAAATTAAGAGCGAGTGACTTGAAAAAAAAACTACTTCAGACTCGGTGGGTTTGGATCTCGCAGTTTCGGTTCAGTGGGAGCATAGCAGTAAGTATGTTTGAACGTCGTCTGCATTCAAGCAATGTCCTAATGACATGAGTACGATGTGGACTGCGAAAACATCTTTCGCATTAAATAAGTAGAAAATTACGATTTCGGTTAGAGTCAGGTGAGATATCAAGATAAAGATTTTGATTTCTTCACAAGAAATGGGATTCGACAACAAAGAAGAAATCCCTTAAATGATATCACAGATATAATTCCGACTGGTGCGAGGTCAATAGAATAAAAGAGGTAGAAATATAGAGATGGTAATAAAAACTACCTGGAACTACCCATATAATGCAAAACAAAATTTAAAGAGAAAATACGCACTTAGTCCGGAGACGAAAACAAAATCAGCAATTAAAAATAATTAATCACAAATACACAAAATACAAAGTTAAGTAAAACTGAAATTCTATATTTAAATTAGAAGTAGATGTTAGTAGTTTATGTTGCATGTTGTTCCAGTCCTCCGTCGGACCATATTTTTGAGATCAACCACCATTCGAATTGGTATGGTGATTTTGCATGTCCATTCGTCCATTATAGTAGGAAACGGATTATAAAATGCATTTGCGCTTGAGTTTCAGAACATCTATCTCACAATGGTAGGTAATTTTTGTCAGGCAGTCTTTAAGCTAAATCCAACATCAGAATAATAAAACAAAAATCCGAGCATTTTTGTGGATAAAATGTCGATTTTCATTTAAATATTTTCCCATTAGTATTGTTTATCTTCTGTTATGGAATTAGTTACCTGTTTCTAACAAGATATTTCAGCTCAAATAATGTGCACTGATGAATTTTACTAGAAACGTGTCGGTGTTTTTTTTTTTTTTTTTTTTTGGAAATGTGATTATTCAGAAAAAAGTTTTGTATATACTTTCAAATCAGAATTTATTTATTTCATGTTTTTTATTACTTTCGTATTTGTATTAAACTTAATTTTATAGTTATTTTTTCTTAATCTTCACCTTTACTAATAATTATAATGTATTGTAAGTTTTACAATGAAATTAACACAGTCAAAAATTGTGATCAATGATCAATCATTTTACATACGTACTTTTTATATAGTTGCTATACACAGTTATATGTATATATGTATATATTCTCCTTTAATTTCTCTTCATTAAGAGATTTTTAAACATCGCATGGACCGATACATTTGTGTACAATATATAATTCCGAATTTAGTTGTTTTATTTGTCATAAACATATACACACATTTGTTCACATTAATATGTTTTATGAGTTCTACATTGTTTTAATAATTTAGAGACTATTTTAAAACATATATAAGCATAAATGGTAAGTAAAGTTTTAATTTCCATGATTTTATTTTACCGAATTAAAGTGAGCAGACTATTGTCAAAGCAATAAAATACTTCTAAAAATTACAAAAAAAAAGTCTACATATATTTCTGGATTTTTAAAGAAATGCATTTATGAATCAATTGTTTTCAGTATACGTATACGCTTGTTACATATAAGTAGGTAACAAAGAAAATATACATTGCAGTTTAAGTTATAGGAACTTTTACGACGTTGATCTTATGGACGGATAAATAATAAATTCAACAGCTTAGACACTATTTAACACAATTAATACATAGATGTATACATGCGATATTCACATGCATTGTGAAAATTAAACTGAACGTTGAGTAGACATCGTTAAAATATATGCTGTAAGCCTGAGTTTGTAAATTAAATAAATAGTGATATATTTTTTGAAAACAAAATAATATATTTCTATGTGAGGAAAAATTAAGAAGGTTAAAATAGTAGATATTTAGATATATATGATAATGGAAACTTATTAATATATTACACACATATCTGCTCACTTAATATTATAAATTAGAATTTCATATCGGTATACCCGGAAGTAATTTTTCATTATTTTGAATGCAAATAAAATTAGAGTCTCCAATGTAGTGAAATATTTTTTTTATAAACCTCAAAATAAAATATGTATGTTCGTATGCATTAATACATATATGTAATAATATACGAAGTGGGAGTACCTACATCAGAAATGATTTATATTAGTGTCCATGCGTTTGTTTTTACTGTATGCAAAGTACAGAATTTTTAAGATCCCTTTTTTTGGATTTCTTTTAGAATTTTAGAGTTTTTTTCTTTTTGTTATACTAAAAACGTTTTTTTATTTGTGAATTTTGTCTACATGTGTATGAATATAAAAAACAACTTATCATTCCTTAATTAAAAACAAGCAACAAAATAGATTTTATTTTCTCACCATTATTCTATTATAATATTATTATAATTGTATATGTTACTTGTTAGCTATATTTTACTTACGTGATTATATTTTAGAATTTCATGGTTTCACTTATTTTTGTTACTACTTCTGTGTTCAAATGTAAGTGGTTTAATTCGTATTTTCCCTTTTACTGGAAAACATTGTTCTAATATGAATATAAACATGTGTTGCGAAGATACATCGAATGTATACGCTTACGATTTTTACGTCTATATTTTCTACTGTAAGACTAAAATAGGCTCCGAAACCGTTGAGCTTCCATTTTAATTTATCTTCATACATAAAAATATATAATGTATTTATAGAAATTCTATACACATATATTATTATTTCGTATATTATGTATGTATATAATAATATACATCGAACATTCGCATTAGTTGGAAATCTGTATTTGTGTTTTTCCACAATGAATATGTGTAACTTTTTTTTAAATGTGTTATAAAAATTGCTTTTGAGAAAATTATCTTCAGCGAACAGTGCAATTTTTTTAACGTAACATTATAGTGTATGTGTATAAATATGTTATAATTTTGTACAATATTTTATTATCGATATAAAACAATATTCTCGGGTACAATATATCTCGGTAAATTGAGATGAATATGTTGAGATGAATATATGTATATTGATGATTATATTTCAATATGTGAGATGCAATTTTAAATAATAATGATTTCATGCTCCTATGTTTAGTTGCAGTATTTGCGGATGAATAAGTTAATCAATATATTTCAGGCGTAAGATTATGAAGTGTTTGGAATAATTGATCAAAACAAACAATTAAAGTATATTTTCGATCAAATACATTAGATAAATAGTGCATTGATAGTACACTATTTTATATTTTGTTTTGAACGCGGTAGCTGCAACACGGAATGCATTAAAAATTATAAATAATTTAAAATAAATTTATTGTTTGATTTTGAACGTAATTTGTTAGAAATAGGTGCTTGATGTTAATTTAATTCGTTAAAATTTTAGGGCAGATATTTGTATAAATATTTATATGCTGGGTATTTCTTGATACCAGGGAGGATAAATTAATTAATTTTTTTTTTCATAAAATGAATGATTTAAGATTGGCTAAGATTAGGAAAATATATATATATGTATAAATATATGTATATACATACGATACGCATATATATACGCATATCATTTCAATGATTCTGTCGATAAAATGGGATTTGGAATCTTTTAATTGAACTAAGATTTACAGGCCAACGAGAATTAAAAAAGGTGGCATTAAATTGTAGAATCTTTAATACCAACAAACCATGATCTGCGTAAAGTATATAAATTGAAATCAGTTATATAATAGTCGGGAGAATATGGTATCTTCATGTTTCACAGTTTCATATGAAAACTAATATAGTCAATTATAAATGTAAATGCATTTGTTGAAAAACCAGAATAAAGAAGTTCTTTGAAATGTGCAAAATATCTTAAAATACGTGCACCTATTTCTTTTTGCGAAGTTTGTTCCTACCAAAAATATGTATTGATAATTTAAGGATCTACACCATCCCTTAGTTTTACATAGACAGATGTGCAAAAGGCTTTATTGTTTGTAATTGGTGCATATTTTAAAGTAAATTGTTAGTGAGAGGATATTGTGCATGGTTTCACATATTACATGCAAGTATGTGCATGAACTTCTACTTGCAGTTATGCGCCCTGAAAGTCAATTTGATGTATTTTTGCCCGGATCAGTTTGAAAACAATTTTAAAAATTAAAAAAAAAATCACTTGAAAATACTTCAGGTAAACATTACCAATAATTAATCTAAGGATTAAAGAATCCAATTCACTCAAAATGATTGCGCTGAGAGGCATGAATACGAATATTAAAAATTAAAACAAATTAGGTCTTTGGTCATAAATAGTTTATGTATACGTTTGATAGGTCTTCATATACACACTCCCATATATTATTTTAATACCCTATGGTTCATGTTTCTATTTATGCATATATATTCAAAAACGAAGTTCATAGTTTCCATTTTCTTCGTGAAATGTGTTATGTATTATCCCTTGTCATATCTATAAGTGCCTACGCCGATATATAAATGTTTGCATATATATACACACACACACACACACATATATATATATATGTATATATATGTATATTTATATATGCATATTTAATATATACCCACATTTTCTCATTGAATAAAGCTTATAGAAGTGGTGCAGAATCTCACATATGTATGTTATTTGATTTGATGTGAGATTAATGTATTTCATCACATTAATCAAAGCATTTTAAAATCAATTTGTCAGCGTATTATATTAATACGAGCGTTTGCATTTAGGACGATAAATAAAAGTATTCGCATTTTTCTGTATTTTGCAATCGCTCATTTTCTTAATTCAAAATAACAAAAAATTATACAATAATGAAATATTGATATACATATACAATTCTGAACTTTTCATGTTTAATGTTTTTACTTTATATTTTTAATTTACCTTGGTCTTAGCTTTGAAAATCGTTTTATTTTAATATATCATATAATATATTTTTGTCTATGGATTTCCCGATGCTTTGACTAAAACTTATACGATTGAGTATGTTCAAAGTAAATTTAGAATAATGTATCAATTAGAATCATTTTATAAATATAATTGAATACTTGCTGTGAAATAGAAAGATTTTCAACAATAACTAAAGAATAACCTATTTTTTAAAAAATCAGTACACAAATTAAATTAAAATAATTAATAATAGTGTCGCGCTTACTTTGTGCTTTATAAAAAAGTGGGTTCTAATTAGTTGCCGTATCTTAAATAAAAAAGTGTCTATTCGTTTTCACAACTTCGAATGTAAGAGTTTTAAATAATTCAATAATATACAAACGCATGTACAAAATCACACGTCAGTGCAATATTTACCCCAAAACAATTAATTACGTAAAATTAATTTGGATTTGCTGCCTCATTTTAATATGATATTTCCGCACACCTTAAGATTTTTGGGTACATTTTATGATAATGTTTAAATATTAATATGTATAATGAGATGTTAAATATATTTGTAATGAAGAACTCGTAAGGATAAATAAATTTGGCAAGTAGTACTGGAAGCGCGTATTCTATAAATATTAATTTTATTCATTTTTATAAAAGAAAATAGAGATTTTGTTTTGCGCTTTTTCTTAAAATAATTACTAAAATTTGTAAGTAGTATTGGTAAACCAATGTGGTGAAAGGTGCGGGCACTATATTTGTGCATTTGAAATTGTCTAATATTTATTTTCTATGAAGAAAATTCGCTGCCAAATGACTAAATTTTGTCACTTCTTGATATTTTAATGGTCTTGTCAGGATGTTTTACATTGACATCCGCTCTTTATTTTAAAAGGAAGCGTGTTGTAGTGGTTATATCACTCGCAAATTGTCCATACGATTTATATAATAAACATGTATGTAAAAATCATTATTGTTCATTAATATGTTAGACTAAAGTATATTATTATGTTATAACTAATTTTAAAGATATTTCTAGTTTATTGAGGTTAAATTGATGATAACATTGTGTTGAATTTTTATCTTCTTTAGGCTGGTGAAGTAAAAATGCGCTCAGCATCGGGAACTTTTGAATGTATATATCTTTGAACAATATTTCTATTTTTTGTGTAATATTGAACAGGATATTATTGCGATGGTAGTGTTTCAGTGTTATAATACTTCTTAAAACTAACTTTTGGATTATTTTTTACGAAACGATATTTTTCTTCTGTTTTTAATTATTTTTGTTTTATGTTTTTTGTTATTATTCGAGTAAATTTAATTATTTTTCTTCTCCTAATAATACTAAGTCATCAGCGACTACATCACTCACATGAAGGTATATTATCCAGTACATTAGGTTAAAACACACGAAACACACCGGAAAAACTATCCTCGAGTATTTGTCTATATCCGAAGGTGTAATTCCAAGGAGCTTGTTGATGTCCTAAATAATGCAATACAAATTGTTATAAGAGATATGTTGTAATTTTGAAAAAGTTACTTTTCCAGGATGAAGTAAATGTGATGGCACAGCACTGCCAGCTTCAGCATCACCACCACTTCCGCCTCCTTCACCTCCTCCTCCACCACCACCACCTCCACCACCACCACCAACGCCTCCGCCACCACCACTAGCACCTCCACGTCCGCCATTAACGGTATTCTCAAGCGTGCCACCTTTAGAATGAGCCTTAGGATCGTGTACTTTGAATCTCACCTCCTGGAACAAGGGTCCCACTATCGAGCAACCGCGCGTACCAACGTTTTGTTGGATATTGGAAAAGCCAATTGGGCGGTTACTCACTGTTTGTTTTGGTGCATGAGGATGCCCATGGCTATGACCATGACCATGCCCATGTCCATGATCCCCACTTGGGTTGGGATTTGGCGCTGGTTGTCCCCCATCGACTTGCAGCTTTTTTTGTTCAGCTATTTTTTGGATCGCCATAAATCTTTGTTTTCGCATTTGAATTCGTTTTGCCATGTAACCAACGGTAGCGTATTCTATATGATTTCAATTTATTGTTTTTTTTTTTTTTGATTTGATTTGATGAAAGTTAAAAAAGTAAATAAAAATCAAAGAAAATGCAAATAAAACGCTTCTCATTGTTTTAAATGACCAACAAATTAATTGAAAAGTAATATATGTAAGTATATTTTATCTGCGTAGGCAATCAAAAGAAATATTATGAAACTGACTGATGAGTTGTTATTTTTGTAAGCAGTTGCATTGACAGATATTGTAATACTTATGTACATATATTGTAGCTAAAGGACTACTGAAATCATTGTATAACTTGACAGTGAGGATACATACATTCGTTTTTAAAGCCCATGCTTTAAAAAGGAACAAAAATAAAGGCCATGTGATGTATATATATATATATATATCAATATATATATATAATATATACATCAATATTTGGAGATTAAAAAATGGTGCAGTAGCAGATGGTATAAAAGGAAAACTATTCGATTGTGACGAAAAAATTAAATTATAACAATTTCAATTGGAGATTGTAAAAATTATCTAATAGCAACCGAAAAACTTATGTTTGTTATTATAATATCATTTAAAGAAAATAGTTTGTATCGAAAACCATTGAACAAACACTCGTAAATAATGGCCGACACTTTCCTTCATCCCAAATGCAATGCAAGGGCTATGTCCAAATTTTATATATTTTTGATATTTCATTGGATTTATAAGCAACAAAGTCCATTTTAACATCAAAATCATTCGCTTTTGCGGTTTCAGTTACAAACTGCTGGGTATGATTACAAATCCTAGGAATTATTAAAATGTTACTTGCTTATTGTATTTTGCAAATAGTATGTAATGTTAGCATAAAATGTACTAAAGAGAGAAGCATACTTTCAAAATAGTATTGTATACTTCATTAAATATCATCATTGCATAGGGAAATGGTCGGCACGCTTTTATTTTTTAAGCGCATATCAGTGATTTTTAATTAATTTTCTCAAAATGATAATATCTTCTTTTATAAAAATTAACAATAACATACAAATACGAAAAAAGAGATTTGATTTGTTTTCATACATACTGATATACATGTACATATATTGATATGTACATAGATATCTGTAGATAAAACATACATATGTCCTACACATCTTTTGAAATATATTGATATATATTTAATATAATAGTTTATAATTAAATTCAATATTTTGCCAAGAAAATGTTCAGAAATCTAATTTTTGTAATCCTTGCAATATTTAAAGTGTGTTTATTTTGTATCATGCGTGTTGTGCGTTCTTTATGTCATAAGAAACTTTTCAATAATTTTCAGAATTAATATTTTCTTATTTCCGTTTTTCTTTTAATATGATGATTTTATTGTTATGTCTTAAGGCTTTTGCAAAAGTTTAAATAAAAAAGTGTAAAATAATTTTGACCTGTATGTATTTTTTTTCAAGCGAGAAAGCGTGTTCTGGGACATGTTTGTACTTCCTTCTAAAAATAGCCTATAATTGTCATGATTTTAAAGAAGCAATATATTGCAGAAAATATGTTCGCACATTTGTGTATGATATAATTATTGCTATGCTACACACAGTTATAAACGCAGGATACAAAATGGTTTGTTGGTTCATTTTTTGTATGTTCTTTGATATATGAAGTTAAAGGGTATATGAACTCAAAAAATTTTAAATATATATTTTTAATTAAATAGTTTACCCAAAAGACTTGCAAAAACCATAACGAAGCATGTTCCTAGATAAACATCAATTGATTTTACGTATGAAATTTTTGGTAGTGCTGCATTTGTTGATGACATCAATGTTGTCATTGTTAAGACAGTAGTTACACCCAACGCAACACGCGCTGGTGTTGCATTTCGGTTGAGCCAGAATGATACCCATGATATTATAACAATAAGTCCAGATGGTATGTATATTTGAATTAGGTAGTAACCCATTGATCTTACAAATTGTATTTCACATGCCAATCTCGAATAGTTTCCTGTAAAAGGCAGTCATTTCCCACAAAAATACGCGTAAAGGGAAAAATGTTAATTTCATTAAAGTTTTTATTTACTTATATTTTGCTAATAACATATTAATTTACTGAAATAATATAAATTTACTTAAAAATAATGAAATTTCAGTAGTAAAAACAAAGCTTTTACAAAGAAATATAACTACAGTGAATTTGGCAACAATGGGAAAATAAACGATAAAATAATTACATTAAATGAAAAAAAAAAAAATAAAGTGATTTGTGTCCTCAACAATCTGTCCACCTAAATTGTTTTTCTGATTAATAAAGTAAATCAAACTAATGTTTAATTATTTCGCATTGAGTGAATTTATTCAAAATGTAAAATCATCAACCGTTGAAAAAATATTTGATGCATTTACAGACCAAATTTTAAAATTATATTACTTCCTTTGAGATTAAAAATATTCAAGGTAACAAAACTCAAAACAAAAACAAACCTGGATCTATACTGTTTTTGGTTTTGTAATATGAAATGCATGCTTGGAGGGTTTTGCTTTAATAATTTCTAGCTATTGTAAGAATGCATAGAAAGTTTTTTTTTTGATTTTATTGTTATTATTAGCTTAATTTTGTTCATATAGAAGAACTCGTAACATAAATGGTTTGTGATAATGATATTGCTAATCGATTTGTGGTCAGCTAATGGATTTATTAATCTGCTCCTAAAAACTCTGGACGTGGTACAAATTAGTTTTTTATTCGATTTACTTCGGTTTTTTAAAAGTATACTAAATTTTAGTCGAAACTTTTAAGGAAATTATAAGCAAATCAAATTTCATTAAATGTAATCTAAAAATTGCAATCAGGTAAAAAATTAAGAATAATTTTTTTATAATATACTTGTAACAAATTTTTTGGCCAACATATTCTAGCATGCATGTTGATTTGTTTGATTTCAACGATATGTTTTATTTGGCTATATCCTTGTACACAAATATTCTTTTATTTTCTTGATTAAAGAAGATCGTAATATAAACCATTGTAAAAAGAAGCTTTTATATCATGCGCAATAAATGTTCAATGCATTATCTTTAGCTATTACGTTCAATCATAATATTTGCTGTTTTGTATTACGTAAAGAAGTGTTTCATAAGTTAAATACGCTTACGTACGCGATTGTAATATCTTCAGTGTTTTATATGAACATACATAAAGAAACTCAAATTCTTATGATTTTGTTTATGATATGGATATGGATGGATAGAATGAACAAACACAAAATTGAACGCTTTAAAATCTTCGCAAATGGACATCTATAAAAATTGTCTAACTTTGAACTAAAAAATATGAACATGTAATCGTTTTTGGAGTATAATTTGTACTAATAATTAATGGTGAATTTCTGACTTGCTATGAATATAATGCCTCTCTTGTTTATTTGAGTTCAATGCGAAAAGCTTATGTAGTTGTTTAATAACCTTATATTGTTAATACTAATGGGTATGGAAAAATAGCTTGCTATCGTATTATATTTTAAGATAAATATAGATAATGTCATGCATGCGAATAGATGAATCACTAAATAAAGGCAATCGGTATTTAAACGAAATTTGCCGTTTGCATCAAATATGCTTGCAAATTGAATTTCTCAATTCATAACTAACTTAATTGTTGTACTTGGATCGCATTTAAATTTTTGTTAGACAAATTGTTAAATCAATAAAATGTTATTTTTCAAATTAATTTAATCTTAAAAAGAAGAAAGTATAGAACGAAAAAATCGGTAACCGTCTACAGGTACCTGTGGTAAGACTGATTTCCATTGCTCTCTGACGATGACCCAAGACCTTAAATTGGGGAAGAGATACCTCACTCGAGACACCAACTGAGTTTGGGCCTTCATTCCACTTATAACGTATGTCTCTCATGGTATATCCAACTGTATCATATATTGTATAATACATGTGTTTATTTATTTTTATTTTTTAAATTATTAGCGGTCGAATTTTCAGTCGAATAAAATTAAATGTCTAAGTATTAGTAAACGTTTTACTATTATTGTATCGGAATTCTCTAGTAGTCGAGTATTTGTAGCAATAGGGTTAGTTTTAGTATTTGTAGTAATTATTAGGGGTACAATTAGTATAATTTATGGTAGAGTTAATTACAGAGGGTCAAAGGAAGTGGTTGGAGTAGGAACAGGAGAAGGATAAGGATATCTAGGGAAAGCAGTTACAGAAATAGTAGTCATTGTTATAGTAATTGTGGATTTTTTATTAGCAGTAGAAGTAGGAGTATTGTTGAAATAATTTCGTAGTGTTAGTAGTCGCACTAGTATTGGTTGTAGCGATAGTGTTATGTTATTTATAGCAGATGTGGTAGAAAGTAGATTATTTTGCAATAAATGAAAACAATTACGCATTAACAAAAAGGATTAGTGAGACTATTAACACATTTTCTTATTATAACTTTAATTTTTTAGTGACGCATTTCTAACAATATGCCATGTTTTGAAATTAATTTTATTAATAGTCTCATTCAAAACTTTGTAGTTAATATTACAACTATTATAAGTTTTTCAAATAAATTTTAATTTTTAATACCCATAAAACTTACGGCTACTGTTTGTTCTTATTGGCAGTAGTGATTGGCAGTAGTGCTTATATTTTGGTTTACATTTTATTGAAGGCTATTTTGTTGTTCTAAGTTTTGTTGACTAAGCTGAGTTGTTCTTGAGT
This sequence comes from Eristalis tenax, assembly GCA_905231855.2. Lineage (NCBI taxonomy): Eukaryota > Metazoa > Arthropoda > Insecta > Diptera > Syrphidae > Eristalis > Eristalis tenax. Next base: position 348,620 of record HG993126.1, read on the forward strand.
AAAACGAAATTATATATTGTATATATTTACCCTCGAAAGCATAATACATAACCTAAGCGCTACCTCAAGCAATTTTTATTTTGGGGATGAATTTGGCAATGTACATATATCGGCACAGTTTTAATTTCATTAAGTCTTTGAAAAGTGAACTGACAGTATGTATGCCGCAGTGAGCGACGAAGTATTTTTCCTAGTATAGGTATATTGGAAATTAAGTGCAAAATAAATAAACATTTACAGAAAAAACGAACATAATATAAACAAAGTACTAACACAGTGAAAAGTTTACAAATTAAAAGTTTGTTGTTTTATACAAAAAATTATTTGAAAAATAAAGTGAACGCAAAATTGGGTGTTTTATTGTTCAGTATTTTTAATTTTTGTTTCAAGTATGGTGGGTACCTGTGGTTAGGTTAATTTCGGTCGCCCTCTGCCTGTGTCCCAAAACACGGAATTGGGGTAGTTCAACTTCGCTGCTCATCCCAACACTACTCAGTCCATCTCTCCAGAAGTAGCGGATATCTCGCATAGTGTAACCGACTCCAGAGCCAAAACAATACATAAAATGGCATCATTCCCAATTTTTTTTTTACAAAATTAATCATTAACAGTCTCTCATACAAGATAATTATTCAATGCATTTTTGATGCAACATAAAACAAATTAAATAAGTTCTCTCGTCCTTTATAGGTACGTATTTAAATATCTTCTCATGTAAATTTGTAGATATCCTAATAAGATTAATAATACTGGTGTATTTACAGTTGTAAGTTTCCAACTGGTAAGCAAATCGTATTTGTTTGTGAAAAATAGCCAAAGAATTTCAGACGCTTAGAAGCTACGAGTATTACACTCACGCTAATTAATAGATTGAAAAGAATTACTTTCTAATTCACAGTACATATAATAACATTTTCTGTGCATTGAGTCTGGTAAGTAAATTTTCATGCGTAATAGGTAATTTAAACTCATGCAGATAATTTATATTTTACAATAAGATTTATTTAAAACTATACAAAGAAAACAATTAAATTAAACAAACAAAACTATTAAATGTTTTACATTTGAATAACTTGGGGTCCTGTAAAATAAAAATTTAACTCAAATTTGTTGGTTTCATATACATATATAGACATAAAATGTTTATATATATATGTCTTATTTTTACATTATTATAAGAGAAGAAATATCTTCTGCACATTTCATAACATCAGTACTTTCTATAGTACATATGCTGAGCGTGTGTTTAATGTTGTTTAGTTTTATAAAATAAATATGTTGTAGTGCGAAGTGTAGTTTATAGTTTCCAAAACTTTTTATGGTGCTTTATTGGTAAACTAATATGTTGAAATAGGATTATGTATTGAAAAATTGTGTAAAAAATATAATATATAATCTTCAGGGATGTCATTTTTTTTTGCTTATTTTCTCTTTTAGTTGTTATCAAAATTCGAATTATTTAATTATGATCAAACTATACTATATATATTCTGTTGATTTTAGAGCATTAGTAATTAATTTGATAATAATAAATTAAATTAATTGGATTGCAATCAAGCTATACCTACATAAATTTAAAAAAAGAATAAAAATGTGTTATTAAGATTCTAGTTTTAAAGTAGACGTGTATGTTTTAATAAGATATGAAAACTTAAATAAGCTGTTCAGTATTCTCTATGAATGACAGCATTTGTTGACTATGCAAGGTGTGCATATGTGTATACATACATATTTAAGTATATAATATTTTTAACCTTTGATGCATTTGCATGTGATGCTATTTGCTTAACTCTTGGTGCTTGTATGCAATTATAGAAAATTAGTCACGTAGTGCATGAGCTTAGAAAATTAGTTCATATGCCTACAAGAATACATTTTCTGTTTAAATTTTTCTACTTCTTTTCTTATAAATTCCTGCAATTCGTCTTTCTGCAACATTATTTTGGCAGAATGCTTTAATTTTTTGAAAATATTTAATAATTCTTGAGACATGTAGTTACCAGTCGATATTCGCAATCAACCTTCTGCGGTTGCTGTATTAGAGAAGGCGACCGAAAACCAACCAATAAAATATGTTTTCAAAGTTCGCATTTGTAAAAACAAAAAAATTTTGAACAAAATTAAAAATTTCGGTAGTAATAAAGAATTCGTGGCGATATGTCAAACAAATCAAATATACAGTAATATTTTAATATCGTTACAGTTGAAGTTGTGGTCCGAAACTCTTATCTCTTATCTTTTTATTGTAATATTGAGGGATACTGTTTACACATACGTGTATATAAAATGGGGATTTGAAGGACGTTGATTGTTTTTCTTATTAGAAAGTAGTATATTAAATTCTTATTAAAAGTTAATATATTAATTAGTGCCAGTATATTAAATTTCGAGGATTGTAGCATTTGAAATAATTTTACTGTGAATCTGTCTAAAAGTTGTGTTTTGCCATATTCACGTACAAATACAATTTCATATTTTTACAAAAATGTATATACAGGGTGGGTCATCTAAGGTCTTTTTTTTAATCATATGTTATTCCGACACTGACAGCTGTTTCTCGACTGAAATTTTGGCAGAAAGTCAATATCATAATATTGAAAATTTATTTGCAAAGTGAGTGCTGTGCGCTTTTGAGAAGAAGATTGGTCGATATGAAGAACAGTTTGTGCAAAAACATCGTGAGACAGGTATGTCAGTGGACAAACCTACGAGATCGGGAACACCGTTTCTGTCAACGGTGGACGTTACAGAGTCACTTAACTTGTTTTTTTTTTTTACTTAATTAAAGACATTGATTTAGAACACCTCTGATTCATGGAGCATGGCGCACTAAGCCACACAGCCCATGCCACAATCGATCTTTGACGCACCAAATTCCCAAATCGTGAGATCAGCCGCCTTGGTGATGTTAATTAGCCGCCTCGGAACTGCGATCTGCGAAGAGGTTTTGGAAATTGCGGTGACAGAATGTACTACTGTGAAGACAGCCGAGGCAGCCACTTGAACTACGCTGTATTTCATAATTAATGGGAATGAAACTTGTATTTGGCCCACCCTTTATATATAAATTGAAATATATATATATATATTATATATATATATATTTATATTTATATATATATTATATATATATATATTATATATATATATTTATATATTTATATATTCATATATATATATATTTAGGTCCTTATTTATAAATGTATAGGAACAAACAGCACTATAGAGTGTACAGAATTGTTAGCAGTTCTGAAAAACTTTTGGTTTAATTTGGTTACATGTTTACCATAGCGCGTTTGACTTTCACATCTATTGCAAAATTTGTTTAATCAATTAAAGTTTACTTACAGCTCTCAATTTCTATGTGGCATAACTGTCTGTCCATCGGAAAGTATTGTAGATTCATTGGACACGATGCTGTTATTGTTAATCTAAAAATTAATAATATGTTTTTGAAAAAGCTTTTAGTTGTACTATTGCTTAGCTGCTTAGTATATATTATTTGTTTTAGGTTTTGGTTTTGAGAAAGAATAGATAAAAAAAAGTAGCTTGAAAATTACAAACATTTCAAGCTTATCTTTTAATGCAAGCTTGTCAGCTTAACTCACCTAATACTTCTTGTAATTGATCCAGAATGATGTACGCGAATAAATTCGTTACTGGTTGTTGCAATGTGGAAATATGATTGCTTTTCATTTACGAAAAAGGTGTCAGGTACCCATATATTTTTGATAAACTCTGATCCGACTGATAATGTTTCTACCCCAGCTCGTTTTCTATAAGCTAATCGCGGGTCAGTCCAAAATTGACGAAAGTAAAAATCCAAAGTGAAGTCCTGCACATTTACAAAGGCGTGAAAATAAGACATGAGAAGTTATTTTCATTACATATACGTACAAGCATTGTGTTAAAATTAAAAAAATAAGAAATAAAAAAAAAATAATGAACATTAGCCGAAATTATAGCCGAAAGAAGATTTTAAATGATGCAAATTAAAGCAACCGTTAAAAGTACTTAAAAATGTAAAGGAAGTAATAAGAAACAAAACAGTTGTTACAGAAAACATATAAATGTGTTAATAAAAGGATACAGAGAGTTAATATGCATATAACATAAAGTTGTTAATAATAATCCTAACGCTTTTTAGAAGTCACATACCATGCATAAAATTCAAATGTTAATTTGTTACTTAATATAATCCGTATATTGCTTCCATCGATCACACGGCGCTATCTAATTTTAACTATCGTTAAGCAACAATGCATCATGCAGAACATCATACATCAGCAAAAGAATATATATTTTATATGTATGTATTTAAAATGATCATAAGAAAAAATCGTTTTCTAAATTTTCATTATGTAACAATCAACTTAAAGAAAGTAAAATAATAAGGGTAAATCATATTTGTTTACTATTCAAGGACCTTCAACAAGGAGTACTTAGAAGATTTGCAAAATTATAGGTTCATGTTTGGTAAAGTCAATGTCATGAATAAAAAAGCATGGGGTAGATAAACTGCTTAATTAGGGGAAACAGTTTATTTCAGTTTATACTATTGAACTTGTTTGTTTAAGCTATTAGGTATATTCAGTTTTTGAACATACGGGGAGCAGGGTTTATAACTTGTACTGTATTTTAACGCTTAAAAGTGAGTCACGTCGTTTTGTGACGTTAAGAATTTAATGACAACTTTAGTTAGTTAGTTAGGTATAATCCTGTTTTACTATTTATTCATCGAAAAATACACATATTTTGTCTATTAGTAAAGATTTTTAAAAATTTGGTGTTTTGTCTTTACTGCACCAAATTAAAAACAAAAACGAATATGTTTACCAGCATCTAGAAGAATTCATACCAGAATCTAAATAAAATTGATTTGGTTTCCACTCGGATTGTACGCCAAACAAATTCATAAAATTTTAACTTAGTTATCCTTCAAAATATATAAATTTAAATAAATAACGAAACGCAACAGAAAGAAAAAATAGTTACCTTTCATTTATTTGTAAACGATTAAAGGCACACACACATATAATAAGAAGCACAACAAAACCTATAACGATTAGTACGTATTTGTATAAGTGTAGTATTGTATTTTTGTTGTTATATGCTTTTGATTGAATTCTTAATTTATGTATTTTGTATATAGCTGCACTGTGACATTTTTCATCATTTGGCTTAAAGTACACTCCATCATAAAAGCTGTGACACAACATATTTAAAGAAAATCGGTTTTAGAATTTGTGTAGTAAGTAAAGCAAAAAAAGTAAGTTAAGTGTTGTTTGCTGATTTTAAAACTGCCTGATTTAGGTTTAATGTTATGAAATCAAAAAAAAAATCGTAACAAAAAGTTTATTACATATACAGCACATCAATGTGTTATGCATTTTAAATATACATATAAATGTATACATATAACATAGATTTGAATGTGCATATCAAGCAATACGTTCACGAAGTCAACATCACTCAAATATTTGAAGGTACATGTAATGTGATATTATAATGCTTTTTCTATGCTAAAAATATATTAAAGTGGTTCTACATGTAAATGTTTAGGAGTTTCCGATTGAAATTGTTTTAAAAATTTCGTTGAGAATTAAGTTTTTCCTTAGTACATACGTAAATTACATGTATTATAATTTGGTACAAAAAACTTAAGAAAAAATAATGTAAAATTAAACAAAGACTTTTGTCTGGTGAGTTTAAAAATTAACAAGGTCTTAAATAACCTAGAAATGCATTTTTAAAATAACCACATAGAGGTCAGACCAACCAAAAAAGCATAGAATTAAATGTATGATAATATTATCATATGCATGTGAGGTTAATATTAAATGTTAGTGTACGCCACACAAAAAAGAAATATTCTGTGAGAGATAAGATTTGAAATTAATTTTAGTACCGCTCTAATTGCTTGTTTTATTTTCTGTTGTTAAGTTGATGACGTTGAATTTAATGTATTGATTAATTGTAATGCATGCGCGCAGCCAAAGTACTTGGGACCGCTTTTGTACATAATAATATTATAACAAATCTGTACAAATACATACGTACATACATTCATAAATATATTCATGATGTGTGTCTGAATAACTTGAGGTATATATATATATATATATATATATATGAGCTTAATGTATATATATATATACATTTCATTATATATATTATGTATGTGTATATTCTTATACATTACATTGCTAATTTTTCTTAGATACTTTTGTACACAATATGATCCTGTACACAATTTGGACCATATTTTTTTATAAAAGCAGACACGATTTTCTGACTTCTGCACAGTTTTCATGAGTGTGCAATTTTAAGGTATGCAGTTTTTTTCAAGGGATGAATTAATTTAAATAATTTACATGAATGGATGCAAAAATTATTCGTACACAGTGAAATGTATTTGATACAAATTAACTCATAATTACAGGTAACTAAAAATAAAATGATGTCATGAAAACAATATAAGAAATAAAATTTAATTTTCAAAATAATTAAATACAGTAAGAAAAAGAGTCATAGAGAGTTAGATTTTTTTGACTGAACAACATCTATAAGAAAATTCAGGTTTAATTAATTGCATTGCTGTTTTTTGATGTTAAATGTTAATTGTTTACACATAAATCTTAAAGGTTTCTATTTATTCGAAATTAATGTTGAAATAAAAAAAAAATAAAAAAATGTAAATTACATTTAATTTATAATGCGTAGCAACTTTTTAAAAAATAAACTTTTAAAGTCTCATTTTATCTTGAAAATAAAAAATGTGGTGAAAATGCAATTTAGATTTTGAAATGTTATTTTTTGTTATTTTTTGGTTTAATTTTAACGTATGTACCATAAGAACTTCCGAAACCGAACTGATACTGAGGACATACATAGTGACTCCAACCTCCACAGGGGGACCTGGAACATATACATACACGTTTTTTCTTCTAATTAATAACGCCAAACACTGTTGGTTTAAATTTGATGTTACTATTTTAGACTTGTCTTCGACAGAAAAGTATTATATTTTTAGTTGACTGCCAATTCCCATACATCTTTACCTCAACATGTAATATCTTTATAAATAAGTGAAAATAAGTAACAAATAAAAACTTCGTGACGCGCGAATGAAAACCAAATCAATCTGTGGTAACTGTACCTCTTCGAACATACTTGATCAAGAAAAGTCGCAAAGTAAACCATTCGTTGTAGGGCCTTTGAATTGTAGATCGTATACTTTTACAAAGTATATCATATATTTTAGATTGTGTAAACTGATATTTGTAGACAAGTACTAATACTTGATTGTCGTTGTATAAAAATATTAAATATAACTGTGTTAATATTATTAAATTCAAGAAACAAAGCAAAGATGGTATAGAATTTAAGACACTATCAAAAAGACTTGAGAGGGAAGTTGAACATACAAATCTTAAGAAATGTAAGTATTATATTTTGTATGACGATTATTTTAATTACATGGACATATATTGGGACTTAAGTTGTATTCGAACAAAAACAGAAGCAATCGATGCTGCTATTGTTAAAATAATTTGTATCGCTTCGAATATTTAATAGTTTGAATCCCTTACGATTCATCATTATGAAACTGTTGTCTGCACAAGCTGTACCTAAGTTATAAGAACTGCACTTTTCTTAAATTTGCAATTCAAAAATGTATTTTGAATACATACATTTAAAATATATTTTCCTATTGAAATTACTATCGCAATATTTTATAAATTATGAATAACTTATTTATGTATTTGAATATTTCAGTATAAAACCGTTAAAATGAAGTGACAAATAAAGTTTACGTAACATAAACAAAAAGTTAAAAATATATTTTGTTGTATATAAGAACTCGATATGACTTTCTAAAAAAAAACAAAGTCTAAGTACAAATAAGTATTAACAAAACAGTTTTTTTTTTTGCATGAATAAGGTACATGGTCTTATTTGTACCATTTTCACTTCAGACAGCGAGCTGATCGATAGCACATACATGGTGACTCCAACTTCAACCGGAGGGCCTGAAACACGAACAGAATTTAGCTACTCTTTCTCTTGTTCATAAAATGATTGATTATGTTTGTGTTCTTTATAGATTTGTGTTATAGCAAATTTATATACCTAGCCAAATTTAATCACTAAAATTATGTTAAACACAATTAGTTTCATAAGACACACATGAAATACATTTGAAGCAAAGTAAATTTTTAAATAGTATATTACCAACAATTTGAAAAAGAGTTTTGTATCGCTGACTATTTTGGTCAAATTTTCATTCTAAATGAAACAGTAACCTATTCAGTTAACAGTGGTTGTTTTGAAGACTGTGGCCCATTTCAAAGTGTTTGATTTAGGTTTTCTTGTCTCATTTTAAAATACTGAGTTTTACTTTTGACAAATAATTGCATATAATAACAATACATACCTCCATAATTTGGTCTTACTCTTTTGTCGTAGCTTACACTAAAAGAATCCAGTATAGCGGATATGTTAACATCACCCAACATACTTCCGCCACCCGTTCTGAAATTATTAAAATATTTATTATTTTATAAGTGAATATTATTGTTTTACAACCCACTTTTTTAACTACACAATTTTAAAGAATCTAAAGATCCAATGTAGGTTTAATATAAAAATCAATAAATTATAAATTGTTTAAATAGCACAAAATGGTTATGTATGTGGGTAGATGTATTGATGTGTTAAAATATTAATGTAACTGAAAATGACATAATTGTAATTTTTTTACTTCACACGTTTTCTATACTAAAATAATAGAGTAGGTGTGAAAGTTTCCTACTTCCTACATTCTTGAAATGGAGGTAATTTTTGGCCTAGTCGCATTGTTGACGAGTATTTTTATAACTGTTTAAGCAAACAGTTTTTGGGAATATGTACGCCTATATCGTCCGCAGTTAGTTGTATGGTATTTTCATATGGGTATGATATGCATTTTTTAAAAACAAGTCTCTAACAACAAGAAAACTCAGGTAAATAAGAGTGTACATGTTATTAATTAGTTGGGATACTAACAAAAGAAAAAAAAAACAGGCAGGTATGTTAGGACTATAAGTACAACCAGTATATTTTCCCTCAATTTACTTGGGTCATTATAATATATCTGAGAGTGGGAAAAATAAGTTTTCACTTGAGGAGCTATTTTGTTGTTGTTTATATATGTACACACTTGTATGTTATTTCTGCAGATCTTTCTATCGTATATTCTGCAGAATAGTTAGCGCTTATAGCTATTAAGACTTTAACAAATTGTATGTATCTATATAAAGTATTACTAGATTATTATATATATCAATAGACATATGAATGACAATATTTTGTACTTAAGTATTTTCAGCGGGTCTATATTAAATTAAAGTTACTGGTCGTGTACGCTTTTTTGTTTTTATAAACATGTATTATGTTTTTATAAACAATATGAAATAATTATTAGTTTCACATTATTGTATTTTATAACAGAATCAACATAATAAGATTGTAAGTTGGCAACAGCGTTTACATCTACAGCAAAAGGTGTGCCGTAGAAATTATTTGTACTAAGAAATATCTTTTTTTCTCAGCTTACAGCAATAAAACTGATGTGTGAAGGCAAGTAATACAATATGGAGCAAATTAAGTGCAGCACTAGGTCAACTAAATACATGTTGGGAGGACATTGTCACAAAGTGAAATTTATTTCTGTGTCTGCGAATGTATTTACTTAAAGTATGCAGTATGTTAAAATATAACATGGTAAAAGCTCTTTGAAAGAGCTTTTTTCACCGACTGCTCCTTTTAATCGTAAAATTTACAATTCCATCAAGCATGTATATACCACAAATCCTGGAAATAGCATATCTTATATGTAACACTGTGCACAAAGTGCACCAGAAACAAAAATGTGCATGCCTCACAAAGTACATATACAAAGCCCGTTCATCAATAGAAATTGAATGGGTACTCTTTATGGATGCTGCTTGAGATAATTCACTTATAACTCAAGATGAAAGCCGAAGTGTTGATTCCCTTAAGAACGTCCAAGTAGGTTCTTAAGTGTTCTAGATACTTGTTTGTCGACTAAAGAGCAAACAAGTGATCATTAATAAGGGAGCGACATAATGAGTTAATAGTACTTTTGTTTTTTATTGTAGAAATTAAGTCCTTTTTAAAATGTTTAAATTTATTATAGAATTAAATGTACTTACGCTGCATCAACTGAAGCCAATTTCTTTGAAGGTTCCTGCAGTATGAATGCTAAGTTGAATGCCACCCATAGAGTAATTAATCGAGCTCTTGGCAGCGCTATGCTGAGTTTTTCTATTATCGATTTACTCATTTTATGTTTCTTTTTATCTTCGGTTTAATTAATCGAGAAATATAAGGATTGAAAAGGAATTTATTCTAAGAGATATCCACCACTTTCAAATGCATGAACTGATTCTTCTTTTCAATTTAATATTCTACTTCGTGCGTCGTCTTTTGCTAAATACTCTGCTTCCGACCGCTTATTACTGTATTCCTTATACAGTATAACACTTTGTCATCCAAATGCGTTTGCCCACAAGTTCATCTCACCGCCTGAAGGTTTCCAAGTTTTTGTTAGCAGTCGTATTAGATAGGTAGTACCTGGAATTTGTAAAATTCCCTTTCACCGTTTTGCTGTTGTATTCCATTTTAATTTGTATCACTACCCGTCATGTATTTGTTGTTGTTCTTCTTTTTTGTCGTTTAATCACTTTTGCCTCTTTCACACTTTCACTGTTTTACACATTTGAGCAATCATTGTAACAACTCTGATTATTAACTATTCATATTGACCACTTTTTTTTTTACTTCCGCTACATATTTGAAATAATAATCTTCATTTATTAGTTTTCAACCTAAAGGTAAATGTTACAAAAACACATAGAAATAAAAGTTGGGCGGGACACATGAACATACATGAGTATGTACGTAACTTATTCATATACACAAAGCTGTGAGCGGTGGCAACACAAAAATAATACGAGGCAAAAGAATGTGTGTTAAAAGGACGAAGCTTTGCTATTTTCAAAAAAAAAAAAAAAAAACTGACGAATAAGGTCATAACAGTATTCATTTTGTGCGCTTTGCATTCCTTTTCTTCTGCCTCGTGTAAGCTCAAGTCTTTGGTATACTTTTCCAAATGGCGTTAAAACAGGCATAGTAATTAAAAATCTCAAATAACAAAAATTATGATAAATGAGATATACGGAATGCATACTTTTATATGAATGTGTTATATCTACAATGAAATGAAATATAACTGAACAAAATATTTTCATTTGGTTAATGTTTATCCAAGCAAACATTACATGTGAGTAAGTTTAATACGTTTCAGAAATTGTATTTTTTAAAAAGGGGGAAGAAATCTTCAATAGATTTGTGTTTGTAAATGCAATCAAGAGCTTTAGTTTTAAATCTTTACATTGTTTTTTGAATTTAGGTTTCAAAAATCACTTTAAATATTGTTATATATATGTAGAATTTGGGCAAAAGATTGATTGATTGTATTTATTAAATCAACAGCAGCTCGAATTAGTTTATATCAATCTATTTATCACGAATTTTCAATGTAATTTATCCTCATCAAATAAACATTTTTCCGTTTATGGATATCTTACAACTAATTAATATTTCTTTTCTTTTCAATATTTGTTTGTTTTTCACACATTTTTTTTTATTATTTCGCAAAAATACCATTCTAAATATGAATGTTTATCAAGTTTTTTTTTGTTTAATTTTACACAATAGAATAGTGAAAATACACCTTAAGTTTAAAACTAGTGAATTTGCACAGACCGACTGCCCCAGAACTTACATCACGAAGAATTTCAGGGTGCGACCAGGCAAATTTTACTTTTGACTCTCAAACCGAAACCTACACAAATGTAGGGAACCACACGGACGAAACACTTTTACGTTAAAGCTATCCTGTTGGTATTCATGTATACAATCTCAGTTGCGCCGAGTTTGTTATCACGCAGGCACAACCTGAAATTTAATATGTATTCAACTTTACCATTTGCACCTAAAAAAATGTTTCTCTTCTTAACCATTATTATTATTTTTATCTTTTTAACAAAAACTTTTTTGTATATTTGGGTTAAACCGAGAACAGCGTTATATGTCCTTCTCAGTTTCCAGATATTACGTATATTTGACAGCTTTTTTATTATGTATATTATTGAAAACTGAAACCTGGATTTACTTTGTTGGGATAAAAGCTTAGAGCACGTTATTTACACATTCATATTTTTGCATATGGCAATATTATTCGAATCTAATTCAATTTTGTATTACGCTTATTACAAGTATTTATAATTCCTAGATTTATTCATTTATGATATTTTAATTCAACTGGAATCGGTAAGCAACGAAGGTAAATGTCAGACTTACTGCAACTCTTATTTCTCGTATGGTCAAATAAGCTTCTAGGTTTTTGTATACTCAGTTGAGCCAAGCCGTAAAATATCTCATAAATGTTTAAAGAATAAGAACGCGCAAGCGTTTAACCCGGGAATTTTGTTTAGGAGAGCTACCAGCGAAGGCATTTCTCTTTGACATTGTTATTGATTAGTTCTACTGTGTACGAAAACATTCGTTTAGTAAAAACAACAATGCAAGCGAGCCCATCCTTTCTAAGAAAAGAGAGAAATAAAGAACAGTCAGTTGGTGCACACGCCAAAGCATAATTTGTTTTCAACATTTTTAAAAATAAAGAGAGTTGATCATGATGATGATTATTTACTGATGATTTTGCTCATGATGAAGAGTGTTGTAGTGACGTCATAAACATTTATACAACTTTGTCAGGAAAGTTTGACCTTACGTTGCTACGATACGCGCAGATTTCAAGGCATTTAAAGCTTTTTTCTAAACTTGTCAATGTCGAATTCACAGTGTAGCATGTACCTTAAGTACGTTCTATAATGAAACAAAACATATACGTCGTATAAGTTCGGCTTTTAGATTTAGTTAAACTTCATAAATTCATAATTTTGGATTATTTAATGGATCCAAAGGGCTCTTTGGCATTTTACCCTTAAGTTACTATTGTATTATAAAATATATACATTTTATATTATATAAGCAACGTTTTAGTTCTCTAATTTTACAACAGACCGTATGCTTGCATGCTGTCCGAATAATGTTTAATACCCATTTGCCAATACAATGCTTCCATGCAATTGCCTGAGTCGTGCTACATTTTTAGTTTTAAAAGAAAATTGAGAGCTGTGAGAGCAACGTAATCGCACGTAGGCGAAGCACTCTCTCACCAAAGTGTTTCATCATGCTGAAATATTTTGGTGCTTTTTGACATTTCCCTGCGTTACTCCACATTCTCGTTGGGTTGGAAAATTTAAATGTTTAAAATGAAACAAACAAATGATTGTGACATATTTATTCGTCAAAGCGTATATTTTGACCAGAACGTAGTGGAGGCACTAACGCTGCATTGGACTTCATTTCTGTTAATATTCTGTTAATATTAATAAATATTACGGAATTCGTAAAAATCTTGTTGGCTCGTTCAGTATTCAGTATTTAATAATATATTGGTATTTACATTTATGCTGCTTAGATAACTATCTTAAGTTCTGGTCATTGCAATAATTCAAGTAAAGCAGTAGTCGAACACGATGTGTTTTTTATAGACACGAAGTAGTGATAAAGACGAACGGGAGAAAAAAGAGAGCAAGATTGACTTCAGATAATGAAAGTGCAAGTGAGATGAACCAGCTTATCCTTGTACATCCGCATATGAGATAGATCGCGTAATTACATACGTACGAGTATGACCTAATTACATATTTAATGTCTTGTCTCATTGTTTTGATCCGTCTGTAA